>CM057166.1:21562840-21655340 GCA_029962745.1 Echinometra lucunter
TTATTGTCCACACATGGGCTGGATCATCCTCTTCAGCCAAAGGCTTTTCTTCTGTGGACATGGTGGGGTCCGGACATGTACAATAAAAACAAACAAGCATGCAATAATGAAAATACATGAAGGCATAAAACAAAAAATATTACATCATTGTTATAAAACAAAGTATAAAACATATTTTAAAAAGAAACAAATAGAAAAAAGGGGGAAAGTGGGAAGGGGCATGTATAGTAAGGGGAACATTTCCCACTTTCATATAACAGATCAATTAATAGTGTAGTAAGAGTATCTAGCTTTTTCCTAAAAAAAAACCTTAGAGAGGTTTCAAACGGGATGTGTATAATCAAAGTATTCCATAACTTTCCACCATGAAACAAGAACTGTCTATTACCAAACTCAGTTCTCGGGCGACTTGTATTCGCAAGCTGCTCATTTCCTGATCTTGTTTCATAATAAGATTTACGTGAAACAATTATATCATTTAACCCATTCGTGACAGGAATTATTTAAAGCCTAATTTGATCAGCTTTAATTCTTGAAATTGGCAACACCAACATTCTTATTTTATTGCTACATTTTTCTTATAAAACGTCATGTATCTGAAATGAATATAAATTGACAGAAATTATGATGAGAAGTCAAAAAGTTGCCAATTTGCAGGGGAAAACGGTGATTTTAAACCTTCTATCACATTGCCAGTTTAAGGATTTTAATGCTTATTTTCCTTTAAAAAATCTTCAGCATCAAACAACAAATATTGACGCAACCAAAATGGGCACGGTTTGTGTAGAATTTTTTGCTCTTTCTGCTCATGTATTTGGTATAATTTTTAGGGCTCTGCATCAAAAGTTATTAGGTCAAACCACAAAATGTGGACCTCTGTCACGAATGGGTAAGTATGGTGGGCCAGATCATGTACCGACTTAAACATTATTATGGAAGAACCAGAGGAATTCGAAGCGTTAGTTAGGCTAAATTGTGACAGGATTCAGTAATAAGTATCTCAAAGTGCAAACTTAAAGCGCCTGAAGTGTGATAAGAGAAAATAATAAAAGGATCCATTACAGAAAATAAAATGATAATAAGACAGGAATTTTTTTTTTTTGTTTTAAGAGATATTTTATTTCCTTCCTCTCATACAGCAATACATAAAATTAACAAATTAAATCATCAGTGTATAGACATATTCATGAACAGTTAATCATATACATTTAGATTCATCAATTGATAAAAAAAAAAAAAATAAAGAACCAACTTAATTACATCAACTCCAAGATCATAGAGAAATCTCAAATTATACATGATTATACATTTTTTTTTCCATTCAAATAAAACAGCTTAAAATAACAAAAAAGAGAGGCTAACCCCGTCACCCCACCTACTTCCCCCTCCTCCCACCCTACCACCCCTTCCTCCTCCCTTCCACCCGCATAACCTCCCACACGCACACGCACACTCACACACAAACGCACACGGACACTCACACACACACACACACACTCACACACGCACACACACCCTCTCACAAACACACCCTAACACACACAACGCTCCAGTCACACCCAAACAACATGTACTTTCCGGGTTTACCTTTGACTTCCTACACTGTTCCATCTGTTAGCTCATCCCACTTCTGCAAATGTACATGTAATGTGCCTCTCTTCGTCGCTAATTTCTTTTCATTTTCTTTATAGCTATCAATCAATTTCAATGTATTTTCAAATGATGGAATGATTCCCTTTGACCTTGCAGAAAAAATAATATATTTTAACAAAAAGATTACAGTATTACATAGATTTATTCTTTGAGATTTCCCCTTTAATCCAAGAAATATCTCGTCCCATGACCCTAGCCCAATTTCAGTTAACTTAAAATGAAATGAAATGAAAAGCAAATGAAATGAAAAGCAAACACACACACACAACCACACACCCACACGCACATACAAAAGAAGTAATGTTCAAGTCGAATAATGATTAGTAGTCAAAATAAAAACTTTTATTTTTTTTAAATAAAAAACGTCTGAGATGTCAGACTAGATTTACCGGTTGGCCTGAAACAACCGCCTAATAAGGGACGTTTATTAGAGCGATGGAAGTTATCGCTCTTTCTTTTGTTAATAACAGGTCGACCCCACTCGATATTAATTATCTACTAGGTGTAATTATCACAAAGGATTGTCACCTGCCAAAGCATAAATCTTTTTAAAAGGAAGCTTCATACAGGTGTTAAAATGGGCAGGGAAGAGTATAGTATTAACCAAATAATCTTTAAGAATACTTTGGGACCTCACCTAAATTCATTGAAGAAATCCTCTGTTTAATGACGCAAAATATATATTGAAAGAATTTTAAATATCATCCGACATCTCCGTGAGCTAAGCATGAAATAGATTATTTTCATAAAATAAGGGAGAAATGAATAATCGTTCGGTTAGACATTAACATTTCGCTTTATCCTACAAAAAGGATGTATTGCATCTGACATTGGAATATCATGATGATTAGAATAAAAGTGACATGCAATTCATATACCTTAAAAAAAAAAAAAGAAGCTAAAACATATTTACATGCTACCAGAGTTCACTACAATGTAAATTTCTGTCACGAGTTATCAAATATCGATCTGTAAACCTGCAATACTGATTCAAGCATTTATTTACCAGTTTTTTTTTTTTCTGGACTGGATAAGAAGTGCTTTGACTGAAAAAAAAAAAATCTATTTTTTTTTTACCATTACAATCTCAGCAGGATTTCAAGCATGACACTGTGAAAGTAGTTCTTTTCATTATGATTTATTACGTATATCTCTTGCTAAAAACCCTTTTTAGCTGCATATTCATAGTACTTTTTCTTAGCGGATTATTAATGGAAATAAAAGTGAATCAGAAGATATGTCAAAATCAGGTGGGCATTCTCTCAAAGGAGCTCCGTGTGTGGCGTCATGAACTGGGCGCCACTGATCGTGCGTGAACCTGAAATGACTGCATTCAACGATGTGGTCACTACTATGCTGCACGTCATACATTCTTATTAGCAAATAAATATGCAATGGTACTAAAGGTGATTCGTCAGCTGGTATTAATGAACACGATGAAGGACCTTAAACAGGGGATGAAGTTCTGGTGGGAATGAAAAATCAATCGACGATCTACTTCATTCTTTATTCCTTTGTTAAAAAGAAAATACTCAGTGAGAATATTTATTGCTCTTGAAATACAGTATGCTCCTTATTTTGAGTAAGGTTTCACGACTTTTGAAATATCTGTATATCCGCGTAGTAACTTCATCTATTTTTGCAGGTAATATTTGTTTCACTTATGTGATTTTCGGTAAGGTTGAGCCAATTGCTAACTATTTTCATAATACAAAAGCATCAAAGTTTGCAATTATTCTTATTCAATGCGTATTAATCATGTTAATCGTTTCCCATCAGTTAAACCTTTTTTGCGCTCTCTTTGCTCGCAATGTAATCACGTGACCAGTCATCAACCTTATCTTTAAGACGAACCCCCCCCCCCCCCCTCCTCTATTTTGTCTTGGTGAGGAATCCCCTCTTTAACTAAGTCCCTTGAGAAATATCCAGGTCTTCTCCTCTCTTCCAAAAACACCTCAAATTCTACCACTATATCACGGATCGCGTTTGATAGTATGTGCTCAGCTGGCGATCTTCTGAGTGGAAAGTTGTCCTAATTTTTGGCCTGTCGATCTCTTGAGATGAAACATAATCAGAACGTGAAATACGTTTAAATACCCCCAAATCTACTTCTTTAGGATTCATTCAAAAGCGTTAACGACACCCAAGCCAGGAGATCAGCTCCGTTTATAATTTTTGTTATGAAAGAATTTGAATCTCAGGGAAACGTCTTCAAATATAAAGTAGACCTCAGACTACAAAGGAAATAAATAAGTGGTAAATGATAACGTTTTCATTCGTACCAAATATGTTGAAATATTCATTTGAATGATTTGTTTTAATTTGACATTAACCGCCTAATTTTGTTTACCTGTACTACTGATATGTTTATAAGATGCTTAATTTTCGTGATATTATTTTTTTCTATATCATTTAAAGATTAATGTAAAGAAAGAAAATGCATGTCTTAATAGCGAAATTCATAATCTTCAAGTATGGAATTGTGAAAAAGACATATAACAAAAGAAATATGATGTTTACAGATATTTCTGGAAATTTTCTAACATGACTTTCTTTACATAAGCAAACATGAGTACGGTGACTAAATCACATAATGAAACATGGTACTTGTTTTATTGATGTATTTCCAAGCGCTTTACAATAATCATAGCCACGCCTACTGGTGACGTCATGTTTCTAGAGGGACTCCTAAGTCGGTAATGCTGAGCACCTTTCGAAGAGCAAGAAGCTCATCTTGAAGGCGCCAATAGACATGACAGAAAAACCACTAAATTCCGGAGGAGAGCCGTAAAGTGGGTCGTTCTGAACTATCCAAATTTTACGAGGGCCTGGTTTATTTTAACCTATCCTCGCGTTGTAACTTCGCTGAAAGATTTAAGAAATTCCATTACCAAAGCTTTGAAAAAGCATGTATTGTGCTTTTTTAACCATGGTTAACCATTGATACGTACCCATAGATTTTTTTTTATAGTAGCGTGAGAAAACTAAAAAAGGTTACATTACCCCCAATATCTTTTTTTTTTATCATGAAGAAACTTTCATTAGAAAGGTACGGTAAAGATAAGGTATCTGTCATGGTGATATTTAAGAAAGAAGTGGTTTTTTTAATACTTGTAGACGAAATTCGGTTGGGATGATAACATGCAAAAAGATAATAATCTTTTTTCCTTATTTCTATTTTTTTTATACAAAATACTCTACCAAATATGCTAGTATTACAAGTATTTGAAGAATAGTCATGAAACTTCAAAAATAATTTTACAAGGATAATATAATAAAGCAAACATAACCTTTCTGTTTCGGAAAAAATTGTACAATGTAAATAAGTAGCCTTGTTTCCTATGAATATGTTCAGAAACCGAGTACTCTGGTAATGGTAAACATGATGAATTGAAAAAAGCAGCAATAAAGAGAAAAGAAACAAACAAATAAGCAAACAAACAAACAAACAAATACCCCCAAACAAAAAAACAACAAAAAAAACCAAGACAAACTCCACGAACAAAGGTAAAGACAGATTCATCAATAAGCATCATTTGCTAAAGTACTTGTACAAGTTCTGAAATAGAAATAATGATGATAATAGTAAAAACTCATTCCAGTAGTATAAAGCACAATGATGACAAAATGAATGCACCATGACCTAAAAAGCCACGAAAAGGAGGTTGTCACAGGAAGTTGAAATTAAAGAACAATTTTTTTTCCAGCCTAATGCTGAGTCCAAGGTGAATGTCATATCAAATTGAATAATTTTCAACAAACGACATATTATTCCCACGCATCGACAACTTATTAAAAATGAATTTGACAGTTTAGAAAAGGGGAATGATTGAAGCAAAACAAAAATAAAAAACGAAAAACAAACAAACAAAAGAAAAAGAGAAGGAAAAGTGAAAACATTTATCAATTGAAAAGTAGAATTGACGCTAAAATTTGTTCTCTCTCTCTTTCTCTTTCTCTCTCTCTTTCTCTCTAGTCATCTATCCTTTTTTCATTTTCTTGCATGATTAGATTATTACTACAGTTCTCCGGCCGGAAAGATAGATATTGCGCAAGGTCGAAGAACACTTGTTATTGTTAACAATTATTTTATTATTTTTCTTTAGTTTATAATTCTTTGACTATTTTCTTTCCTTAGATCTGACCGAGTTGCTTTTTGTCATGAATGTGGCCTTCTTCTACTGTGGGAGTTCACGTGAACCCTCTGTACTGTGTGCCCTATAAGTCTCTTTTAAAAAAATGTTTTATAAATTGGAAATGTTTTTGCTTTGGAATAGATGAGTAGTTATTATCTGACCTGCAGCGAACCAATTTGACTGGCCAGCTGTCAGTGGTTATTTGTTGATACCCAAAGTGGCTATTGTTTCACTCTAAGAAAAAAGGTGCAATTTTGAACCTTTCAAATGCAACACTGGGAGCTCCTTTTTGGGTGCAACTTTGCACCCTAAGACGCTTTTTGTATCTTTAAGGGTGCAGTTAGCTACATTTTGCACCCAAAAGGGTGCTGAGTTGTACCCTTTAGGGAAAGGTGCAGATTTGCACCCTTTTGAATGCAAAAATTTCTGCACCCTTAAAGGTGCAAAGTTGCACCTTTTAGGGTGCAAACGGGCATATCCGGTTGCAAATAAGAACAAAAAGGTGCATTTTTGCACCTTTTCATGTAAGGTGCAAGATTGCACCCAAAAAGTGCTGCCAGTGTTGCATTAAGGGTGCAAACTTGAACCCCTTTTTTCTTAGTGTGTTGCAATAGCACTGCATATACAAAAGAAAAAGAAGAATAACAAATCAGGTGATTAAAAAGCTACAAGTTAAAACTTCAAGTTGATGAGATGATGGAAACGGGCAAGAAAAAAAAAAACACTACAAAAAACAAACATAAACAAAAACAACTAGAAAAAAAAAAAACATCTTTAGACAACACACCCCCGGCGCGCACGCACATAAAAAGTAAACATTGATGCATTGAGATATTTGATAGTTAGATATTTTCATATCACAAAAGTTGAGAGAAAGAGGGGTTGATAAGAAAAAGAAGGAGGAGAAGAAGGAGGAGGAGAAGAAGAAAAAGAAGGGAAAAAGAGACAAAGAAGAAAGGTAGAAAAAGTAGAAGATGAAAGGAAGAAGGAGAAGAATAAGAAAAAGAAGAGGAGGAAGAAGAAATGGAAGAAAAAAGGGCGAAAAGAAGAAAGGAAGAAAAATATGTAAAAAAGGCGAGAAGAAGAAGGAGGAGAAGGAGGGGAAGAAAAATGAGGAGAAGAAGAGAGAATGGCTGAATGCCAAAAATGGGATCGAGGACTGAAAAATAAAATCAAAGAAAGAGAGAAACAGTGAAAGGGAGAGGGGAAAAAAGCTAAGTATTTATAGGGAGGAGACGAAAGTTAGTTGTAATGGACGTTGAAATAGAGTCGATGTCCTATTTGAATAATTTTCAGAATAATTATGGGAAACAAAATGAAATAGCAAGCTATCCTTAGAAATAAAAAAAAATTACCAACAGCAAACAGAAAATGAAACTGAATGAAGGAAATATCAGTCTCTGTTACAGATACATTTTTCACATCTTAATCTATAACAGATACCAGTAGAGCTTTGTCAATGTTTCCATCAATTTTTTGGGTGAGAACCGATGTAATATGTATGTTAATAACCTCCCCTAGAGTTTATATAATACCTCCATAAGCCATGTAAGCGATGCAAATTTCGAACCAGTTTATCGTGTTTATTACGGGAAAGTAAAAAACAGTGTAGAACAAAAAAACAAACGTGTTACAATTTGATAATCTATCAAGATTTGGGTGATCGCCTGATCCATAAACATGTAGGATCTCCTAGAACAGTGTAGAAAGGGTAAAATTCACCAAGTGATAAAATCCATATCTCTAGCATTGCTCCAAGGACAGAACCCTGCAGAAGGTATGGAAGGAGAGATTTTGAAGCTAATGCTGATGTAAATATTCATAAAAAATTAAATCCTAATATGACTTTTTGTCCATTTTCAAAAATAAATTCGGTCTAAATCGATGCGAGTAAATGTCATATTTGAATTATTTTGTATATTTTGTTCGAGCACTTAAGGGTGTAGAAATTATATACTTCTTGTACTGGTTTGGGCACTATAGATCGTGAAGATTGTAGAATTTACAAGATGTTATGTTAAAACAACCATATATCGAACGAAGTAGTGGGAGGAAATGATTCCAACCAAAATTAATTTGTTCATGAATTTCTGTTTTCAACCACACACCGGAGGCATGGTAGGCCCAGAAGTGGGAAAAGAAAAGTTGGCCGATGGCCGGGCAGGCGAACAACAACAATCGTGGAAAAACTATTTTGCCTTTCTGGTCAGCTCTCTCTCTCTCTCTCTCTCTCTCTCTCTCTCACACACACACACACACACACACACACACACACACAAACACACACACACACACACACACACACACACAAACAAACACACACACACATTGTTGAAGGCCCATGACACCGACAATTTCGGTCTTCGTTTTAATTCTTTGCTTGTCAGAAAACCCTAAATGTGTCCCTTTCATGTTTTAAGACAGGTTTTCACCAATAATAACATTACTGGAATCGGAAAGTCTTCCAATGTCCGCACCACCAACTGTGAATCACATTCTGAAAAAGAAGGCGGGGGGGGGGGGTGCCTTGACTTTGTAAAGGGTAATTTAGGGAGGAGACAGACCGATTGCCTTGCGTTGACGCCATGAGACATGCTAGGTTTCAAAATCCCTCCAAGTAGACATAAAAATATGACAGCATTAAGTGGGTTGACAGGTATCACGCTTGGGATAGAGAGAACATGGTACACCAAGCCTAGACATCAATTGGAAAAAAAAAGATTCATTCTATTCCTTTGATCCCTTTATGTCGCCCTCAAGTGACCAGGGCTGGATGAGGGGCTATATACTGGAGTAATGGCAGCGGTAGGGTGCGCATTACAGTCTGTTCTTGATATTGTTACACATAAAGTGAAAACTAATGAAATGGGAGAAGCAGAGAAGCAGGAAGAAGTGGAAGAGAGAAAAGGGGACACTTTTTTTTGGGGGGGGGGGTATAAGCGTGGGAAGAGTCAAGTGGAAATATTGGTATAAAATCTCAAATGTTGGCTTGTGAGAAGTAAAGTTTGGAATTGGTCAGCAAAGAAAAAAAATTGGTCAGCAGTGGTCATGTGGTCAGTGGTTGGATGACAGATGTTTGCCAATCGCATATTCATATCATATGCAAGTAAAATGAAAAAGAAAAGAAGTATAAAGATCTGTTAGAAGAAAAAGTATGAATATCCGTCCAAAGAAAAAGATCTCACCATAGAACATGGATAAAGATCTGTCTAAAAACCAGGGGAAATCCCCATTCGTCAGCTTTGTATTTCAAGTCCTTTTTTGGGGAGAGGGATTATCTTTCTATCACCTTTATGATGTTCAACATACAGCACCAATCAATGAATCGATGCAAAGGCCTACATAGCTACTCCATACATGCTCAAAGTCAACGAGTGTCATGTCCCTTGTCGAATGTTTCGGGTGAAACTAAGTGCTACACGAGTGTTTTGTTTGCGTTGCTATAGGTTCGGGGCGAAATGTGACGAAATTGAGTCAGGTAGGTGCTCCGATTGCTTTTGACAGCATGAAGTACATACAATGACATGGATTATTGGCCTATTTTAAACTGGTGTGAAGTGGAAGATAAGACCGTGTTATATTGTGAAGTTTATTGAAAAACCTTATGCTTGCTAAGAACATAAAGCCAAAGGATGTCGGTGCCTTTACGAAATTTTTCCCCGATGGCAACGACCATGAAGTTATTTACAGGGACGGCGCTAGAGTATTTCGATAGGGGGGGGGGGCAAAATGGCCCATAGGTGAGTTTATTCAAGTTTGAAATGAACAAAATTATGGGGGTATTAAATAGTTGCATGCCCCAGCCCTCTCTTTCTTCATACTCTTCTTTCTTCTTCCTACTCTTTTTCTCCCTTTTCTTCTCTTTTTCCCTTTTAAAAAAAAAAATCACTTGAAAAATTATAGGGGTGGTCGCTCCCTGCCCCCCGTAGTGCCACCCCTGGTTGTTTATAGTCATCATCTTTTTTTTCTGTATTTTACCCCATCTCTCTTTCTCTTTCTCTTTCCTCCTTCACATGGGTCTCAATTTGTTGATATTACCTTCTCTCTCTCTCTTTCTCTCTCTCTCTCTCTCCTTCTCTCACTCCCTCTCTCTCACTCTTTTCAGTCTTCTTAACCACCCTCTTTCCGTATTCAATATCGCCTTCTCATGTCTCTTTTCCCTCGACCATTATAACCCCCCCCCTCTCTCTCTCTTCCCATTATATCTCTCTTTCTGTCATTCATTCATTCATTTCCTTCAATTCATTTATTTCCATTTCCGACAAATTAAAAAATCACAACGTTAATGTACATAAGGAAAAAAATGAAATCTAACAATAACAATTACGTTTAGCATAATAACATTACACTTTATTTCAAAAGAATTCTCATCAACTAAATCAGGTTGGAAATGTAGGGGACAGCTGAAAAGCTGGACTTGTAGATTGCAGCCCCTCCCCCCCCCCCCCCCATTGCAGCCCCCTCATTCATGATTGTGCATCGATCCTTACCCCACTTCAGTCATCCATTTTCTAAACATGACTGAGGTGATGATAGCTGTTTCAATTCCAATTAAAGGGCAAGTCCGGGATGAGATGAAGTTCATTTCAGTAAAAAGGGTAACAGTTTCTGAATAAAACAGTGAAAATTTGATGAAAATCGGATCAAAATTTGAACAGTCGATATGAATATTGAAGGAATGAGTTGATGATACCACACTCTCACTATTCTCCGTATAATCTATTAAGAAAAAAATTCAGAAAATTTTCATTTTTTCTTTACTAAAATTGAGACATTGTCCATCTTGTCAACACATATTAGAGACTAATTACAATTTTGTAATTATGTAAGGAGTACAGGACAACTTCCAAATTTTATAGCAAAAATATGAAAATTTTGCAATTTCTTGTACATTATGTGTGGAAAATATTATTTTGAGGATTTGGTATCATCAACTCACCTGTTCAAGAACTGTTATGCGAAAAAAAATTGCGAAACTTTTGAAATGAATAACTTTCTTATTTTTCATCCGATTTTCATCAAATTTTCACTCTTTTGTTTCGAATTTTTAAAAATCTTTTTATTGAAATGAATTTCATCTCGTCAAGAGTTGATAATGCGCCCACTTCAAATAAAATTTGCTCAAAGCACAAAGGAGAAGAAATACAAGAAGAAGTTAATAAAAAGACATGCTACAACTATTTGACTTTTTGGCAAAATTCTATTCACTTCCAGTATAGCTGCAGCAGCAATGACACAGAATTTCCGCTAAGAAAGTAAAAATTTGCTTTGAAAAGGAGTTTGTGTCTTATACATCAGTAAATTCTAAAATCAATAATAAAGACAGAGGATGAGAGAGAGAGAGAGAGAGAGAGAGAGAGAGAGAGAGAGAGAGAGAGAGAGGTGAGAACTGAAAGAGAGAGAAACAAAGCTCACCGAGTTTTGTCTTAATGACAGTTATAGTATCCTAAAGCAATGGACTTTAGTAAAATATGACCTGGGGAGCGTTTCATGAAGAGTTTTGTCAGTGATTTTCACTGACAACTGTTATAAGCTACTGAACATCCTCGCATCTGATTGGCTGAGAACAAATTAGTCAGTAAAAATCACCAACAAGACTCTTCATGAAACGCTCCCCTAGTTTCAATTCATAATGTGGTCATGTAAAGTATGAGAATGAGAAACCTTTGTTTATATGATATGCATGCTCTATTTTTTTGGAAATGGACTCTTTGTGTGTATTAATGACCTGAAACAAGAAACGTATATAACTAAAAAAAATAGCCAGAAATGGAAGCGATTCTTATAAAAATGGCCTGGGTTTATATATATAATATATATATATATAAATGTATGTGCCAAAAGAACCAAATTTTACCCCCCCCCCCCCCAAAAAAAAAAAAAAAAAAAAAAAACACAAACAAAACAAAAACAAAAAAAAGGAAGAAGAAGAAGAAGAAGAAGAAGAAGAAAAAAAAAAAATGACCGTGAGTGACTGAGGAAAGGGGGAAGAGAATGCCGCGGATGAGGAGTTGGAATGAGATGAAGAGATTTACCTTGATCCCATGGCCGAAATAGAACTCCGAGATCTATTGAATGATATCCTCTGCCCGATGCAGATCACACCGTCTAGACTGATTGCTTGGCTTCATTCAGAAGAAAAGGGGTAATGAAAAACTTATTAAATAGAGAGAGAGAGAGAGAGAGAGAGAGAGAGGGGGGAGAAGGTAGGGGAGAGAGAGAGGAGAGACGAGAAGAAAGGGAGAGGGAGAGAGAGAGAGAAAGAGAAAGAGAGAGAGAGAGAGAGAGTGCGCTTCAATTTTCGGAGGAGCGTATTAAGACTGAATCCGCTAGAAGAAGATCCGGCAGTAATGATCTGAAGTTAAAGTTGCAAATGAAAAAGTACAGGATCAGAGAGAACTCATAAATGAATAAATGACTGGAATATGCATGCATGACTAAATGAATGAATCAGCCGATGTCAAATATAAACAAATTAATGAATAAGGTAGTAGATGAAAATGAACAAACCAATATACATAAGATAAAGAGTGACAAACGTCAGCCAATAGTTATATTATTATCCTATAACCCCTTAATTCCTGTGGGGACAATTTTACTTGTACACCTCCCGTGACGACACGGGTCGCGTACCAACGACACCATTGTTCAAGGTTATCCTTAAAGGCATTGGTTAACAGTGTTATCATTAAAAAAAAAAAAAAAAAAAACTCATTTAGCTACTTGAAAAAGGATAAACATATAAGGGTTAGAGTGTAAAAATACCAGTCTGAAAATTTCAAATAATATCCACAGGAAGTATTTTTAAATATTAGAAATGTGAACCAATGTTTGATAAATTCGGTTGCACAGACTAGACGTAAGGAGTGCGCATGCGCGCATAGCTCACCGGACTGTACTGTGTGTATTAGCGTATTACGCGGAGGGAGGCAGATAACGGTCATTTTTAACTCGAGCAAAACGGTCCTTTTATTTATTGTCTCTGAGACCAAAAATAATAAAATCGCGGTTTGCGTCTTAATAACAGTTTTTCATCCCAAATTATGGTTGGTTTCAGGGTTTTTTTAGTACAAATACAAGTACTCATACACTTGTTTCATCTTAGTTTGATAATTTTTTTTAAATCGGCTGCTCACAAAGTTAGCCAATCCTTTAAAGTAGATAACAGTAGTTTTCCCCTGGCCACAGCTTCTTTTTCATATAACTTGCGCTAAGTCGCCAAATTGTTGTGGGCAATTTCCAGGTCAAGATGCGATCTATAACAGTGAAAGGATTCAACGGAAGGCCAAGAATAGCCAATCCTAATTATGTCAAGGCTCAGGAAACCTAAAAGAGAGAGAGGGGTGAGAGGGAGACAGAGAAAGACAGTTGGGAAAAAAAGAAAGAAAAAGAGAGAAAGAGTGAGGGGACGGCGCCTACAAAAATTAGAAGAAAAATGATATGGGTGTGGCGCAAAGAAAGACAGAGAGAGGCTATATATATATATATGTATATATATACATATATAATATAGATATATAATGTTCATATTGAGAATTCTCGCGTGTTGAATAATAAACCATCTAAACAGTAACAACTTGAAGAAGAAAGAGTATATGAATCCAACAGTATTTAATTTTATTTTCTTCGCAGAATTTTCAGCCCGCCACGGGGCTTCGTTTGTACACACTGTCGAAGGCCTGATGCAGGGGCGTAACTAAGGGGGGGGGGGGGCTGGGGGGCACGTGCCCCCATAAATTTGGAGTGCCCCCATTTGCCCCCCTACAAAAATCAAGAGGTAGGAAAAGAAAAAAAAAAGAAAAATAAAGGCCCAGTAACTCACTATCAGCAGGCAAAAGAAAAAAGGTAAAGCAATACCGAAATGGGCCAGAAAGGCAAACAATGTAGACTTTTGTTAGTGCAGATTTCAAAATTTTCTTGCTTGCTTCGCTCGCTCTTCATATTTAGAAGCAGGATGGTTTGAGACAAGTTCAAGTTCAAGTTTTGGTTTTATTTCCAATATAACACATGTAAAGACATTAAAATATCTTTTTTTGTTTTTAAATAGAAATATCGTGAATTAACATAGGCGTACATCATTTTTTCTCTCTTTCTTTTTAACATCAAAACAAAATAAATGTCTCCTTGACACAGTGTATTAAAAAAAAAAAAACAGACAGCATGGACCAGCGAGATATATCCTATTTGGTAAAGTGGTGAACTAATATACCATTCAAATATTATAGCTCTAAACTGTATTTTGACAAAGTGGTTATTTTTGGCTTGCTCGCTTCTCTCGCTCGCAAAATAGAAAATATTTTATGTGTGTGTGCGTTTGTGTATGAGCCGAAAGGTAGGAAAAGAAAAAAACAAATTGAAAAATAAAGCCCAAGTATCTCACTATCATCAGGCAAAAAAAAGAAAGAAAGGTAAATCACTACCAAAATGGGCCAGAAAGGCTAAAAAATGTAAACATTTGTAAGTGAGGATTTCAAAATTTTCTTGCTCGCTTCACTCGCTCCTCATATTTAGAAGCAGGATGGTTTGAGACAGCATAGACCAGCGAGATATATCCTATTTGGTAGAGTGGTGACCAAATATATCATTAAAAAAATAATGGTTGGTCCAAGCTGTATTTTGACGACAAAGAAAAAAAAAATGGTTATTTTGGCTCACTCGCTTCGCTCGCACTCAAAATGGAAAATTTTATGCGTGTGTGTGTGTGTGTGTGGGGGGGTGCACGTGTGTGCGAGTGTGCGTGTTTGTATGTGCAAAAAAATTATTTTGGGTGCCCCCTACAAAATTTCAAGGCCCCCCCCCCTAGTGCCCCCGACTGAAAAAATCCTAGCTACGCCAGTGGCCCGAGGCGGGCTGAAAATTCTGTAAAGAATAAAAAAAAATACTGTTGGATTCATATACATGGCGTACTCTCTCTTCTTCATGTTGTTACTGTTTATATATATATATATATATATATATATATATATATATGTATATATATATATGCAGCAATAGAAATGCACACCTGAAAAACCACCTGAGGTCGAGACACTTGAGGTCGAGACACCTCAAGTCGACAACGGGACTCAGAAAATTTCTGAGTAAAATAGAGCCCGTACTATACTATATACGTGTCGGTGCGGGCGCGAACTATCGTACTTCATGGCAACCTCAAGTCGACATGCACACCTGAAAAACCACCTGAGGTCGGGACACTTGAGGTCGAGACACCTCAAGTCGACAGTCATCCTCCGATTTATTTACCAACAAGTACCCCTTCCTGTTATCCACTTTACAAACTTTGAGTTGAAAAATGTTAAGGATTGAAACATAATTATTGTTAATGTTAACTATTCTAATTAAAAATAAAGAGGTGTGATACGGGCGACAGCTAGAGAGGTTGAATAGATTATTTTTTACAATAAAGTTCAATAACATGCAGGCCGGTATATCAGGCACCCATACGTATACAATATACGTATACAGCTCTATTTTGCTCAAAAATTTTCCAAGTCCCGTTGTCGACTTGAGGTGTCTCGACCTCAAGTGTCCCGACCTCAGGTGTTTTTTCAGGTGTGCATGTCGACTTGAGGTTGCCATGAAGTACGATAGTCCGCGCCCGCACCGACACGTATACAGTACAGTACGGGCTCTATTTTGCTCAAAAAAATTCCAAGTCCCCTTGTCGACTTTAGGTGTCTCGACCTCAAGTGTCCCGATATGTAAATTTAAATATATAATTGCATAAACCATAATGTCAGTGGCAGTCAGAAATCGAGTGAGAGAGTTTCAGAGAGAGAGAGAGAGAGAGAGAGAGAGAGAGTACAGGAGATAAAGAAAAAGAAGAAAATAGAACTTAGTAAATTTTACATAAGGGTGGAACAAATCTTTAAAAATTAAACATTACTTAGAAAAAGTCTTTTCATTTGTTTCTTGAGTATAAAAATATCCTCAAAAATTTCTTGGAACATTTAATTCCTTAAGATCGTGTTCTGAACAGTGTCGGTTTGGATATATACATTTTTATTTTTTTATTTTTATTTTTTACTCCAGAAACACTTCAAACGTAGTTGGTACACAGAATCTGAAGTACATATCATCTTTCATCTTTCAATGGTTGTTAAGGTGATATCTCGAAGGCCATCCGCAGGCAAGCTTAGTTTCCAAGGAGAAACGTAGAGAGAAGAGGGCGTCGTAAACACGATAAAATCGGAGCCGTGCATTACAGAGTTCGGCCAAGTCGGTTTCAGTGGGTTACAACATGGCGCAGTTTCTTTTGTATTGTGCTTTGCCTAAGAAAGCAATATGTGTCATGTTGTGCCCTACTGGAGCGGAGTTGGCCAAAACTCCGTAATAAAGGGCTCTGAATGAAATCAGAGTACCAACATGAACAGAGAAGCGCCAACCCATGATTTGAACGCCATTTTGTTTCCCCTTTACGCAACATTCTTATTCAATTCTGATAAGCACCTGGGTGTTCGAAATAGAGAGAATTCGAACGCCATTTTGTTTCCCCCCAAATAGGACGTCCATGTCGTAACTCCATCCATAAAGAGATTCTATAGATAAAATTACTTCCATACAGTATGAAAACACTGTTGCATAGCTGTTTAAGATGAAGAGCAATTAAACAAAGCACCAGAATTGAATCGAGTTCTTGTATAGTATTGAACTTGTGCCATTTAAAATTCAATTGAAATTTCCATGAGTACAACTTGTAACGTTTGATCACTGAAATTCGGTAATGATTTTGTCCGCTCAAAGTTGGCATTTCTTTCCGTAATATTTTAAAGCGCTCGCAAGCTACTTACTTTAAAACTTTGTCCCTTTATCCCCACTCTTCAACAGTGAGTTTGCAGTTGAGCGTTGAAAGCTGGTGCCTGGTTTAAATAATATGGCTGCCTTTTCTCCTTAACATGGAATGAAAATTTATAGAAAATGTAATAGCTCTTTCATGCTCTCAAAGCTTTTCAACATGATAAACAACTTTTATGTGTATCATACTTATTACATATGCCATTATAAAATGATACTTAATTATCTACGGTTTTTTTCATCACCTAAACATGAATTCTTATCAATACTCTTATTCACTGAAATGTCCTAGGGATAACTCTTTTCTTTAAAATAGATTTTTATTAAGAGAGATAAATGTGTGTTAAATCCGAATGTTCTTCCGGCTTATTTTCTTTGTTGCCTTTCCTAACGTGCATTCAGAACATGGTAAAGTGATCAGTCAATTAATACTTACTTCATTTTTCTATATCTTTGTAGTTATTTGTCATTTTTGCAATTTGTAATTTTTCGAGTTTTTGCCATTTTGAATATTCCTGAATATTAACTGTCCTTGCAGTGTACCAAACTGTATCGACAGAATTGAAGGAACTACATGTGAATTTCATTGATTCATCCATCCATTCATCCATTCGTTATTCATTTAATCAATTATTAGTCATTTGTTCATTTATCATGTTTATTCATTCACAGTATGTTTTATTGGCACCTTCGTTGTCATGAAAGCTAGACTGATTTTAGTTAGTAATTTGTAATTTTAAAGCTTTATTGTGGACGATTTTCCTCCCCTGTTAGTTCCTTGAAATGATGTTGTATTCAGGTTTGTTACGTCCCATTTTTGTGGATATCTTGAGGGATAAACTCCATTTACATGAAATTACTGGTGTTTGTGATCTGAGAGCTTTAGTTTTGACACATATGTAAATAAATATCCATTAAATTAGAATCATCAATACGATGAACATCTTATACATGTATTTGCCTGACATCGCCTAGTGGGAATTACTTTTATTAAATCGTATACATTATTCATTGCATTTATCAAACACGGCTTCCATTTTTAAAGAAACCCTTAAGGTATTAGTACAAACAGAAAGAAAAAAGAGAAACGTTGCATTCGTATTTTTTTGGTTGACAGAAAGTACGCTGCACTAAAAACCTTTAGAAAAGTAAATACTTACACATGTACATTCACTCTTAAAAGATTTGAGGTAAACTTTAACCCAAATTGGGTTAAAGGGCATATGCACGTTTGTAATTGGGCAAAAGTTTTACCCAATACTTAGTAAAATATACCGAGAATTAGGTCAATGTTCACTACAACAGAAATCCATGCCCTGCTTTTACACACACACACAAAATTGGGTTAAACCAGCTCTTTAACATTTTTAAAGAGAAGAATAAATGGAAGAATAAGTCTTTGAAAAATGTACCACCTATGTTTACAGGAGCATAACAAATCCAAAGTATAGACAATATTGTTTAAACAAACCAAAAATGTCTAGCTTTATCTATGCCATCTAAACCAAACATGAATTTCATTTCACGAAATGAATGACTTCGAAGATTTTTGTCATCACTCTAAGAAAAAATTATTTACATCAACTTTTAGAAAAGAAAAACTGTTCTGTCAATATTAGAGAAGACACATTCCCCGGGGCCTGACCATGAATGACCTTAAAAGTGAGCAGCAGGACCTTGAATTCAATTCTGTTCTTGACCGGAAGCCAGTGAAGCTCAGCCAGGTCAGGAGTGATGTTATCATGTTTCTTCAGCCTCATGAGTAAACGTGCCGCTGCATTCTGTAGGCCTACTGCTTGCGGTATGTTCAAGGTTGCAGCAGGAAGGCCAGCTAAAAAACTGTTACAGAAATCAAGTCTCAATGAAATTAGTAAATGGATGAGGCTCTCTGCTACCGCCCTCGGATGCAAATGTCTAATGACTGCAATGTTACGAAGCTGGGAGTAAGCAGTCTGACATACCTGTGAAATATGCCTGTCCATTTTCATGGACTGGTCAAAGTACACCCCCAAGGTTACGGGCGCCTACCGTAGGAGAGACAGACACATTGCCAACTTGAAGGCCCATGGAGACAATCTTGTTTCTCATTTTTTTTTGGTGCAGAAATAATGAGGTATTCGGTTTTGTCATCATTGAGTTTCATGAAATTCTTCACCATCCATTGGCGGATATCTGCAAGGCACACCTTAAAGCTACGGCTTTTTCATCAGTTGCCACTGTTGGATCAAATGTCACATACAGCTGTGTGTCGTCTGCGTAGAAGTGGACTTCTAGACCATGTTGATGGGCTATGTTCCAGATAGGGGAATTATACAGTGTGAAAAGTATAGGTCCGAGGGCGGAACCCTGAGGAACGCCATAGGTCAGAAACGCCTTCTTTGACACAGTTCCGTTGATGTCCACAGCCTGTCGTCTGCAGTGCAGTGAAGGTAAGACTTGAACCATTCCAGGGCAGTGGACATCAACCTTGAAGAAATGTGTGACATATCATTTTCAACGTTTACAGCAATGTTCTTGTACTTCCATTTTTCCTTTTTTTTTTCCATTTTTGTCATATTTATAAGACAGCAAAATAGAATAAGATGTTTTAGAAGACAATAGACATCTTGATTCCGTTTATGTAATTTATTCATTACCTCAATAAAGACGACTTTTTTCCACAATCTTTCTCTATACTAAAAGCTGAAATGCTGAATTGTAAATGCTGGAAGGTACATGATCGCGCTATAAAATAATCCGAGATTATTGCATCAGAAAGAGGCCATCAAAAGTCGGTAATTGTATCAGCACATAAATTATGTACATTCACTACCTTACATGCAAAAATGCTAAATAATTATTATGTTATTTGTATTTCGAAGTCGGTTAATGAATGTGGTTGATTAGTGATGAAAATGGCAAAACAATTTTGTTTCCCCAAAGCAATATCCCTTTAGTATTTTCGACATCAAACATTGCTTTTGCATTACAAACTCTTTCAAAACATGTGTCTTCCTTTATATTTCATATCTACATTCAGTTACTATTATTAGTATTAGATGTGGGGATTTTCACTTTAGTTTAATTGTTATCACTTTTTGTTGTGTATCAGCTCTAACTTCAAATAGTGGGAAATAATGAAGGGCAAATAATGATGATCCGAAGAAAGATGCAGGAAAGTGCCAAAGAAAATCATAAATGAAGAGAAGAGAAGAACCAGAAGATGGCAAGAAAGGAGATGTAAAGAAGATAAAAATTATAATTATGGTAATCATGGTAATAGCGAAAAGAGAATAAGCAATTCGTGTGTGGGGGGGGGGGGGGGTAGGGGGGAGAATTTCAAAAGAAAAGATATATGGAAACCAGAAAAATGGAAGGAAGACAAAAAAGATTTGACGAAAGAAGACATAGCATACGAAGCATTATCATGATTACCATGATTATAATTTTACCTACTTTACATCTCCTTTCTTGCCGTCTTCTGGTTCTTCTCTTTACTTCATTGTAATCATGGTAATAGCGAGAAGGGAATAAGGGAAGAAGACATAGCATTACGGAGCACAGATACTGTCACAGGCCCTGTATCTCAATTCGCAACAAATATAGCCAACCATGAAGATTGGATATGGCGTAAGTAAATCATTTATGACCTATGGGAGACTAGTAAGCCTCTATAAAGTCTGCATCCATCGTCATTTCCGTCCACGCTTTGACGGACGTTAAGGTCGAGGGGAGAAAAGGAATTGTTTTCGTCAGGGCTCAGCCGAGTGGACGCACTTCAACTGTCAAGCTCAATTGCAAGTTAAACATGTCCCTAAGAGGGGGTCAATTGCTAAACATATCATGCAGCGACATCTTGTGGCTAAGTACGTCCCATCCACCATGTCCACTTGCATCTGCAACTAGAAATGCGACTCGTTTATTCTAATTTTGATTTTGATTGGTTACAAATTCATTACGTCACGAAAACGGACTTACAGGGTAAATGAGTAGCCAAATTTATTTTTCTGTTTGTTTTTTTTTTCGTCGAGGAGCAAATAGAAACAACGGGATGATGTATAAACTTCTGTCACTAAATACACAATGTATCGTTCTAAAACGCAGTGTCAAATGTTTATTTTAGCCTCTTGTCGTCGGGCTTCAACTGTCAAGCTCAATCGCACTTCAAACATTTTCTTGAGATGGGATACAGGGAAATCTAGTTGCGTCTTTCACCCACTGGCATCAAAACGCAGCAAGAGATAACTTGTTAACTTTATTATTTTACAAAGCTTTCGAAGTAAGTACGTACTAACATCAAAGGTCCCAGAAGATGAGTCAGTATAGAAAATTATATTTATAATTTACATATAAAACCTGTTTATCTGATATTTCAACAGATGGACCTTTACCTGTACGATTTTTTTTTTATAACGTCGACCCGTCGCAGGACTTTGGAACTATATATCCATTCTATTTTTCACCTTCAATATTCTTGACGTAGTCAATTTGCTACCAATCATATTCTTATCAAATGATAATAGTGCTAATATAGGCTTCAAACACTTGCCAATTTAAGAGGTTCTTGAGAGGGGGCAAGTTTGCAAACTTTACGTACTGCGAGATCTTCCACCTACTTTCCTCATTTCTGCAACTGGAGATGATGCTTATGTTTTTTTTTAAACTTTACTTCGCTTCGCTCACGGAATTATTACATAATAGAAAGAAAACAATGGGACCAATTATTGTTGCAATATTCCTTGAGAAACAAATGGATACAACGGTGTTGTACAAACTCGTGTCACTGAATAATCACTGCAACTCGGTGTCAAGATGTTTATTTTTGTCCTCCGATCGATTGGACTTAATTGATTGATATCATTGAGGTTCTTATTAGATCTGATGATGTTCATTGATTCCCATCTCGTTAATCAAATTAAAGTAATCTCTATGTAGGTTTACAGCCATGCTGCTGCAATTCCTCGTGGACAGTAAGACCTATGATCCTACAAAAGGGGAACTAAGGGAACTAAGGGAAAGCAAGGACAGAAAGAGGTTCAAAACTAGAGTAGGATTAGGAAGGATGTCTAAGCATGATGCCTTGATGGGAAAGTAAGATTTGAAAAGGAGGTTGGTATCAAACCACGAAGGCTAATAATGATTCTGTTTTCAAATTCGAAGTGCCCTGAGGTGTCGAGTAGACGCACAAACAAATATTGCGAGTAACCAATTGAAAGGAAGATCTTACCCATCTCGATAACGGGTTAAACTAACCAATCTGGTTGAACTCCTCCTAAATAACCCTCCCCCAACCACTTGGCGCGCTCTCGAGCGAGGAAAAGGCGCGTCTATCATGGCAAGCTGAACATATATTTACACTTCATTAATACACTCGCGAGTGTTGGTTTAAACGATTACGGGGTACTTTCGCTCGGCAGCTGATTTGCCCGAGCGTCTGTATGCTTTGCAGACAAACCGTGGTGTCTAACGGGACACAGCGAAAAAGGTTAAAGAGACGGTCGAGACTGGGCAAGATGAATTCGCGCGGAGAGTTTGATGGATAAGAAGAGGCGGGAGAAGGGAGAGAGAAAGGAAGAAGAAGAAGAAGAAGAAGAAGAAGAAGAAGAAGAAGAACATAGAGAGAGAGGGGGAGATCGAGGGAGAGAGCGAGAGGGAGAGAGTCAGAGAGAAAGAAAGGGAACAGTTACAAGATGACAGACATGAGCGACAGTGACGTCTAAATGAAAAAAAAAAACTAAACTTGAAAACAAACAAACAGGGACAGATAGACAGACCACGAGACAGTGAGTGCTTTAAAAAGAAAAACACACACACACAAACAAAACAGAACAAAAAACAAAAACAAAAAAGAGACAAGGAGAGACAAGGTCAGAGTGGGGGAAACTGGCACACAGAAAAGATTGAGGCAGAGGAAGAGAGTAAGCTGGATAGAAAGATAGAGGGAAAGAAAGAGGATCTGAGTGATCTAATTAGCCGGGATAAGTATCGGAGCGAATGATACACCAGACAGCTCAATGCTTGACCGGAGTGAATCCTGTAGGAGGGGTGCGATTTCGTCCCCCTCACTCCCAGAGGTATGGCGAGGGGGTAATGAGCTCAAGCTCGTAGGTGGAGTATTTGACAAGATATAATTGATCGTATGTAACCAATACGTGTGAATTGCCAGGAAGCATATCGAGCGCGTAAACTAGAACTTCCACGTCGCGTAAAAGGGCACTGGGGCTAGCTTCTACGAGTATTACCTATAAAAGGAGTCTTCGGCGAAAAGCGAAACCATATCCGGTCGCTTGATTTGGTTAAAATAAATGAACTGCTATGACATTTGCCCTCAGCAAAAGGCATACGGGCCCATTTTTGTTTTTGTTTAAATGAAGATCGACGTCTCTTTACCAAGTTATCAACTTCCAGCTTCTGGATTTTTGGAGAGAGCGAATCGATTCGTAACGCAGTGAACAGTTAGTTGTAGTGACAGTGTCATAAAAGTATAGTGATTAAAGAGAAATTAACAACAGACCAACCTCGCGGGCCAGTAGCAGAGCCTACGGTAGTTCGAATGTTGGTAATTTCAAAATTATGGGGGGGGGGGGGGGGGAAGGGTTGCAGCCCTTTAGCTGACCTGCCTTGTGCACCCTTGCCCATGCTGTGTGGTTAGCCCAGTTGTTGAACACTAACTTGTAAGGTTGATAATCATGTGGACATAATATACCACTATTACCAGTGAACACATTGATCTAAGTAGGTTATTCATCAACATTGGCGTAAATCCCGGGGGGGGGGATGGGGGATATATCCCCCCACTTTTTGGAGAGGGGGGATGGCGTGTAAAAATATCCCCCCACACACACACACACTTTTTGAGGAAGAAAATATATTTTGATTAATCAGTTAGTGAAATTTTTGATAATCTGTCATTAAAAAACCATCATATTTCAGAATTTCTATTTGAAAATGCGACTGAAAACCAGAAAAAGTGGTTATTTTGGGTTCGCTCGCAAAATAGATATTAAAATGTGTAAGGGGGTCTGTGCGGGTGGGTGAGGGTGTGTGTATATACTTATGTGTGAGATCGACAGAAAAAAAAATCGTCAAAAAGGTCGATCATCCTCCCCCCCCCCCCCCTCACTCCTCAAAGTGGATTTACGCCGGTATTCATCAATAATAACATCTTTCATTATATAGCGCAATACATGAATACTTCAGTTATGCCTTACATGATAAAAGTATTTTCTTAAAAACAGTGCCATCATTAACGGTTACGAAATGAGAAAGTTATAAAAGTTTGAAAAGTCTCAAAATTCTTTCTATGGCATCCTCAAATTGGTAATGTTGCTTCAAAACGGCAATATTAGGACAACTCTTTTGTACACAAAATTTCATATTTTCCCCATTATCTCTCAAGGTGCAGCTTGTATCCTTCTTAGCTCAAGATATATCATGGACAAATGTATTTGACACAACAATGTTGAGTTCACAAAGATACAAGCAGCATCTTTAGAGATAATTCAGAATATATGAAATTTTGTGTACAAACCATATTGAGAGTTGCCCACAAAAATCTGCCATTTTGAAGCAACATTGGCAATTTGAGGATCGTCATAAAATTAAATTGAGACTTTTCAAACTTCATTATTCTATCATTTCGTAGCCGTTTTTTTTTTATAGAACTTTTTTTTCAGTTTGCTTCTCCCTCTCCTCTCTTTTGATTAAGATTGATTTTTCCCCAGGGTTTCATTCTCCTTAAGGTCTAAACGTAGAACAAAGTGATAGAAAATGCCAATTTTGATCATGTATCATTAAGGTTTTCTTCCCTCAGACGTAAGGATGACTAATTAATGGACAGATTTTGTCACAATTCCTGACATGATGTCGCGTTATTTTTTCACACCATCCACAACAAGGTATTCTAGGAATTCCAAGTAATATAACAACATACAAGCTTAACATGTGTGATATGTCTTCAGGCGATAAAACCCTCTACCCTATACCATCCACTGATTTGTTGCACTATAACTTAGAATATCATTTTTGAGCAAAACTCTAACCCCCCCCCCCCTCTCTTATCGCATTCGATCCCAGAGCCCCCTAAAAGACAGGAATATCACGATAAGCCATTTTTATGGCGTAAGTAATAGTCTGTATTGGCAAGATGAAACAAAATGCCAATAATCTGAAAAGGAATTCGAGCTGATTTACCCAAAAATATACCCCTAAGCAGGATAAAAATGATAAATAGAATACAGCCGGTTAAAATATCGGTTTACGAGACAAGAGTCTAGAAAAATTTATGTTGCTCATTTGCTCATGCCCTTTTTTGCTAACTTAATTCCTAAGGGGCTACTATATATTCTTTAGATTAATATTTTGAATCTTGTAGTATCATCATTACCGAGCAAATGAGTCTTTCTCCCAGAAAAAAGATAGGGGCCTACATGTATTTTATCAAGAGGATACATTCCTCTGAAAGGTAAGAAAAAATATAAAGAGAGAAGAGAGAAGAGAGAAGATAGAGAGAGAGAGAAAAAAAGAGGGGGGGGGAGAGGGGGAAAACAGATAAAACTAGTGGGAAGAGGAGGTTGGATGCAACTGAGAGTGCCTGATGAAAGGGAGAGAGAGAGAGAGAGAGAGAGAGAGAGAGAGAGAGAGAGAGAGAGGAGAGAGAATGGTGGAAAGAAAGGGAAAGATATATTTAAAAAGGAACCGGCAAATGAAAGATCTATGTCCCCCGGATTTATGTACCCGAATACAGTAATTCGTCACATGCATACAAAATTCAGTTTTGGTGTTTGTGTTCTGTGGTCAATTTTCTTCTTACAAAGTTTTTCATGACGACCAGGTAAGGGATGGGGCCGGTGGAATTAGTCCTTATTACCAGAAGTAGCACTTTACTTAATACAACATTGGGAAGGGGCGTCTTTTGCATAGGGATTTCGCCGGTGCAAGAGACAGTTCTAAGTAAATCATGCGTAAGCCACTGTTTTCCTCTAAACAACACATAGAAAAACAAAGAAAATAGATTCGTAAATACCTGTTTTTGTGCTTTAAGAGACAATTCAGCCTTAATTGAATTTTTTGCACGCGATACGGGTATCATTGCGGCGATACCATAGATGCCGTGATATGCATTATTTAGGAAGAATCAATAGTGTAAGGAAGGAATACTTTATCCTAGGAGAATCAATTATCTTCATGAAGTTCTCTTTTGAACCGTTTTCGGTAGAAATGTAAAGATAAACCGCATATGTGCCATCTTCACGTGTGGCTATCTTCTCTCCTGGGGCGATGTTCCCCACGGCGGATTAACTTAAGTAAGTTGTTTTCCACAATTCATATTGCTTTACGTCGTAGTTCCGGTTTGTATTAAGTGTTAAGTAAGTAAAGGCATAAAGAAAAATCCATGGAATGGTTTGATCCCTGATCCTCAAAATCATTAAACCTTAATACTCGTAAACGTAATTCTCAATTCTGATAAGAGATTAAATATTGACTTTGTTTAATATAGCGTACTTCCATAAATGACGTTTAGCATTGTCATCATGCCCATGTATCGAACATTTTCACACGATAAAAACACAATAAAAATCACAAGGCTTGTTACTTTCTTGCTGTCCCTCTCATCATGCTCATACTAAATCCAATGTACTTTGTCCTTCTTGTTTCGTATGAATTCTACTTTTTTATTATGTATATTTATTGTTGTTTACATGTATTTCATGGATTTTTATGACCAAATAAATTGAACTGATTTTGAATTGATTGACTTTCGAAAAATCAACTCAAGTGCAATTTCGAAAGCACATTGTACTACCCATGCATACAAATCATGTTCGGATCACGTAAGCCATTGTAAAGTCCGCAGTATTTCTGTGATAGACAGGGTTATTGAAATTGCCTTTTTCGAAAGTAGTTTTTAACCTTGTATGTTTGCTTAAGAATAAGAAGAAAATTAACTTTGCTGACCAACAACTGTTGCCCACTTTCAACGCATGGGTACTAATCATGCTAATGATTTCTTGAAGAAAAACTCGCTCCATGTACATGATGTAGGTAAGCACGAGAAACCGACGATTCGCTTCACTCTCTCCGCATGTGAAGTTGCCTGAGCTGCTTGGCCGTGCGGATATTCACTGTAGTCCAGGCTAGAGGACACATGACCTTGTTTTGGGATATATACAATGTTTTTTTGTGGTTTCTTGTCAATTCGAGGGTGCTGATTCCAAATCTGAATGATGCCACTCGCATAACCTTGAGCATTTTCCGCAAATTGGCAAAATCCAAAATGGCCGCCAAAAATAGGAATTTGACCCTGAAAATCACAATTACTTGCATTTTATGACCATTTATTTCATTAAACTTCATACATTTTTGTTCCTTGAGTTACTTTTTGTGCACATGCAGGTCAATTCTCATTTCTGTTGGATATATGTGGTATTTAGGGCACAGTTTCAATTCAAAATGGCCGCCGCTCATATATACATGTACAGTATGAATGGTAAACAATACGATGGGAAATATGGAATTATGTTACTGCTTTTTCTGCCAGTTACCTACACTCTCAACAAGTTTTCCATGCGAATCCAGGTGTATTTTCATTTTTAGTAGATATATGTGGTATTTAGGGGGCAATTTCAATTCAAAATGGCCGCCACTCATATATATATGTGCAATATGAATGACAAACAATATGTGTGGAAATATGAAGTATTTTGTTTTTCCTGCCAGATACCTGCACTCTTATCAAGTTTTCCATGCTGATCACAAATCTCATGCCTCTGCTATTAACAAAGGGCTGTTCTTTTTTAATACTAAATCTAAAATGGCCGCCCAAATCATGATTTCCGCAGGGAACCTATAAGTGGACACCTTTGATGCTTATTTGCCTCAATATTTGGAACATCCCAACCTCCATTCGTTTTAATCTCATCAAACAAAGATGACTTTGCACTTAGATCAAATACACTTGTGATAAGGGCATAAAATGAACATCCAGTCCCCAAGAAATCTAGATGGGTGGCACCTCTTCAGTTCTCTCACCAATTCAGTCGCCACAGGCTACACCTTGGCAACATGAGTTTTATTCAGTATCGTCTTCAGAGCTTTCACTTTCATCAATGTCTTCGGATGGTTTTTCATGGATTTTGGCTGCGGACATCAGCTCCCACATCGGAAAAATTCAGTGTAGGATGAAGACAATTTTGTACAGCCACACAGTGTAGACCTGCAGTCGCCCTTGCAACCACACTTGATGATGTTCAGTACAACCTCAGGAGCCACTGTATGATCATTTGCCAGATAGACAGGGTGAAGAAATGATGCCTTCCTTGACCACTCATTCTGGAGGATCAAAAATTGGAGGTCCAGGCTTACCAGCAGCCATCCACAAAGCTGTTTTATAACTGGCATGCTTACAATGAGGTCAAAATGCAGCCATGATAGGTGGAAGGCTACACAGTTTTGGTTGCAGGTGACGTTTTCCACCAGTCTTCTTAGTGAAAATGTGTTTGCCCATGATCTCAAGAGAGCCTCAGAAATCTTCTATGCTCTGTTTTGGCAGAGGGAACTCACTGCTAAGCCTGTACACACGGCTTAACCACTTTGTACTAGCTGTCCGACAACATGACTTGATACTCTTCTCATAGTATCTGTCGACACCACATGAAGAACTGATGGACTGTCAGTGTATTTCATGACTGTACCCACTGCAGCATCAACAAAGGTGGACACTTTTGACGGAGAGCAAGGCCATGGAACACTCCGGAAGAGTACAGCCATCCAAAATTATGACTTCATGAGCTGTCGCATTACATTGACTACTTTCCACTTTGATCTTTTTATTCAGGATGAACTAGCTTGTGGAACATACATTACCATTCTCATCGAACAGAGTGGGTGGGCACGGAGCCAATTCTTTTGAGAACAATGTCCTGGTTAAGGTAGCTTCCCTGGATGAAGCCAAAATTCCAATTACCCATCCATATCATTTCCATATTCACAACTTGAGATGCATCACCTCTGTGTGTCATTGAGGCTTTTGACATTCCTTTCACCTTCTTCTTTATTTTGTCATGGAATCCCTTTGGCCACTTTCCTTCATACTGCACCATCTGATCCATTCCCATTCTGACCACATCATCAGCATTTATCACTCTGTCGTCAAAAACCTGTCAGGAGAAGATGTTGACCAGACCCGAGGATGGGTGTTTCTCGTCATCCAAGACATCGCTGCAAGTTGATAAAGCCTCAAGTATCTTTCATGTCAGGAGGTGGGCTTAAAGAGATTTTGAATTCAACATTTGCCAGAGGTCCAAAACTTGGCAGCCATGCAAGAGAGTGAAGATCAAGAAGTTCTTATGTCTCACAGAGAAGAGAGTCTTACAAGAATCAGATCGGATGCACACGACAGAATGAAGATACGTGAGGATTTATCAGCTTGCACCGATGTCTTGGACGACAAGAAACACCCATCCTCAGATCTGGCCAAATCTTTACTGGACAGGCTGTTGAGGATAGAGCGGTAAACGCCGATGATGCGGTCAGATTTGGAATGAATCAGATGGTGCAGTATGAAAGAAAGTGACCAAAGGGATTCCATGACACAATAAGAAGGAGGATGTACTGAACATCATCGAGTGTGGTTGCAAGGGCGACTGCTGGTCTGCACTGAGTGGCTGCACAAAATCGTCTTTAGCCTGCGCTGAATTTTGCCCATGTGGCGCTGATGTCCACTGTCAAAATCCATGAAAAAAAAAAAAAAACCTTCAGAAGACAATGAAAGTGAAAGCTCTGAAGAAGATAATGAATAAAACTCATGTTGCCAAAGTGCATCTGGCAACAGATGTGGTGAGAAAACAGAAGAACAGAAAGAGGTGCCTTTCATTTTGATTTGTTGGTGGTGTATAACTTTACATCATTTCCATTTGGATGTTCAATTTATGCCGTTATCACAAGTATATTTGATCTAAGTGCAAAGTCAACTTTGATGAGATTAAAGCAAAGGACGGTAGGATGTTTAAAATATTGAGGCAAATAAGCATCAAATGTGTCCTTTTGGATTTTTGTATCAAAAAAGAACAGCCCTTTTGTAATAGTACAGCCTTTGAGATTTGAAATCAGCATGGAAAACTTGATAAGAGTGCAGGTATCTGGCAGGAAAAACATTCTAATACTTTATATTTCCATGCATATTGTTTGCCATTCATATTGTACATGTATATGAGTGGCGGCCATTTTGAATTGAAATTGCGCCCCAAATGGCACATATATCTACTAAAAATGAAAACACACCTGCATTTGCATGGAAAACCTGTTGAGAGTGTAGGTATCTAGCAGAAAAAAAACCAGTAACATAATTCCATATTTCCATGAGTATTGTTTGCCATTCATATTGTACGTGAATATATGAGTGGCGGCCATTTTGAATTGAAATTGCCCCTTAAATACCACATATATCTACTAAAAATGAAAATACACCTTTATCTGCCCGGAAAACTTGTTGAGAGTGTAGGTATCTGGCAGGAAAAACAGTAACATAATTCCATATTTCCATGCGCATTGTTTGCCCTTCATACTGTACATGTATATATGAGTGGCGGCCATTTTGAATTGAAACTGCATCCTGAATACCACATATATCCACTAGAAATGAAAAGTGACCTACATTTGCAGCTGAAGTAACTCTAAGAACAAAAATGTATCAAATTTAATAGAATAAATGGTCATAAAATGCGAGTAATTGTGATTTTCAGGGTCAAATTCCTATTTTTGGCGGCCATTTTGGATTTTGCCAATTTGCGGAAAATGCTCAAGGTTACGCGAGTGGCATCATTCAGATTTGGAATCAGCACCCTCGAATTGACAAGAAACCACCAAAAAACATTGTATATATCCCAAAACAAGGTTAGGTCCATTTCCTATGGAGCCTAGCCTGGACTACTGTGCCTGTTCCACTAAAAAAAAGGGACAACAAAGAATGAGGACAGCATATACATGCACACAAGGCTTGATCAATGAAAGCTTACGGAGAGCGAATTTCCCTCCGTCATAATGTTGGTTCACACTTTTATCATGACTGATGCAAAGGCATTACCCATCAAAGAATTTCAGGAAAACGTCATCAACGGCTTTATGCCTTCTTGGGTTTTTTTTTTTTTTTTTTTTTTTTTTTTTACATAATTTTGATGTGCATTTTATTGAGTAATGTAATCCAAACGAGTAAAGCATGTAATTCCTATTTCTTTTTTCTAGTTCTTAAGTACTGCACCCAATTCTGTCACCACTATCATCCTCCTCATCCTCTTCCTCCTCCTTATCCTGCTCCTCCTCCTCCTCAGTCCTCATCCTCATCATTATCATCATTATCATCATTATCATCATTATCATCATCATCATCATCACCATCATCATCATCATCATCATCATCATCATCATCATCATCTTTATCTTTATCGTAATACCTCTCTTGATTCTCCTGTCCTGTTCTCCTCATCTAGCCGTCTTTCTCTTTTTCCTCTTTTTCCCTTTCTCACTTAGATCAACACCCACTTTAAAGCATATACAACTAGGCCTACCCAAACGCATACACACGCTACCCCACCTCCTTCCACACACACACACACACGCACGCACGCCCACACACACTCACAAACCCCCCCACACACAATCTTCTGTTTCTCTCCAACTCTCTCGTTATCGCGTCTTGTTATAGGTTTCTATTATTTGCAACTGGCAAATGTAGACATTGGACCAACACAAGTTAAAGTTGCTCGGACTTGGTGTATAGATGGCGCTTCACGCAGTGCTTGCGAAAATCCCATAGTGCAGCGCCATGACAATTTTGTGAGTCTTGGCAAAGTTTTTTTAAATGTAGGCTCGTTCCCTCCCGTATGTGCAATTAGCGATATTCGATGGAAGGGGATAGCTACTTTGGCATCAGTTCGCGTATTTGAAACAAGACCTGTGCGTATACGCGAACAGTCAAACTGTCATGGCGATGCCCCTGTGGCATTTTTGCAAGCATTGCGTGAGGCACCATCTATAAAACACCAAGTCCGGGCAACTTATAGCATTCATTTGAAAAGAAGGAGACGACGACTACTACTACACCTACTGATAATAATAATAGTAATAGTTTTAAGGACAATAATCGTAAAAATAATGATGATGATGATAAAAAGAAGAAGAAAAAGAAGAAGTAGTAGTAGACCAAGAAGAAGAAGAAGAAGAGGAGGAGGGGGGAGAAGAAGAAGAAGATTAGGTTTAGGAGAAGAAGGAAAGTTTTCAAAAGTAGAAGAAAGTTACGCCATCGCCTGTATCATGCTAATCATCCAGTAATCTTGAAGCAATTGAATGAAATGGAACTAGGCGTTACATGGTATGTTCTACGTTAACCATAATTATCTGGTACATTGATATGTCTTCCCCACCATCAGCTGATAAAAACATCCTTGTAATAATACAATCATACTTTAATTACTCTCTAGGATGTAATAATTTGAGCCAATACCCTGAATACGAAGGTTCTTATTTCTCATGTGATACCCTTGGCAATTAAATAAAGTCTTTTGGGAGAGAGAAACGATTTCTTCAAATGAGATTGCTTAGGGTAGGACTTAAAGTAGATGTACAATTATCCCTCTGCGACTACAATTTCTTTGATAGCCTCAGTGGTGGCGACAACAATTAGAGGAATTATTCCGCATGTCCAGAGCGATTACGCTATCAAATTCCCTCCTTTCTATTGTTACGCCTTCTTTCAAAATTTCAACCGAGGTTTTTTATTTCTTAAGAAAAACAGTAGATCTACTGTTTTGTGATACATCTGTTGATTCGAGCCTAAACTATTCCTAATTAAAACTGATCTTTCAGTTGGATTTTGTAATAAAATATGTTTTTCTAGGGGAATTCAACACTCGACCATAGATTAGAAAAAAGCAAAGTTCAGACAAAAAATGGACCATCCACGCAATTTGGAGGAGTCGTTAGAATAAATCTAAGGTTGATTAACAAACCGAAATGCGTTCTTTTTCTGCATATAGGCAGTCTGTGTTCAACCCTAATAGATTCAGTCGAATATCACTGAAAGATGATTTTAACACCTGTTTAAGAGTCTCTTAAATAAGAAACAATACGAAATTTCTTTCGAGACACCTATTTTTGTGTCACTTTCATATCAAATTAATGAGAAAGAGGATTTTTCATTCTTTTATGTATTACAAAAGTGAAAATGATCTCAGCAACATTACTTTCCTTTCGCCACAAGATGTCAAATGATTTCTTGAGACAAGATGTCTGCAACTTCGATGAGTTTCCATTGAAAGTTACAAAAACATGACAAACATTATGAAAGTCAAGAAGGCAGTATGCAAATCTATATTTATGTGCAGTGCAATGCAGTCAGTAGCTCATTCTTAAACTCACTTTTAATCCATCCTCAACATTATTCCGATGATAGTATTTTCTCTCCATCTTGGAGAAATTTGACATTCACTATATGGCCAAAATCTTTTTTTAAATGCTATCTTAGATTGTATTCGGTAAAAATGATGCATAAAAACTCACACTGGATTTGAAAAGAGCGGAAAGGCATTGGCCTGAAGTATTGATTGAGAAGAAACAGTTTGATAAACATTAAACATGTTAGGTGGGACACTAAGCCAAGGCGTTGCTGTAGTTGTCATCTCTCTGTCTTGGCCTACAAATTAACTCTGACAGACCGCGATTCGAAACTGTGTCACATATTTTGTACGGCAACGTTAAAAAGGTCTATCCCCATAAGAAAATAATCATATTTTAATGATACACTATACCGTAAAAATAAAAATGAAACATAGGCCTCCATCATTACCACTGGTTGTTGATGTAACAAAATGTTAATAAAGTTTGTGCTGTTAGTGGCGTCAGTTTAAAAAAAAAAAAAAGCACCGCTTGGCGTAATGCTCTCTTGACTAGGATTGGCGCCTGGTGTGTGTCCTACGAATATGAAGCAACTAATTATAATGCCTAGAAAAAGAGTCACTGCATTATCTAACCTGTTATTTCATTTCATGCATGAATTAATAATTATCCCTTCTCACACTGTTTCCGGACATTGTACATGATTATTACATAATTGTGGACCTTCACTCGTGTTAGCTCTCAATTTGAAACACAACTTTCCAATCATGCGAGTAATTTGTTAGGCAGAATCCAATTTCAGCCAGGACTTCGAATGAAGGGATAATGATCAGGATGATCATCTTCGGAGAATTACGCCATGACGCGCACTCATGTCCTTTCATTGGATGCGATACAGTAGTGTGATGCAATGTCATTCAATCATCTGCATAGTATCTAATGGGGTGATGTTCGTTATTCCGAAGGTTCGTTATTCCGAAAGTTTCGTTATTCCGAAAACACCCAAATTGCGTATACCTAGATGTTCGTTAGTCCGAAAATGAAAAAGGGTTCGTTAATCCGAACATTATTTTGTGGCGTTATTCCGAAGGTTCGTTATTCCGAAGGTTTGTTAATCCGAAAATGAAATGAGATTGGTTATTCCAGAGGTTCGAAATGAAATAAGGTTCGTTAGTCCGAAAATAACTAAGGAACTTACGAACCTTATTTCATTTTCGGACTAACGAACCTTTTTCACTTTCGGGCTAACGAACCTTCGGAATAGCAAACCTTATTTCATTTTCGGACTAACGGACCTTCGGAATAAAGAACTGTAACCATTTAATGATGACCTCCCGCTTTACATATATATATATATATATATATATATATATATATATATATATATATATATATTTAATAATTTGTTTACGGGAGCCCTGAATGTCGTCAGCGTTGGCCTCAGTGATTTTGTTTTTAATGAAGACATATCCAAATTTGCCACTGACACTGATTTCTGACAATATTGGCAACAGCTTAATCCATGAGCGCCGGACCCGCGGGGAGGACCTCATTAATTACCGATGAGGGCACACTCTATATTGTTATTAACAAAAAAAGCGAAACAAAGGAGAACAAAATCATAACAAAACAACAGCCACGACAACTACAACAATAACAACAAAACAAAGAAACAGATGAAAATCAACAAAACGCATTGTTCACTTAAACCGAATTCCTGACACATGACTCCTATGTGCCAGGAATACATCATTGCAGTACTCCGTCCAAAATGGGTAAAAAATTACAATTTATGGAATCAGAGTGTATATATTACGTGCCTTTACCTCCATTTGTCCAAATATTAGATACAAAATATGTCTGTAAAAATGCCAAACTCTATTCTGAGTATTACATATTACTATGCTATCCTAACGATCTACGCTACATTGACATACACATCAGTTTTTTTAATGATATCCCAAGTTCAGTAATGAAACATAATTGATTTCGCCGAGAGAAATGTCAATCTAATTTGAGGAAATGTAAGCTACCCACATCCACATTAACGTCAATGATAATCAAACGTATCAAGACCACTGATATGTATATGACCCTTTCCTGAATGCGGAAAATTTATCTTTCATTAGATATATCTCGCCACCGATGCAGACAGCATTGACTGCCAGATATTATACATGTTACAGGAGCGCGCTAATTATTGAAATTCATGAAAGGACACTTCCCAGTCACGTGCAAACGAAATAGCTGGGTTTTTTTTAGTATGTTGACATATTGATATTGGGTAGTAACAATATGTCGTGCAAGTTTTCCTGTTAAGATAGTTGCATGACAAGGGTATTACAATCGGATGGACATTTATAATTCGACTAGCTTCAATGGTCTGAATAATCTGGTAAAACCTGCGATTAAGAATACATGTGGGGTTATTTCCTGAAAAAGGGAGTCATCTTCTTATTCGGAAGAGAAAACAATATCAAGGGTTTAGTTATATCTGTCGCAACGTATGTTCAGTTTAGTGCTACTAACCTCTCTTTCTGTCAATGTCTTTATCAGTAAACGGGGGGGGGGGGCGTTGCAGTTACGCATGACTTTACGAATGACTTGAATATGAAAAACAAAAAAGTAAAGTGCTAAATGGAATTCTAAATCTTTGTTTTTATCACAAAAGCTAAAGTTGAAATATCTGTATTATCATATTAACATTTTTAATGTTTAGTTTTTTATTTGACAATTTAATTGAGATTATGGGAATTTCATACTTTGTTAAAAACAAGAGCAAAACTTGGACATCCCATTTGGCTCTTCATAGTTAAGTCGTTCGAAAAGTCATGCGTTACTTTACACACACTTTTGTGAAATACCCCCTGGTCTTACACATTGGTCTCAATGATAATGCATCACCATATTGCGACATAAAGCAAGAAAACATCACATGAAAACAGGAGTAAACGTTCCTTTTTTATTCAAACAAAATAAGTCGGAATCACAGTGTTGGAGATATCAGTATTAGAAAAATTGGCCTTTCACATTAATCACAATGATTACGCATGGGGATATCAGACAAGGAACCATTTCAGGAAAACTGGAGTAAACGTTTCTTTATAAACTATGTATTTAAAGAGCTTATTTCCAAAAGGCGCTAAATCCACTTTGAGTGATTTCGAGTAAATCAAAAATTTATTTTTAATCCATTTTCCTTCTTCGAAACATCCGAACCTTTTCACAGCTGGAAGAACCAACATTAGGCATCTAAAAATGGAAATGAAAGAAATCCTGCATGGGCAGTAATTTTCGAGAATTCTTTATATTTTCCATACATCATGACCTCCAAGGTTGCGAGAAAAAAAAATTCCAAAATACGTAGACATGAAAAGTATAAGTAAATTCTAAAAAAATTATTACTCATACTTTAAATCTATCAAACGTTACTTGTATACACACTAAGAAAGAAAGTTCAAGTTTGCACCCTAAATGCAACACTGGCAGCACCTTTTTGGGTGCAATCTTGCACCCTACACGAAAAAGGTACAAAAATGCACCTTTTTGTTCTTGTTTGCACTCGGATATGCCCGTTTGCACCCTAAAAGGTGCAACTTTGCACCTTTAAGGGCTCAGAATTTTTTTGCATTCAAAAGGGTGGAAAGTTGCACCTTTTCCTAAAGGGTACAACTCTGCAAACTTTAGGGTGCAAAATGTAGCTAACTGCACCCTTAAAGGTGCAAGAAGCTTCTTAAGGTGCAAAGTTGTACCCAAAAAGGAGCTCCCAGTGTTGCATTTGAAGGGTCCAAAATTGTACCTTTTTTTCTTAGTGTGTGAAAAAAATAACTGCTGGCGGCACATGAGCGTCCTTGGACAGTGTGTGCACTTTATAATTTTTTCACCATTATCATCAGTGTTATTATCATTATGTTATCTTTTTTTATAATTCGATACATCTTGTCATTATTCTGCCTTTGGAAACCTATCGTCATATTTATTTAGTGATTTATTTCTTTATAATCTCTCATCTATTTTTCCCTCTCTCTTTGCGTTATAAATGCCACATTCAAATTAATGCATCCCCAATCGAAATTCAGTGGCAAAGGTTCTGACCGTTCTGACACGCTTGCCACTTACGATCTTCAGACATCGACACTCATCATCGTCGCTCTTTTTTCACTCATATGGATTTTTGGCGCGATAATGTAGCTGGAAAGAAACTCGAGTGACTCGCCTGCACCGAGGGGCATATCACGCATACGCTATCCCCCGCTAGTCTCGGTGGAGGTCGCACTCGCCAATCCGCTGTTCCACAGTCCTTCCGTATTCTTGCATGCATCCAGGGGTTCGTTGGCGGATACGTACCCCCTCGATGTCAGCCAACGACGGGCAAGGCCCACGCCATGAATATGTTTTTCAAGAGGCGACTTGAAATTTGAAGCGCCTCCGTTGAAGTGCTCCAAAATGCATCGTAAAATTCGTCAGTGCCGCTAACCATTCATCTTCTTTTCGCCTCCGCCCATCCTCCAGCGTTCCCTGTCTCTTTTTCTCCGTCTTCTCCTGTTCCTTCTTCTCCTTTCTCTCCCATGCTCTCCCGTGAGTCGTCAGTAGGTGAAGTGTCTGGTTGGTGTAAGGTGAGATCGTCAGAAGAGGCTAGATTGCCTGGAACGCTTGGAAGTGCCCAGAAAGACGACACTACGCCACACGTGTCAAAGATGGCGGTGCCTGGGTGACGTTGTGTTGGCGTCACCGTCGAAATTCACCACAACAAACATGTCTCATTCGAACATCATGGCTATGGATAGTGTTCTAGCAACGGAGAAGGCGCCTGCCCCCGTCAAAAAATGGGGGAGGGGGCGAGAGAAGAGAGAAAGAGAAGAGGAGAAGACGAAGTGGAAGGGGAGCATTTAAAACCAACGCTACAACCCTCTTACTTCATCCTCCTGAATCAATGGTCCCAAGTTCATATTAAAGTCATCCTTTCAGTATGATCCGTTCACCATCCCTCCAGGTATCAGTGTCTTCTTAAAGGGATCCGGTAACTTTGTGGAGGTTTGATTTAATAAGCTGTTGAATTTTGATGTCTGTGGTGTATAAAGATGTCCAGAATGATAAATAAACAGCCAAAAATATAAAGGTTTTGAAATATAAGATGCAAGATAGGCCTATTTATCAGTGAATTCCGCCATTTGCCAAACCAACCTGGGTATACTTTTGTCTAACACTGCAGTCTATGGGGTAAAAAAATGTCTGGCATTTCCGGTCACTTGTATATTTTTCACTTTTTGTGCTTTTGACGCGCATTTTCAGGGTTTCATATTTACACAACATTACATACACTCATACCATGTAGGGCTATGCAGCTCAGATCTTTAAAAGTTACTAAATGGCTTTAAGACATAGCAGGGATGCTACATCTAACTGACATTACGATATAGTGGAAGCATCCAACAACAAAAAAAAAAAAACAGTGGGGAGGTCGGGCGGGGGTTATTTATGACATGGAAAGAAAAATCGAACTTCTGTATTCACAACTCTTCACAATTTGAAAGTGACTACAAAAATAGGAGGGGGACAGAAAGAGTTGTAGGGAGAAAGATGAGGGATGGAAACTTCGGTGTAGTCCCAACTCACTGTTGAATAGAATTGAGAAAAAATTGAGAAAGAGAGATAGACAGACGGAGAGAAAGAGAGAGAGACACACACACACACACGCACACACACACATACACACGCGCACACACTCGCGTATTTAAGAGAACTAGAAGAACGCAATGTAGAGGAGAGAGAGAGAGAGCGGAACAGACTGGGGAGTACGTGGTTGGTGAAAGATAGAACAGAACAGAGGGTGTATGATATGGGAGAGATGAAGAGAGAAAATATAGGACATGATTGAGGAGATGATAAAAATAGAAAGTATATATACATAAGTCAGGAAGAGAGAAGAGAGAGAGATAGAGAGAGGGGGGGGGGGGGGATAGATTTTGCCCTACATTTGGATTCCTGTTTTTAGGAAATTGTAAAATTGTAGAAGCCCTTTTAAAGATATCGCATCCATATCTGTAAACATTATGCTGAAAGCCTTTCATTGGAGAGTCATGAACCTATAGTATAGTTATACAGAGTCACGTATACACGTCGCTAACAGATATATCTTTAGCCTTACCTTGAACAGAGGTAAATTACACCTGAGATAAATCCCTCTTGATATTTTAATTCTTATTTGGGATTTAGATCTTCTTCATTAATAAATTATAGGCGATGGTATTGGCGGCCCAAACTAATTTCAGGGAAGTCAATTTCAAAGCAGCTAAGATATGTAATCATGATTATATCCCAATGATAATTTTCCCATAATTTTCCCTTTTACATCCTTATCATTACATGAACTGCCGCTACCATGTCTGCATGCTGGAGGTAAATGTCTGGTAATTTTCTATTAAAGGCATTGGCTAACTTTGTGAGCAGCTGATTTAAAAAATTCTCAAACTAAGATGAAACATGTGTATGAGTACTTGTATTTATACTAAAAAACCCTGAAACCAACCATAATTTGGAAGGAAAAGCTGAAACTTAGACGCAAACCGCGATTTTATTAGCTTTCGTCTCGAGAGACACTGAACTAAGAGGACCGTTTGGACGAATTCAAAAATACCGTTACTTGCCTTCCGCCGCGTGATACGTCAATACACACAGTGCGGTCCGTTGAGTCATGTGCGCATGCGCACTCCTTACGTTGGGTCTATGCAACTGACCCTCGTATATTTTTCAAACATTGGTTCACATTTCTAATATTTAAGAATACTTCCCGTGGATATTATGCTCTGAAATTTCACACTGGTATTTTTACACTATAACCCTAATGTTGATCTCATTTTTAAGTAACAAAATGAGATTTTTTAAAAATCATAACAATGTTAGCCAATGCCTTTAACATCTTTATCAACGCGAATCTTACTGAGGACTATGAACGGAAGCTGTATAAATGGTCTGCCTTGGACATGTTGGATAATCTCCTCTGTCTAAAAATGTTCCTCAGAGATTATTCTATTTCTTCCAATCTTCTTCCGTCAGAAAAAAAAAAAACCCACGCCATTTTAACTTCGCGCTCACAATCACCTGACCACACACTACACGAAATAACGCAGACATTGCAGTATATCGGCAGGAAGAAGAGCGGATTTTAGGGAATTTCATGCAATGCCCTTTATCGGCTCACCTTCCCATATTCATTCCATCTTCCCTTTTGATTGGATAACACTCTTAATCCCCTCTACCAATTATGTAGATTCCCTTTCAGAAAGTCTCTGTGGGGTGCAAGAAAATCCCTTCTTTATAGAGACCGTAGATCTACGATGAAGCGATGGGTTTCATTTCCCAATCTTATGACTATAAAATAAAATATTACACCGAATCAGGTCAGAGAGTCTGGATTTTAATCATGGTCTCGATTACATTTACTTTCTGTCTTTCTTACTTTCCTATAAACGCTCTTGACCTGAAATGAATCGTTATCCCAGGATGAAAACCAGACTCTCGGTGGTTCCAGCTATAAATGCTTCTTATTTTGACCTCCTCCTCCCCGTGGTAACAATAGGATTCTAAAATGGAAATACCTCGTTTTCCCTTGGAATGATTAGAAATTGCTTGTTTCTTGACTGTAGAATTCGTCTTCCGTCAACGAATACTAATTGAGCATTCCTTCTGTCAACGATGTGGTATTGTTGGAAAAAACGAAATAGGAAAACATGAAACATTCTTCTCTTTTCACTTACCGACTCGGCAGTGATATAGATATTTTATAGAAACACGAGTGTTCAGAAGAGTAGATTTCTATTTCTGAGATATTAACTGATTCCCATGTAATACACACACACGTACAAACAAAATGTGCTCGTGATCATAGTGCAAATAGAGCAAATTTTTGCTTAACTTAGATAATAAAAACGCCTGGGTTCATAAGTGTAAATAATGTTGTAGGTGCTTCAAAATATACATCTAACCTCTTTCTTGTGTATGATTGAAAGTTGGAAATTGTTTGAGAATATTTTGAGAGTAATATTAACAATTTTGATTGTTTGTCGTGGAGTCATGACTTTATTTAATAAATTCTGGTGGAATATCGTTTGAAAATGTTTGAAAAATATTTGAAAACTAATATATTAGCAATTTGGAATGTCTTGTCGTGATGTTTTGACCTTATTCAATTAATATAATTCTTTATACAATGCTGGTAAAATCACATTGATAGTCCTCGGGTGAAGGTGTCGCGTCATGTCAGTCGTTTGTTTTCTTCGATGAACAATTTTGAAAGATTAATTGGGTTCTGATAATTAATAAGGCACTAGTACAAAAATGTCATTCCGTTCTTTTAGAGTGTGTCTCATACGTGTAAAGAAAAAAGCAAAACAAAACAAAACTTTGTAACCGATTTATTCAACGTTCTTTCCAGATGTTCAGTGTATTTTTCCCAGTATGCTACGTATTTTGAAATTCAAAACTCTGGGACAAATTGCCAAGTGCCTATAACACAATACACACGATCAAACAAAATTTCGTTCATGAACACACTCGTAAGGAATGATCATACAAGGTCTAAATTTCTTGGTTCACAGAAAAAAAAAAATCATGCTTTAAGAATGATCAGTTATAAGGTAGCATATAAACAATTTTCTGCGGAAATAAAGAATGGAAGGAAAGAGAAATCCTACATTTAGATTTCAAAGACTTTCCTAAATTATCATCATTCTTTTTTTTTTTTCTTCAAGTTTTGCTTTACATACGGAATTCCTGTATTACCAAAAAATGCAAGCCATAAAACTCGGTACTAGCTGGAGGCGCTTTCACACCTACCCGATCAGGGAAAATACCTGGTATTTTCTGATCCAGTATTCTACCCCGATCAGAAAATTCCAGGTATTTTGCCAGCGTGAAACGAGAGTTCTAGTAATATCCCCAAAGAAAAATACCTGAAGTTTAGTAGGTACTTTCTCCAGTTCCAGGTATTTTCCCCAAGGTCGCAGGGATATTTCCTGATATTTGTAATGTGAAAGCAAATTACGAGAACTTCTATGGGCCTTATGCACATTATTGTTTATTATTATTATTATTATTATTATTATTATTATTATTATTATTATTATTATTATTATTACTATTATTATTATTATTATTATTATTATTATTATTATTATTATTATTATTCTTATTACTATTATTATTATTATTATTACTATTATTATTATTATTATTATTATTATTATTATTATTATTTGGTTTGGCGTCACCTCGGTGCCAGGGAGGCGAAAAGCGAACTGAATCACTGTAACCCTCAGGTCTCTCCTCCCGATATCACTGATTGGGGTGTGCAGGTGGACCACATACATGACATACACCGGGGTTTCCCCCTACTCTCATACGAATAGTGCAGTGGGATCTTTAACGTGCAAAGGCGGTGACTCTCCTTTACACGGGACCACCATTTAACGTCCTATCCTAGGGACGGAGTGTTTTCCACTGTAGCATAGCCTGCGTCTATGAAACAGGGGAGGGGCACGATAACACACAACGTAGGCTTCAGTCATCCGCCTGGGTTATGACTCGAACCCACGATCGACAGGCAGACGCTTTACCGACTGAGCCAACTCGCTCCCTTATGCTTATAAGTAATAGAACTTTCCTGTGAGGGTCTGTTTCAGGGAGGTGTGAAAGCACGAAATAATTATTGGGTATTTGGGGGCATGAAAAAGTTCTTGTAGTTTACGGGTATTTTTCTTGATCAGGTAGGTTTTGATGTGGAACCTTGAGAAGATTATTGTGTTAGCTTACAATGCCATGTAAGGTTGAAAGGAAAACATATTTCAGAAATCCACACGCTAAAAGATATCATTCACTTTTTCTAAACTATGTTACAGAAAATCTGTAAAACATACTTACTTTCGCACTTAATAACAAAATCAATATTCATTATGTGCCGTGTATGTTAACAACTGCCATAGACAATTCCACTTAAGATCGAAAGGAAAATATTTTTCAGAAATCCACACGCTAAAAAAACATTCAATTTTTCTAAACTCTGTTGCAGAAAATCTGTAAACTAACTTGTGGTTACGCACTTGATAACAAAATCAATATTCCTTATGTGCCGTGTATGTTAACACCTCCTCATTATGTGATGTGTGTCACCCGTTAAAAAGATTACTAATCAAAATATCAAATAGAATTTAAAGAATGATGGCATCTGAAAAACTTGAGCAACAAAATGAGAATGATTATGGCGGTGCACACAGATCTGTTGAAAAATAACGTGTTATATTAATAATGATGATTATGATGAATATAATGATGATAATAATAATACTGATAATAATAATAATAATAAAGATGACACTGATGATGATAATGATAATGATTATAATCATAATGATTAAAAAAGAGACGAAGAGGAAAAAATGAAAATGTTAAAGAAATCTAGATGTAGTATAAAAAAGAAGGGGAAGGGGAAAAGAAAAAAGACAGAAAAGCAAATTGAAAACCAGAGGAGAGGGAGGAAACAAAGAACAACAGAGAATAAGAAAACTAGCTTTTGAACGAAAATGGAGAGGGGAGGATATATAGTTCTACTATATCAAAATAAGCGTTGAAGTTATCAGGTTTGTATGCCGATAAGAGATTTTGGAAAAACATTAGGTGTTTCGACTATTTTTAATTCATCCGTGCAACTATAATCGTTAGTATTTGAGATGATAATCCACTACCGAGATAAATTCTAAGCCTTACTAAATTGAAATCAGAATGCGAGCAGAAATATGTGGAACAATGCATGAGTCATAAGGAAATCTAAAAAAGAGAAAAAGAAATTTCTATCAGCAGATCACTTCGACAGAATATTTGGCGGAATCAAACTTAGTCATATTTGACATTGAAATGATATCTACTTAAATGTATGTTTTATGCTTTTGAATCAGGTCAGCCAATCTTTATGAACACCATTACCATAATCTAGAGGGATTTTCGGCAATGGATTTCTTAAGCTTGATTTCAGCTTCCCAGAAATCATGATTGGAGAATATTATCATTCTATATATGGTAATAGAACTACTTAAATCAACCGAAACCGAATTTCTTTATTTTATACTTTGATTGTTCCTAGCTTCGGGCTTATTTTGTCGTTTAAGTTTTCACCATATTACATTTGCATTAAAAAATACTGATATCTGCTCATCGAGTATTATGGTTGAATAAACACCTCATTCTTCCTTTTACATTAAGTAGATAGATCCATCTTGAAAGATTTTGTTTCATTAAATATTAGTATTATTGTATTTTATGATGCTTAGACAACTTTAATCAAGCAAAGTCTACTCGTGCTTCATAGATTTAAAATGATGAAGTTTTCGTCATCTCTTTTAACGTTGCAAAAAGATATAGTGATATATGCTCATCGAGTGACTTAATTGAATAAGCTCATTTTCACTTTTATATTTCCCATTATCTATCTAGAATAGTATTCCAGATTTTAGGCCCTAAATCACTAAATCCTAAGTATTCCACATCTTTCAAAACGATGTAGCTCGATACACATTATCAGCAAATTAATTTACCTTTTCCTATTTCCCCCGAAACGTATCAATTCTTCATTTAATAAATTATTATATCATGTGTTCGAATGCAGTTGTTGCATGAATATGCATTCTTCAATTATCAAAGAATCTTTGTGCACACCCAACTACAGTAGTTCGTTGTCAATATGGAAAATGGCAGAGATACGTGTGTGACCGTAAATACAACTCCACATATACCACCAAAATATAAACAATGAAACAAATAAAATTATCCTTATTGACCTTCTAAAAGAGATAGAAATATCGGAATCGTGTTTTTTTTTTTTTTTTTTTTGGGGGGGGGGGAGGTATAACTACAAGACTTTAAATGAGCGTGAGTGAGAGTAAATGCCGAATTGGCTTCAAACCGTAGACAATCGCAAGACTACTGTTACGTCACTGTGATTTGCACTTGATTTCAAGGGGGGTTTCTTTCCAAGAAAAAGCTCTCTATACCTCGGAATTTAGATCTTGTTTATTTATACGACTTTCAAGAACTTAGATCACCGAAATTTTTCATGTTTGAATGTTAATACAAAGTTATACAATTTTTTTTACCAAAATCGTATATCGCAGTCACATTGTATAGTGTGCGATGGGCTCAAGAAGGTGTGGTGCGCGCGTTTGTGCGTGTATTTAAAGTAGAGGTGCCGTAGTCGAGTGGTTTAAGGCGCTTGATTGGAGACGCAAAAGACCGGGGTTCGATCCCCGGCACGGCACTTATGCCCTCGAGCAAGGCATTTTATCTACATTGCTGTTTTATCGCATATCAAATAAATTCATGTGCTACATGCATATTGATACCAACGTGTGAATGTGTTGTTTAAAAAAATAAATGAATTAAAACGAGTTATCCGATCTGTGTATCCGATTTAGAGTCCGAGCGCAACATTGAAAAAAAAGGAGATCAGGGGAGCGTTTCATGAAGAGTTTTGTCAGTGATTTTCACTGAAAACTGTTATAAGCTACTGAAAATCCTCGCATCTGATTTGCTGAGAGCAAATTAGTCGGTGAAAATCACCGACAAGACTCTTCATGAAACGCTCCCCAGGACAGTGAAAAGTCAATTCATTTGGATGGTATAGAGAAAGTAGAACAACTGACGATTACATTGCCATGGAACCATTGTTTTCGAGTCCTCTATGAATTATTCTATATGACGCTTTTCGAACAGCCAAGGTTAGCAGATATCAAAGTTGCTTTAATTATTAGTATTGTCATGTATGAATTATAAAAGGTGAACATGGTATAAAAGAGAGAGACAGAGAGAGAGAGAATTTTAAAAATGTCTAATTTACGTGATTGGTTGTCAAAAGATTGCAAGTGGGATTTGCAAAATAAGGAGAACGTATGACCGCTTTGTTTATATTCGGCTGAATAATCATGAAGCGATATTTTCTAACCTTGAATTTGCTTGCAAAAACATTGCCGCTATGTTTTTCGCATAAAATTAAGTCTAATGTCCCTGCCAACGTTAATATCTTCTACTCTCCATCCAGATTATGAAATAATGGGTACCTGGCAGGAATGAATTCGTGAAATGCTTTATCATCCCATTGGTGACGCCATAGTAATAGCACTTTACCCCTCAACGCACACCGCACGTAGGAATCATTGGGCTTTGGAGATGGTGCACCGTAAATGTTCATATTCCTATACACTGTCACTGTCTCAACATATGAAAATATCTTAATATGTATTGTATTGTGTTTATTAAACTTTATTGATGTACATCAATATTCTGGGGTTTTGTTTATACATCATGAACCTAATTATAAATCGATAATGATATGTATATCATCATACGATGGCTTAATGCATCATGTTTTGTTATGAAGAATATGCAAAATTTTGTTATGAATGACTTCTACAATATGTGTTTAATTTGAGAGAAAATAATTTTAAAAAATATCATTAAAAACAACAACAGTCTGGTTACCCTCCTTCCTCGCTCCCCTGAAACAACATAAATCCATAAATGACCCCATTGACTACTGATTTCTCGTTTACCCCTAAGTTTAATGCAAGGTAAGCTCGGCTCCAGTACAGCCAGTGGAAGAGATACCTAACCTTAACTTTAGACAGTAGCGCATCCCTATAACTTCACATCTTTGACGAATTTTAAGCATGGATCAAATGTCGTGGGAGTGAACATAAAGGCGGTAGTCACATTTGACCGACAACGATAAATATATGATGTTCCTCTAGCCTGAAAACGATGAAATTCTTGGTCACATCTATACCCCGAAACAATCGGGGGGGGGGGGGTTTGCCAGTCAAGCAAGACAAATGCTGCTCCACCCCCCCCCCCCCCCATTATTTCTTCTCAATCGGCGTCATAAAGAAGGAGTTGATTGGCTCCAGATTTTATCGGCGAGCTAGAAAAGTCAGTTGCCAGTGGATGTTGATTGAATCCAACGAGACGAAGGAGGTTTATCAGCATGACTGTATCGGTCACCTCTGGCATGGACCCTGGTTGCAACTGGCACCTTCCAAATGTTTCCTTAATTTGTGTTTCCATCGATGACCTCCTCTATAATATCTATGAAGGCAACGTTTTATGAGAAACTAATTGAATAATGTACCATCCCATAACCACTAGGGCGGTTTGTTTGCTGGACGCTATCACTGTCTAAATTATCACGAGAGAAAGAAGAAAATATAGAGAGGAAACGCACAAAAGTGGGAACACTTAAAAGAGAGGTATATGAAGCATCACATATTGTGTGTGTGTGTGTGTGTGTGTGTGTGTGTGTGTGGGTGTGAATGTGTGGGTGGGTGGGTGGGTGTATGCGTTCTGGTATGCGGAGTGCATGTTTTTCTATTCGTATTTATACTGATTTAGATATTGATTTTATTTTTAAATGAAATCTCTGATACAAAAGTATGGATAAACAAAAAGATATTCTGCTTCTTACTTTGGACGTAATTAATGGTATAACTATTATACTTTCTCTCTTTGTTATTTCTCTGTACTACTAACAATTATGGCCTTTATTTTTATTGTCCGTGTTATCCTTTGTAATCAACATCATAATAAGAAATCGGAATGTTATAAGACATAAATGATTCTGGTTCTTCATTTTGGCCTTTACTCCTATTATTTCAAGTGAATAGGGCTTTGCGACCACCCTGGATGAGAAAGCTGTGCGTTTAACGCGCATCATATTCCACTTCACCCATATTCCCGTAGATAGTCGGCCCCCGAAAAAGCCTCTGTAACCTACAAACTGTCAAAAAGGTCCCCGAGGCCGAAAAACTAGTATCACCCAAGATAAGTCAGCAGTTTTTTCATCATTATGGTCATATGATATCGATATATCTGTGCAGTACACCGGGGCACTGCTGGTCGCCTGGCAACTATAGGTATACAGAATTTTATACGTGTTATACCGGTATAGTTATGTAATGAGACTTGATATCATTAGGCTCAATATTCTAAGGACACAGGATACAGTTTCGTATTGTATTATTGTGAGGCTGTAGTATGTTTGATTGAGGTTACAGTTAGTTTTACGGTGTCTCAGATCACAGACCACTTCAGATGACCTATCTTGCGTGACAGCTCATGCTAAAGCCGGTTGATTTTTTTTAAAATAAAGATATGTTTATCCATAGGGCACTCCATTTATCGACATGCAAGTTTGAGATGCCTAAATAATTTCAACAATACTACTGCAAAATGTTCAGAGGTGAAATGTCCGTAAACAGATGTGCTACTGATACTTACATACCATTATGTCACTCGTAGTGTTTTTTTACATGGCATTGGAGCATTAGAACCTATAAGAAAATGAAATTTGCGTGGAAAAAAGATATCATCGTATAAATGAAGGATGTAACAGAAATGATGGAAGGTCAACCAAAATGAGACAGATTTCAGATCAAAAATAAGTGACACAGCGTGAAAAGCAAAACACTGCCAGAGAAGATCTGAAATTGAATTAACGCTTCCCGTTGATAACCAGTAACGAAAATGATGATGCAGTAAAATATTTTGCCGTTCCAGTACTTGACATGCATATTTATTGTGCGAGACCCTTGTTTTATCAGGATGTCTTTGCGCTGGCTCTTCTCTCCCCACCCCCACCCCAACCCCTTCCCCGCGTCAACTAAGATTTACAGACATGGACAATTTCTACCTACATCGTTTTTATGTGAAACGTATTTATATTTCAATTAATTAGGTCCTTTCCAAATTCTTCTCGACCCATTAATTTTCACCTGATAAATTGTGCCTTGAAAATGTAGTTCTTACTCAGAATTTAATTGCTTCTTGCCTGAATTTAGAATGTTTTTGCAAGTTTGTATGTTTCTTTGAACACGATGAAACAAGTATGGTTAATTACCATGTGCACGCATAAAAAGGAGAGCGTGATGTCTTTTTTCTGTAGGAACTACCTCTAAGATTGAAGGGGGTCCAGGGCAGAAGCCCAGGAACATTTCAACAAAGAAATAGATCATTTTGGAAGTATATAGCTCTGATTACAAAAATCAAATAAGGTGTGAGCAAAAATGCATGCACGCGATTTACATTTGTGCAGAGGAATGAGTTGCAATAATGGCGAAGAACATGTGATGATTGATTAGATCACGAATCGTCACGTCACTCAGCAACCATTGTTTCTGTTTTGTTTATTTTTTCTCAATATCTTACACTCATTCGGGCCCTATGATTTAGAGGACTGGTTAAGTGTATAAACGTGTCACTTGTTGATTTAGAACCCAGATGAAGCCAGTATCAATTAAGGAAAGATGTTTATCTTTCGTCCTCTATCAATCTTTACGTGAGACACAAATATACTATTGTTGACTTTTCCGGAGTTATTCAACTTCCTTAAGAGTTATACATATGTGGAACGAATTAAAGGGCGATCAAGGATATTGTGAAAGAGAAGGGGCACAGTTCCAAAGTTTTTTTAACAAAAAATAAAGGGAAAAGGAAATTCAAGACCTCACGGAAATACAGAAAATTAAAAATGGATACAAATTCTGGAGGTTCTTTCTAGGGTATGCAGATCCGATTTTAAGGGGGGAGGGGAGGTGCAGGGACCGGTTTCCTCATCCCCTTTTATAAATCATACATGTATGGTGATAAATCGGCCCCTTTTCATTACGCTGTTGACACAGAGTAATCATAGGCTTTGGTTTTCATCACTATTGTGATTTAAGAGAGGGCTACTTTCAATCGATGGATGGCTCCTAAACTCTCATTTGCTTGTATGACGTCATAGACCTTAAAATCACGTGAGGCACAGGGTACACGGCTTAATATTTTAATCTCTGTATGGTCTTTCGATACTCCAAAGAAGTCATTTATCTTTTCGGGAATAGATTTTCGATTTATCGTTAAATCCTACCTTTAAAATGCACAGGCATCGTTTAAAAAAACATCGCTCTATTTATCAAATAGTACATCAACGCAATTAATGATAGATGCCATCATCTGACAAACAACTTGAGCAAAATAGCAAAACATTTATAAGGAATTATTTTGAAGCGATTTAATGGTATGTTAGATGTTTTTTTTAAAAAAGACAAAACAAAAAAGAAGGAAAACAAGAGATGTAACCTGAGAGCCAAATCAGTCTTATAGAAAACGGACATATCGTGCAAATTTTCAGTCACGACGTTAAAGATTGCTGTCCCAATAACGTGACAACTTAAACATCGCCACTTTTACTTGATGAACAACACTGGAAACCATATATTTCCACTTCCTGCTTTAAAGAAATTAATGTCTTTACTGTTAAAATGGGGACCCATTGTTTCACTTTCCATGTACTCCCAATTGCCAATTGGTATTCCATTGACATTATGGCGGAAAATGAGTGCATTATTTTTCATTTACATGAATGCAATATTAAATTTTGTTGTTCGTAGGAATGCACTTCACCCCTTTCCTTAATCATGTCAATTTCTGCAGATTAGTGGAAAAAGAAACCCCTAAATAGAAAATGAAAATAACAAACGAAAAAATCGCCCATACTTTTTTTTCTTTTTAATATCGCGTTACGATAATTCCAATAGCTCTGTCTGTCGTTTTTTTTTAAATCTTCTAACCGAACATTGTAGTTGACTCGATATCTTGAAATTCTTTGAGATCGTAATGAAAAAAAAAAAAACAACTCTAATAACATTTCTGATAGAAAAATACATGGGGAGAATATGAAGAAGGGAAGGAGATACAAAAAGGACTGTTAGAGAGAGAGGGAGAGAAGGGGAAAGCAAAGTCCAGGAATTAAGAAAATAAAGACGGAGAGAGATATAGAGCAAGAGGGGAAAGAGAGAGAGAGAGGTGGAAATTCTAGGAGGAAAATAAAGACGGTGTGAGAGATAAAGCGAGAGGGGGAAAGAGGGAGAGAGGGGTGGGAATTCTAGAAGGAAAATAAAGACGGAGAGAGAGAGAGAGAGGAAGAGGGGGAGAGAGAGAGAGAGAGAGAAGGAAAGAGGGCCAAGTTGGAAAGAGACAGAGCAATTCTCTCGCTGTAGGTGAGAAGTAAGTAATGGTGCATAATATTCATGCATTAAATTACAAGCCTAGCTCAATGTCCTCCGGCATAACAACGCCATGGCAGGGGCGAAAATTCTCAATAAAAGCCTGTCCATGATTACGAAGATGTTAAAAATTTACCCGCTTCACTTCGGTGACCCCTTTGCCTGAAGGGTGTAGAATATCTGCATGGGTTTTCAAGTAATAAGAGGTTTGATTCATCAGCTAAAATATGTTTCCTTTCTTCGATAAGGAAAAAATGGCTATCAAGAGAGCTGACGTGAGGAAACTGTTAAATTATCCATGGATAGTCGTGATGAAGACGTGGGAAAAGGGTTGGTATATAAGTATAAACTGATAAATAAAGTCTGATATGACAGATAGCAAAAGAAAAAAAAAAGAGCAGACATACACTGGCTGCCAGGGTATGTCCCCAGCTTGAATAAATGGACGATAAGGAGTTTTGGGCAACTGAGATAAAGAGAAATAAAAGTGGTTCGGATGCCCGTTATGACTAAACTTTGTGCCGGGACATGGGGAAAAGTGAACATTTCCGTTCTTTTTAAAGGAGAATGCAACCCAGGCATCAGTGTGCTCTTCGTGATAAAAGATGACCATGAAGAGTAAACAGTGAAAGTTTGAGCAAAATCGGACAATCTGATGAAGAGTTATGAATTTTGAAAGTTTCAGTAAATCCCTATTATGGGGATCCTTGAGTTGGCAACTTTGCCAGCATCTGTGATGTCATCGTGGACAACTCTCAATTCATTTTTTACATAATTTTTCCAAAAAATTGATTTATATGAAATTTCAAGTCAGGAATCAACATAATTCTTCCCAATATGCTTGCAGAATTGATATAGCCATGTAATACTCAAACAATAAATCAATAGAATTTCTATTTTTCTTGAAAATAAAGAAAATGTTAAATTCTGTGTACAAAATGAATTTAGAGTTGTCCACGATGACATCACAGATGCTGGCAAAGTTGCCAATTCAAGGATCCGATAAATAAGGATTTACTGAAACTTTCAAACTTCATAACTCTTGAACAGATTGTCCGATTTTGCTCAAACTTTAACTGTTTGCTCTTCTCGTTCTTCTTCTTTCACTGGAAGTACACTGATGTCTGGGTTGCATTCTTCTTTAATGCAAATAGTGTATTACGGGAAGAAAGAGAGAGGACGTATTCCCTTACTCCCTTGTGCCCCTTGCCCCTCTTCTCCTTACTCGCCTTCCTCGCCTAAGATCCTATAAGCACTCTGTGTAATAGTTTACTATCCTGCGTATACACATGTACTTTTTTTATCATTAGAAGTCTTTATTTTCTTCTATTTTTCATTTCTATTATTCTCATGAAAGCAATAGTCCTCTATCATAAAGCGCCGCGCTGTAAGGCACGGATCACTCGCTGTAATTCGTGCGAAATAGAAGCTTGATGAAAAGCGCGTCTATATCGAACGACTCTAAAATCGAGATTCTTCATTTTCTTCTTCAGTGATGAAGGGGAATATTTAGAGAGGAAGATTTGGCTTTGTTACATGATACCAGAGCAATCTAGCTAGCAGATGGTCAAACGATTTCCTCATCGATTGTCTCCTGAAAATGGGTAAGAAATGGAACAATGAACCATGATATGTAAGACTGGCAGAAATAGGTTCATAGAACAATAGAACTCATACAGAGAACGGAAATCAATGTTCCATATATTCTACGTATTCGGTTTCAAAAATTATTGTTATAACGAGAAAGGACAGTCCAGACGTTGACAAGTATAGAGCCCGCAGCACCATTCGATGATGATGATGGTGATGATGGTGACGATGACGAATATTTTATTGTAATAACATTGTTGTTGTTATTATTATTATCATCATCATCATCATCATCATTGATATACTGTCATTATTATAGGATTTCCCGGACGAATTCGCAAGTTTGTCATTCAAATTCATTTATTTTGCATTCAAATTCGACGATTTTGCGGCTGTCAGGTGTATCTCGGATTCAAATCCGTATTGCTAGTTATCAAATCTGTAAAATTCTCTTTCGAATCTACACATTTTTCATTCAATTTCATGAAAAAGCTGCTTTTTTTCACCATCTTGTCTTTCAATTTAGCGCAACACGAATTGCTGCCCTCGCGACGTTGTCATTCCAGCATTCTATTCGTTTTTAGCATTCAATTTAGCACTTTGAGCAGTTAAATTAGAGGATTGATGTAGAATGATTGCTTGCAGATTTTTTATCGCTCATTCCAATGTTTCTTTTGAATTTCATAAAGTTTTTCTCTCGTATTTTATGACAAATATAGATGTTTTCATTTGATTAACAATCAGAGTGGGAGTTATGTCATCAATTCACGTATTTTCCATATACTAATCATGCTTATGATTCATGAGATTCGTATTCGGGTCATTAGTGTCTCTTTTTCATTTCATAACCATGGACATGCAGATCTAATTGTAAATAACAAAGAAAAAAAAAAAGAAATTCATCTCATGATATGATTGATGGTCTCAAGAGGTCCGTGAATTCAAAACTTGTCTCTTGTTTCCTAGTAACAAAGGAAATGTTATTGAAAACGAAGAAGGATAACGTACATGCAATTGTGATTGGTGTGAGAAGTCATGTCTAAAATTCTGAGCATAATTCCTTATAACTTGTAGTCAGAGGGGCAATTAGGGCTCCCTTCCCCCTTGTCCCAGTACGCGCCCATAAAGTGCCGGCCCCTAGCTCCGGTTTTCGCCCCTCTTTACTGAATTTCTGACAGCGCCCCAAATGTACTGTCCTGAAAATACCGTTGTTTCATTAAAAAAAATAGCAGAAGTATCTTTCTTCTGAAATTCGGATGAATGGAGGAAGAGAGAGAGAGAGAAAGAGAGATGAATAGAAAGAAAGAACCATCACCATGATGAAAACATATCATCGAGAGAATCTACTCAACTTACGAATTACAAGAGTAAATGAACAATCTCTCATTTTTATGGTCTTTTAATCAAGACAAGTCACCTTCCATTTTTAGCGTTCGGATTGATAATGTCATTTAGATTGATACCGAGATTGCTGTGGTGGTATGCGGATGGAGGTTTTATATACCTATCTTGGGCTAATGGTGATGAGAGAGAGAGAGAGAGAGAGAGAGAGACGGTGTAAAGAGATGCAGACGGAGACATGGGCAGAGAGAAAGAGAGATAAAGAGAAAAGCATAGGGAGAAACAGAGAAAGAAAAAGAGAGATAGAGATAAAGAAAGAGAGAAAAAGAGAAAAGCATAGAAATAAACAGGGAGAGATAAGAAAGGGAGAGATAGAGAAAAAGAGATATTGAGAAAGAGCGAGAGAGAGAGAAAGAAAGAGTGAGAGAGATGAAAAAGATGGACAGAGGAGGAGAAGGAGAGAGAGAGAGAGAAATCAAGCACTATATAGCTTTATCAAATATTATTCAGCATCAGGATAAGAAGATCATATTTTGCTCTAAATTGAATTGGTGGAATGGGGGATCCTGATTAGAAAAAGAGAAGGGGATCGTATAAACAACATGAAAGTCATTAAAAACGGATGATTAGCCCGGGTGATTTGCCCTGAATTCACCTCTCGGTTTTTGATTAAATCAAAAATGTTTTGTTTTATGCACAATGCATTACGTCCCCTGCCTAAAGTTAATTTAGCTTGCTTTGGGTAACGTACAGTGTCTTGGCTCTCATCCCGCTTCTCAATATAAGTATGTTCTTACTTATAAATTGTTTGTAAGGAGAGAAAAAGGGCTTTATATGTTATTGATGTGAATGAGGGTTTCAGTTCTGTCGTCCAAGGTTAAACGAGCAAGATTAAATTGATCAAAACAAATCCCAAGCTTGATTTATAGCAGCTGTGCATCATTATCAAAGTCGCAGTTCTCATAGCTGTCCAACTGAATGCTTAGGTATTTTTGTTTGTTTGTTTGTTTGCTGTTTTTTTTAATTTTGTTTTCTTTCTTTGTTCTTCCTTGTTTTCCGGAGATGAGGAAGAGAGAGAGAAATCGAAATTGTATTGAACTGAAATTCGATTTATTTCTGAACCACTGAGAATGTGTTATAATGTCGATATTAAACGGAATGGTATTTTACAAAGAGGGAGATAAACACTCCAAAAGCGGGGGGGGGGGGGGAAGAAATAGCGAGAGAGTTAGAAAAAGAGAGAGATAGAGAGAGAGAGGGAGGGAGGGAAGGTGAGTCCAATAAGAAATTAGAAATGGAGTAACTTATGTTCATTTTCATATCGCTATATTGTTAGGAAGATCAACAAAAAAAAATCATAGATCGCTCATGGATCTTCGTGATCTGATGATATTGCTCCACACCGAATTTACGACATTGAGTTTCCTCATCCTCAATTGGCGCAACTGGATTCTAATTTCCTGTTTACTATTACATAATTCTTCTCATTATGATCATGCTCTTTTCATAAGATTGTTCGTGCTTATGGCTGCTGGGAATAAGCTAACAAAATAATATCAACAACTAAAATGCTGAAGGGAAATGCCCAACGTTTGATATTAGAGAGGAATCCACTAAGAATTCTATTGATTTTTATATGTATGTATGTATGTATATATATATATATATATATATATATATATATATATATATATATATATATATATATATATAATACAGACAAGAAGAAAGTTAATGCTTAAATCCAACTTTTTATTTTTATGTACATAGATTATATATATATATATATGTACTTTAACTTTACTAGTATTAATCAGAATGAAAAGGAAAATCATCATCGGTAGTGTATTATATGTCTTGACATAAAATTCATGAAAAGATAATTTTATATTCACATATGGATAACTGATAAGAATGATTACAATTTGACTTTCTTAATGGAGATGAACCAGAGTACAAATAAATATCTTAGATTGTAAATTAATCTAAGTCGAGTTTTATTATGGACAACACCCAAATTAGATCAGGAAATTATAATCAATAAAATTTATTTCTAAATCTATTAGATTAAGATTTTAATCCAATTTTGGAGTTCCTTATCTAACTCTAGGGGCCCGTTGCATAAAAGTTGCTATTATAGTAACTTTCTGGATTTTGATTGGCTGTTGAGCAACATGACATAATCAACAGCCAATCAAAATCCAGAAAGTTACTATAATAGTAAAGTTACTATTATTATAAGTTTTATGCAACGGGCCCTAGGAAATTTTGGAGAGTGAGGCTAAATAACAAGAGAGAAAAACACAACTTTGAAAAAAAGACTAATCATCACTGCAGATCCTTCTTTTAAATCATTAACCAATTCCTGACAGAGGTCCACATTTTGTGGTTTGGCCTAATATCTTTTGATGCAAAGCCCTAAAAATCATACCGAATACATGAGTAGAAAGAGCAAAAAATTCTACACAAACTGTGCCCATTTTGGTTGCGTCAATATTCCTTGTTTGATGCTGAAAATTTTTTAAAGGAAAATAAGCATTAAAATCCTTAAAATGGCAATGTGATAGAAAGTTTAAAATCATCGCTTTCCCCAGCAAATTGGCAACTTTTTGACTTCTCATCATAATTTCTGTCAATTTATATTCATTTCAGATACATGACGTTTTATAAGAAAAATGTAGCAATAAAATAAAAATGTTGGTGTTGCCAATTTGAAGAATAAAAGCTGATCAAATTAGGCTTTAAATAATTCCTGTCACGAATGGGTTAACATGATTAAGAGAAAGTAATTTGGCCTGAAACCTCCATAACTCCCAGTAAAGTATTTAATATTATATATATTTACATAACTTCAAGAAGAAGTTGGTTTTTTTTTAAATATGCAAAAAAAAAAAAAAACCATCAGCTGATTCAACTCACGCGATAACATTAAGAATCAAAGGTTTTGAAATTTTCTCAGTAATTTTTTGGAGCATTAACCAAAGAGAAAATTTCACACGTCGAAACTTTTTGTGACGCGTCTGCGTGACTTGTGACTTCATACTGGATAATTCAACACCTGAATACCCATCATATAATGTAAGATCATGATTTTATATGAATTACCCATTACCCCCAACCCCAAAAGATTAACCTTGCTTTATAATTACGGTTATTGTAATTCATGTTATACTATATATATCATGATGATTTGAATTACTGAGAGATAAGGTGTGTTGAAGTAGAGAATTTAATCATCTTTGATAAAGAGAAAAAATATTCTCAGGGTCATATTATATCAACCAGATTCAAGATAATATACTCCTCTTGCGAGCAATTTGTAATCGGTGCTTCGTAGCCTTTGGACGAGTTACTGCTGATGCCTCAGGAGTAGACATTCCATGTGACTTGTGTAATAAAATAATTATCGTAAAGCCAATTTATCAAAATATCTTCATATAAATCCATCACTTCGGTTCCTTTTGCATCAATGGGGATGTGTGTTGGCGAGTGTGTTGTGTGCGGGTGTGTGGGTGTGTGTGTGTATTTCCGAGCATAGGCCTTGCTTTTGGGACTGCTCACTTATAAATTACGTTTAAGATACGAAAGTACTGTAATGGAGATAAATGTGAAAAGTTCATTTCATTTCAGTGAAATATCAATAGCTGTGGGTCATGAGGAAATACTCAAGGTTTAAGTGGTATGAATTTACTTTCGCCAACTTCAGTGTGGGAATTTGTTTTTAAAAAATTGCCATGATTTGTGCAACAGCAGAACGCTTTGTATCATACATTTAATAATATATTTTTGGTTAATAAAATTGATTGAATGATTTCCATCGATTCCCTGTTCTTCGATGGGAGCCCCAGGGCGGCACCAGGGTATTTCAATAGGGAGGCAAGATGCCCCATAGGTGAGTTTATTTACGTCTTTATTTACGTATTAAATGAAAAAATAGGGGTATTATAGAGTTGCATGACCCAGCCCTCTCTTTCCTCGTACTCTTCTTTCTTCTTCCTCTTCTGTTTTTCTTCTTTTTCTCCTCTTTTTCATTTGATCACTTGAAAAATCATAGGGGGAGAGGCGACTGCCCCCTGTGAGCCCCAAGTCTTTCCATTACCTTTGAAGTGTGTAGGTCGTGATTTTGCAAAATTTTATGATATTTCGCTGTAACGCACCATATGAACATCAATATCCTGTGAATTCTAGAGAATAAAGGCGTTCCGGTGCGAATCTTATAGGGGTTGTTTTCTCTCTTGACGTGTATTTGAAAATTAAAACTTTCATCATGTTCATAAAATCCATTTCCCTTTTTTAATACCCCGTACTAGCATCACTATTGTCCTTACCCTTAACATGGAGTAGTACGCATCAAGTCTTAAATGAGTGGCGTAAATAAGCCCAACTAAATTTCAAGAAAACATGAACACCCAAGTCAAATATAATTATGACCGTTGATTTACCCTCGGTCATCATTTTACGGCTAGTGTTTCGGCCATGGGGAAGAGATTGTGCTTTTTCATGAATGCTCAATAAGCAGTGACCAAAAAGAAAATTGTGAAAGGGCACACAGGAGTAAACCTTTCATGTCATTTGAGAATGAAACCAAAAAAAGAGAAAAAAAGGAGAGCCATTCTGAATTTTGTGAATCGGAATTCCTCGACTTAGTGACTCCCTAATCCTTTCAGTTAAAAAAATCCAGTATCACTGGAAGAAGAAGTCCGTTTTATTATGAAGCTTGAATCAAGCCTGCAGTGGAATACTGAATGACTTACAATCCTTTTTTTTGGGGGGGGGGGTGTCTTTTGTTTTTGTTCTACCCCTTTCCTAAAAATTGTGAATATCAACTCACAAACTGGCCATTTTGGAAATCCATAACATGACACTCTCCTTTGTTGCGTACAAAAAAAGGTATCTTAATTTCTTTACTTTGTTCTTTAGGGTTTTTTTTTTATTCTTGTAATAGTTCTGTATTAGCATTTACCTGCCTTAAATTATAGTTCCTGTTGTTTTTCTATAACATGATGATCTTTTTCCTTTTGAGGATTCAAACCTTATGGAATAATTATTAGTACTTATTATTTGCCTTGCTCATTCTTACTTTGTAGTGTATAGAGCAACTCTTTATATCGTGTAAATCAATTTCTATTATCATTATCATTATGATGATGATGATGATGATGATGATGATTTTATAATGATGATGATTACTATTATTTCAATTCAAATGAATAATATTTCCATTGTTTGTGAGTCTTGTGCTCTTAAGAAGTTTTATGAATGAATGAATAACTCACTCCGTCGTTGGTTGAGAAATGCATCTATCTGTTAGGATAATTCAAGTAGAATGTTAGGCCATTGATCTCTGTACAGCGTACCAAATGATCCTGTGTGACTTAGTGGAATATTTACACGTGATGGTAGATTTCTTTCTCGAGAAATTATTCGCGTAATGTTATTCCTGGAGGATTTTTTTTTTTTAGATTTGGAGTAGTGCAATACTCGTACGTTTAAGTATGTATGTGTGTGTGTGTGTGTGTGTGTGTGTGTGTGTAGAGGTGCCGTAGTCGAGTTGTTTAAGGCGCTTGACTGGAGACGCGAAGATCCGGGGTTCGATCTCCGGTACGGCACTTATGCCATTGAGCAAGGCATTTTTATCTACATTGTTGTTTTATCGTCTATCAAATAAAGTGATGTGCTATATGCATATTGATACGAACGTGTGCATGTGTTGTTGTTTTTAAAATATATATACATATGTGTGCGCGTGTGCGTGTGTTTGTGTGCATGAATTCTTCTCGCCAGTTTTTAATCATATCTATTTATATGGCTGTCATCATCGATATCATTGTTAACATCAATATCATCATCATTATCATCATCATCATCATCATCATCATCATCATCATCGCTGCTGTCTGTCAATCGAAGCCATCTAATAAGAAGACCTACACTAATTTCACTGCATGGTCATGAAGTCGTACATTAATAATGTTTTTGTAAGGCTAGCTTTCCTTCTCAAAAATATTTGATTTCTTAATTGTACACCCGAGTTAATGTCAAGAAGAAGCGTATTGTTCAGAAACCTTTAAACCGGAAGGAGCACCTACCCTATACTCGACTGAGAGCTGTATGCCTGAATATACTTACGTAAGTAAAGTGCGTCATGATATGTGCGAGAAAGCATGAGGTTTCCTATTTCAACATTATTTGGAGGCGACATTATCTAATCATTTGCATACATGGAAAAATCAGCTTCTCTGTCAGCCATCCTACTTCCAGCCGTGCCCTGTGAAACCAATTGAACTCAGAAGGTTGTATAAGTTTTTATCCAATCAGAAGAGACTGCGTGTAAAAGGCCCACAAATCCTTACCCTTTTCGACAATACCTTTTTAAACGAAAACTTCCTCGTGTTTTTTTATGAATTGTTATACTTTTTACGATTATCATACCATGTACGAAACTAATCAAATAAAGAAATAAAAGACAGATAAATAAATGTCATGTATCGATGAATATATATATATATATATATATATATATATATATATATATATATATATATATATATATGAATAAGAAAATAAATGTATAACTAACTTTCTGAAGATAAAAAATGGATGGGGTATTTGAAATTGTGTTTGAGCTAATAACACTGACAGAATGCTTCATTTCCTTGACGAGGCAAATAGCACCAAATAACACTTATGCCTGTCTATAGTTATATTGCAGCCACTATACTGTCGCAGCTCAGTTTTACAGCTTGAATTAAATAATACACCCCTATCGTCATAGCAAGGCAAACATTGATCGTCTAATTTTAGGAATATCTTAGTGGTTACGCCGATACGACGTGTGATGTTTAGTGTAAAATCCACCAAATACATATCACTATTACTGTCAGGTGCCTAGCAAAGCTCAAAATCAGACTTGGGTTGTATAACCATAAACGCATCCGGCTTGTCGATGGTGTTGGTAGCGGTTACCTCGCCAGATTTTGATGTGCCTAGCAATTGTTAAGAGTCAAGCGTTTGTCATCTTTGTCTAGTCGGAAGCCCCTGGGGGATGACATTTCGAATAGATAACGATATAAAAGAAGGGGTATGCTGTAAAAAAAGTTATCGAAAAAGAATTACGTGATAGAAGAAAACATCACAGGAAGTACAACACTGATTTTAAAGCTCCATATAGGCATCACGTATCAATACTATCCAGAACATAACCTTTAAAACTAAAGAAAAGATAACAATACAAATTTTCAATCACAGAATGTGAAACCGGAGGAAAAATGTGCCAGAATCATCATCATCATGATCATAAAAGGAAAAATAACACGCCCAGCATCCGTGACGAAAGTAAAGTGAAATCAAGCAGAAAAAATATGGCAATTTTTTCGAATTAAGAATGAGGGGATTATGCACCATCGTACAGACAAACCAACACAAATCATAAATTAATGCATATAGGGCAGAAGGATTATGCGGAAAAATTCATAAGCGTTTTTTTTTTCAAAATTTTTAGTATTTTTTCAACATCGTATATGCGTCATGATATCAATTCCTTTCATCTGTGCTTTCAAAGATCAACACATTCAAGAGTTTTTCTTTTTGGAACCGAAAAAAAAAAATCTTGCAAGGAAGAAATTGTATATTCAAAGTTGCCAAATGGACTACTAAGCCGTCCCAATCCCTTACCGTTTGTTATGAGTTGCTTTCTATCCGGCGGGGTTTCTGGAAATTTGATATAATGTGAGCAAAAGAGCCTCAGGTTTCAATATTCCAACACCGTGATATGATATTCAGTCCGTTTGTTTCTGTAGTGTCAAGCAGGACAGACATATAGAAACATAGCCATGTTAAAGCATTTGCAATTCGCTGGATTGAGCGAGCATATCGCTTTAAGATTTTAATGGAGATAAAAACCCGGTGGGCTATTCTACCCGTTATTGCAATGGCATGTCATAGATCCATATGTCCACTTTTCGCGGCAAGCATGAAACATTTTACAGTATGCATGGTATGAATGCTTTGCATATTCCTTCCATACTGAAGGTAGTGTATTTTTCAGATAATTGATATAGTTAATCAAAAAAAAGCTTTCTGAAATCTTTGGGTTCGCTTAGTGAAATTTTCCTGTCATTTTCTTCATCAAAATCCCCCGCCCAGTTAGTAGGTATCAGGTTGTCATACCTCACTCTCTTCTTCTCCCCGCCCCCCCCCCCCTCTCTCTCTCTCTCTCTTTCTATCTCTCTTTCTAGTGACGCTACTCGGTCGGTCTTTTTTTATTCGTGGGCAGTTTTACGGAAATAAGTCTTGTTTCCTTTCCACCTGTCTTGTCGGCTGACCACAATGCTTTATCACTATCAGTAGTAGATATGAACAGAGTGGTACAGCTACAAAGGGATGGGGAACTTTCCCCCTCTTCCCAGCTACAAAGAAAGAAAGTAGGATTGAAAAGATGAGAGGAACGAGAGGAAAAGGAAGGAAAGAGGAAAGGATGAGAAAAGAGGAGGGAGCCTCTCCTTTCACCCCTCCCGTCATCGATGCATGGTCTAGTTTATTTGCCGATGACATCACCCCCCTTCCCATCCTCGAAGTCGGTGCCCGCTTTAATGGCTGGAATCCCTGTACGGTACTGTAAAAGGATACACTGACACAGTCCATCCCTCGCAGATGTGTCGAAATTACACTTTTTCATTCTTTATGGAATAAATTTTTGCACTTTTCATAATATTACTGAAGTGCTATATCGCATAAACAAAACGAAATAAAACAAAATCAGAAAAGAAGAGAGAGAGAGAGAGAAAAAAACAACCTTCTAGCTACTAACAGAACAACAAACAGCTCATGATGTCTAAAACAAATCTATGCTAATCAAATCTATGGTATCTATAAGTACTTTACATAAATCCCCCCCCCCTCTCTCTCTCTCTCTCTAGCTCTTTATTTTCATATTTTACTGACTGTCGTTATCGATAGACTTATGCACATCTTATACTTTTCAACAAGCATTCTAGCTGGTCGCATCTTTAGAGTTTTACATTTTTACCACCCAGGTGGAGAGAAGCAGCATCATGTACGCTTCAAGAAATATGTGTCACGCTGCGACTTGACCCTGCGACCTCCTTGTAGTCAAGTCTTTAACCCACTCGATTTTGACACCACCTACACATTAAAAGTTGACGGATATATGAAAACAAGTTCCGAGGCACACAAGGATAAATTGTTATGTATTACAACTTGTAGTGCTCCATGGCGTCAAAAAGATGCAAAGGTTATCAGAAAAGCTGGAAGAAATAGAAACATTTGCCACAGATATTCAACACTCGAATTTAATTATGGTTATAGGAATGAGAAAAATTAAGTATTTCCTATAAACGTTTCCGCGTGCAGAAATTGACAATTGTGTAATTCAGCGAACCTCCTTGACTCATCAAGCCATAAAGATTAAATGATTTGGAAAAAAACTACGTGATGAGTTGCCATGGTGACGCAGCATAGATCATCGAAGAAATTGATTTTATAGTTTCATTTTTAGATTTTTATCAACAACAAAAAAAGGTTCCGAAGTGTCACAAGTTTGTATACTGGTGAAATAATTTGAACTAATTTTGATGAAGGAATAGCCACAGCGGTTCGCGATGTTTCAAACTAGTTGACATTCCCTGCCAAGAGAGGAGAAGTATATACGTCTGTTAGGAGCCAGAAGGGCGTTAAGTCTGTATAAAATGATATGAGTTAACGCCCTTCTGGCTTTGAATAGAAAGAATTGTCCACATGAAAACACTGAAAGAGTATTTGCAATAATTATATAGGTTACAGGAATAATACAACATAAGCAGATAAGGTATACTTGTTTATTTCTGATGAATCGTTTAGTTATGATGAAAGGTACAGGTATGTAATCAACAACAAAACCATAAAGTTAATCAGTGGCAGAGCTTGACTCGATCAGGACAACTGGGCGGGGGAGGGGAGGACTTATGGTACCCGGACAATAATTATGCCTTGTTAGAATGAGGAAGGGGGTTGATTATCTTATCCCTTTGCTTTGAACCCTTCTGCTCTCAACGGTCTTGCTTGTCTTCTTGTTCTTCTTTTTTTTTCTTCTTCTTCATCTTCTTCTTCCTTTCTTCTTCTTCTTCTTCTTCCTCCTTTCTTCTTCTTCTTCTTCTTCTCCCCCTCTCTCTTTATACCGTTTGCCACGGTGGTGGGCATTTACGTCACAGCAGATAATGGCAGTATCATACTGAAAACATCTACTTCAAAGCCTCAGAAAACGAAGCTAGGAATGGTACGCATAATCTACAAAATCGCAGTAAAATGAGTAGTTGAAAGAAAGGGGAAAGATCAAAGATAAGTTTTATGGTTTGATTAGAATGTAAAAAAGAACAGAAAGATGAAATAAACGAAAGGTGTCGTCCTAAGGGAGAGAAACTGGTTAACTACCGACAACCTCCGCTGTGAGCATCCCGCAAAAACCGCGGGTTTTATGAGGCGACATCTCGAAGCCCCTAGAGCCTCATCTAGGTTGAACATGTCTATATAGATGTCATTAGAGGCGTTAACATGAAGTCCCTCACGACCCGAAACATGCAAAGAAACGACATGCTTCACCATCCAAATCGAGACACGTCATTCCTTCCAAAGATGGAGACATAAAAGGTCTGAAGGTTAGGCCGTAGAAAGTGTAAACTATATTTCCCCGAGAGCACTTATCCAAACATTTGCATTTTGAAGCTACGAGTGCAGTGGTTGGCGTAAGGGCATGTCGATTATGAAGCAAGGTGTCAAAATGCATGGTCGACACTTTGTTAAAAGCATTGTCATAAAGGACAATCCTCACTAGGATAAATTGGAGAAAGCCGGAAGAGCTATTACTGCTTTGTCGTTTTTTGAAAAAAAGTACATGATACGTGAACTTGAAGGTATCAAAATGACTCTAAGGAAAATCTAATTTACAAGAGAGAAATGCATACAAGTTATTTCAGAATCAATGGGCAATAGAAGTTAGGAGAAAACATCAGTTAGGTTTTCTTGAAGGCTGTGAGACTAGGAAGAGCATGCTTCATTATCAATTAGTCTACTTTTTGAGAAGGAGGCCCTGACATTTGCAAGTCCAAAATTTATTATCTTAATCCTTCCAAAGATCATGTAATCTTTGAACCGCTGTTAATTTTTGTTAACATCTTCGACCAGTATCTTCGACCAGTAATGAAAAATAGGAATGTTAAATTGATAAAGTACAATTCAATCATTCCTAAAAACATGTTGAAATGCTGTTTATCGCAAAGAAGTGAAGTGATAGAAAAGGTTTATTGATGTGAATGAAAAACAAAACGAAACAAAAACCCCTTCCTCTTCATCGTTGAAAAGATATAAGCTCTGATTTCGGAAGAATATGGAGGAAAAAACACAACTATGACATTTTCACTATGTTTTTCTACATAATGAATATGCACTCAATGGCGGCGCTACAAGGGGCAGGGGGGACCGCCGCCCTCTATGATTTTTCAAGTGATCAAAATAGAAAAAGAGGAGAAAAAGAAAAAAGAAGGGTATGGGGGAAAAGAGGGCTGAGTCATGCAACTATACGATCCCCCTATTTCTTCGCTTAGAATATAAATAAAGTCACCTATGGTTCATCTTTGACTTTGTGCAACTTTGATGTTTGTGTACCTTGATTGTTTTTTATGTATATATTCATCATTGTTTTGCGTCTTAAAATGATTTTGTAATTACTGAATCAGTTGTTATTGTTGTTGTTTTTTCATAAAATAATAGTTCATGATAATTACTACACCCTACAAGCTCTGCTTTTTAGTCGGCCCTCCTTCCCTTTCAATTTTTTTTTCTAATTCATTGTATTGTGCAAGTTTATCTATATGTATGTTAATATGTGAAGTAAACTGTACCATCATAGTAAATATGAAAAATTGAAAGAGGAAAAATAAATGAATTGAATTGAATTGAATTGAAATCTTGCCCCCTTATCAAAATACCGTGGCGCCGCCCGTGTATGCACTCACGTTTACATATTAAACAGTAGCGAAGTACTCTAGTCAGAACTATAATCAAAACACTATTTTTTTCCTCTTACATATAGGTCCAGTAATATAAATACCTACAGGTTCCTAAAGAAATCAGATCGATAGAGTGCTGGGTTGCAAAAAGCTACTTGAGTCATCATTTCACATTTCTATCGCTATTTTGTCAAACCAAGTAAATTTTGAGGATCTGATATTTTTGTTCAGGTATTACTAACAAGATAAGCAAAATATCACCCGTTATGAATCTGGATTCTCTAGGGTGAGTTGTCAGAGTGGGAACTTTTATGATCTATCCTTTAAGTGAAATACCATCCGTGCATCGGGTTGGCTCGAGAAAACTGCTTTATGGTGAAATAATTTTTTTAAAATTGGAATTCATATATAAAGATATGAATGTTATCAGGCTTTTTTATTTGCGTTCCTTTTTCATTTGCCTCGTGGTGAAAGTTCCATAAATTTCCATTGCATGTCTGATGACGAAGACATCCCCTTTAAACCATGTGAAATTTACAGTTACTGAAAAAGAATTGAGGACAACGTTCTTTTCCAGTTGGTTCACTTGTTTTATACTGCGCATGTAAATTTTCCTCTGCACACGAATAAATTACATCTCGAAGCAAGCTTATCCTACTATAGCAGATTTCTCTTTCCTTCTTACTTCAATAATATAGTTAGGAGTAACCGTTTGTGGTCTAATAAATTTTCCGTAGTTGTACATCAAGGGCAATGATATTCCATACTGACGTTTTTCTTAAGATAAAAAGGATGATTAATTTATGTCATTTTCAGTTAAGAGGAAACAAGAGCTGTCCTGAAAAGGTGCGTCACAGAACTGCTGATTAAATTTTAATAGCTGCTGCATTAAAGATGAATTTCTTTTGCTACATTTCTTTCCATTTCCAATGATTTGCTTTCTCATATTTTTTGTTGGAGCCGGATTGATGACAGAGGGAACTGTCCCTTGAATGCTCTACTTAAGCCATTGTGTGCGTTCTGGATAATACCTCTGGTGTCATACTCTATCTCGCATCCAGTCATGCCAATGAGCTTACGTTACATCCAACCTGTCTTTTCAGGGTGACTTCCATGTCAGCATCGCGACAGTTGTTGTCAGCAGATAGAATTTCAGAACCGGGGAAATATTAAGGGTTATGCTTAATATAAGTATCATTTTCCCTCTAGTTTTTACTTTTTTATGTCTATTTTTATATGTTCTTTATTTGGATATGCCTTTTCTGTTCTTGTTTGTATGTTTTACCCTGTATCATTACATGACACAATGTAAAAAAAATCTTTTGCTGACTGTTCTTTATCCTGTGTAAATATGTTCAAATAAATAAATAAATAAACAACCATAACGAAAATAAGAAAAACCAACAAAAATCTGATAGTATGTAGTGAGGGCTGCTCTTCACTGGCGTGACTTTTTGGCGTCATAAGGAAAATTGCCAGGAATCAGAGTTTGGTCCCTGGCTGGGAATGCCAATGTCCTTCCAATAAGCAACAGGCATTACCGAATTCAATCGACCTAGAGACAGTGTGTCCAATCCTTGAAATCACTGATATCATTTAAAGTGTCAATCCCTCTCATTTTTCCCATATTGAATATTGCCATATCTGCTAAGTTACCAGTATGGGTGTTCAAATTCAAGTTCAAATTCAAATTTATTTATTTCTTTCCACTAGAATGAAAACAATACATTCATGAACAATAATATAATATAATATAATAATAATAATAATGCCTGAAAAGAGGACAAGCACAAGTGACCTAAAGGGCCTTTACAAAAGCCAGCACAACCGGGAACAATACAACTGGTATGACGTCTACGTACAATTACACCTCTAATGCCTACCAAAGTCATATCACTACAATAACAAGGAAGCTTTCATTATTAACAAAGACATGGAAATGTGGAGTGAAGGTGGTCTATAAAAAATCACAGCTTGTAGAACAGATAACAAAAAAAAAAAAAAAAAAAAAAAAAAAAAACCTGATGCAAGATGTATGTAGGCAGAAACAACAGCAACAACAAGAAAAATAATATTAGAGGAATGTTAACAGACGCCCAGTACGGGGGGGGGGGGGGGCACACAATACTGATCCAGTAACATATACACTGAAGGTGAATGATCAAATGTCAGGGCCCCATTTCATAAAAAAGTTGTTACAATAGCAACTCTTGCTGGAATGGCAACTTTCATTATAAAATCATAATTCTCACTGTCGCCATGGTAGTTACCATTCCAGCAGGAGTTGCTATCATAGCAACTTTTTACGGAACAGGGCCCAGATCTATCACAGTATTTTTCTTGATGCGGCTATTATGAATAAAAGCGGTAATTTAACACTCAGTATTACTGACCGAATATGTGTTTTTTTTTTTTTTTACAGCGGAAAGTACAAAATTTCAAATGGACAATCGCTTTGTACAGGAAGTGTCAGCCTGAGGGTATTTCATATCTCATACAGTAGGCATATAGATATAATGAATCAAAGAAAGAAATAATTGTAAGAATACTGCAACAAGTTATATCACATTTCACTTTAGCTATACAGTAAATGAAATTTCAGCTTATGCCTCAAAAACACAGAAGAGCTGACAGACTGCCTAAACAGTCTAAAGAGTACCAATATTTTGGTCCAGTACATGCAAGGATTCAAGGGGTTCTCTTCTATGGAGAAAGGTAGAATGGCTTTAACTAAATCAAATATCATGAGTGCCATGCTGGGACTCGAACTCATAACTTTCCCATCTCCAGACAAGTGTCTTTACCACTAGACTCCTCTTCATAACACACCCACACCTATCTACACATTCAACCCACACCCAAACTAAATGCTTTAAGCAGTTAAGAAAGAAGAAATGCGAGAATTAAAATAACAAGAGGTCAAATATCGTCAAAGTAGAGATAAGGTCTGAAGATCTATTTAAAAAAAAAAGAATTAAGTATACCCTGAAATTAATCGTTTTTTGTAATTCCCTTTTTTGTTTGTGCAACACTTTGTAAATTTTAAGAAATAAATCATTTAAAAAAATGATAACAATTTTGCGGATTTGTGCGTAATGATATTTTTAAGGAAGAAAAACGTTTAGTCATTCTTTGTTTGTTGAAGCAAGGCACCTAGATTTTAATAGAGGTCACTTTAGCTCCTACATTATTCTGTAAAAATTCGGTGCCCGCAGAATATGAAGATAAATATTTGACAATACTCCGCTAAAACGTGTCAAATATCTAGCTAAAATTTCCTTTCTTCTCGACGCCTCTTCTTTGTTTACGTAGACGAAATGGGGGCAGTGTAGGATATATTTCTCACTTGGAGACATATCCCTTTTTTTCTTTTTTTCCTTTTTTTTGCTGCTAACTGTTGTAGTTTTTCTCCTTTCTATTGACATGTTTGATAAGATGTCGTCATTTTCGCGTGTTTTTTATTTCTTTTCTGACTTAGAAATAATACATGATCATTATTATTCATTTTGCGTATCATTTTCAAGCAGGCTATTGATTTTTATCGAAAGTTTAGCTTTGCGCTTCTGCATTTCCATTTTGACATACTTGCCTCTTTCCTTCCCAGCATGGAATGAAATCATTCATTTTCTTGCCATTTTTTACTCTGTGTATATACGAATGAAGTGATTAAATAGCATTGTTGCATGTCATTTTTGTGGGAGACAATTAAAACATAAATTAGCTTTCGTTTTATTGTAGGTACAGCTGCTTTCGGATACTTTGCCCATTTTCTTTACAAAAGCAAGGAGATTGACTTCGTCACGAGCTGAGAATGTTTAATCAATCTTCAATATACAACAGACGACCTACAATACTCTCATTAAAATGAGAGATGTATATTTAAGTATCATCATCTGGTCGACTGATATATATGAATTCATTTTTTTTTAAATAGTGGGGTTTTTTCTATTCAGATCATACTGAATAATGCTATTCGTACTAACTTAATAATCTTGTTGTAACCACTAAAGAAAAATAAACGATAAATCCATGGAGTTGAGGCGAACACCATTGAAGCTTTCATCATTGTAGGGGAAAAACACCTATGACCATTTCCATGATTTCTACGAGGACATCTAAGGTTTATACGAGAATTTCAAGAGAATTATAGTCATTTTCTTTTATTGTTGTTATTGCTGACCCGGCGTTGAACAGGCATTCATTACAAGGTCACCTATTAAATCTCGCGACCTCAACTTTGAAACATAAGCATGATTAGCATTGAAAACAGGGCTTTTGTAAAACCTTCTTCGTATCATGTCCAATCACAGTTGATTAATTCCTTCAAATCTAGAGGACGGTTAGATTGCTCCAGAAATATAATTACAGATTAGATCCTTCTTTGTATTAGATCCAACAATACTATGATTCATCGTTTTAAAGAGAGGATCGAGCTCTTCCTGGAGCAATACTAATTCGTGGACTTTTTCATTCCTTCGGTTATTTTAGAGTGCAAGAAAATCACAGAAGCAATGCCATGTGAAAACGAGTGCAATTAAAATCCTCATCTTTTCCAAAATTAATGTAAACAGAGACAAAGTTTTGAACCACGTTTTGATGCCGAATGTGTAAATACAAGTCCTGTACTTTTAATCTATGTATGAATCACCTTAAGCTTCTGATTAATTTTGCTATCATTTTGAAAGTTCCCAAACTTCTCAATGTACTATTTTTTTATACTATAGGTTTTCCGGCCCCATTTCATCAAGAACATACATGTATGCCGTAACAAAAAACACTGCCCATATGTTGTAAATGCTTGCCTATTCGTGAATTTGAATTCCTTAACATTCATCAGGGCGGAGCTGGTATAGAAATTTGATATATTTTACGTGCATTTTTAATTAGAACGCGCTTTTTACACGTTTATGTGAGAAAAATCATGAAATTGCATGCTAAGAAAATTAAACTGAATGAACTAGCTAGCTAGCTTTATGATTGTTGATTCCGATGATCATTCAAATTCGCTCGAAATTGAATGTTCGCATCGTTAAATCGGATGCAATTATGACGAAATTGGGCGAGAAAACCTATACATGATCAATTAATAGCCTCCATATACGACTTCTTGCATTAAAAAGATGCATGGCTTGTTCTTAACTCCATATGTAAGAGAATAGCTCAAAAATGTGTGTAGACAATCACAAAACCTGTCACATTTCTTTTAACTTAAAAAAGGGGTGCTGACTCAGAAGCACTGCCGAATCGAGGATAAAAATCGCCCACCCTTCGAGAACCTCTCCTTGCAGCGTTGGCACCACTCATGTGAACTATTTGAAATTCAAGAGTGCGGAGTGTTACAGAATCACGCAATAGAATCCAGCGTGAAATATGCCCTCTCTTCATATACGTCATGGAATTTCTCATTAGTATATTATACAAACTGAAATTATCATTTCGATACCGTTTTCCCTACTCCACCCAAGTGGTGCCCTTCACCTTGAATTTGAGAGTTTTTGCTTGCGTATTTCCATACGGGTTAAGGATTTTAATCATTATCATGATTAATCGTTAATCATCATCTTGTGAGTTTAGATAGCGCCACCAAAGCAGTGCTTTTATTTAAATATAAAAAAAAACTCCTATGGAAAAAGGTGATGATGCCGTCAAAACAACGCCTGTTAAAAGTAAAATCCCTGTATGTGAGGAAACTTGAAATTTAATCTCAAGTACTTTCATGTAGCAATTTTCTCGCGCAGGTAAATGTCGTTCGATTTATCTTTAATTCAAAGAAATACCGATGTTAGATTTTGCGATGTTAGATTTCACGTTTGCTTGTCATATTTCACAGTTGGAGCTGTCTTTGCATATTTGCTTATATATGTATATATTATTATGTTTTCATTTTGTATATATTCATATTGTTCGTTTTTTTATGCATATAGGGCCCCTTGTGATACCAGTTTATTGTTGTAAGGGCACCCTAATCAAATATTGTATAAATAAACAAAATAAATAAGTTGCATAGAATGAAACGTATTTACATATGTTAAATGTTCTTCATAGTGTTCTTTTATTTTGCTTTCTAAAATAATGAGAACTTTTTTCCTGAGTCAAGCGATTGCTTAAAGATATTGATGTGTTAGACTGGAGTGCCAATTTATCTATCCGTGTTATCGTTTCTAACCTTTTTAACTCTTTCATCAACAAAATTTGACTTTACAGAGTAATTTCTTTGTGTTTTCTTGTCTTCTATCAATTCTCTCTCCTCTCTCTCTCTCTCTCTCTCTCTATGTATCTATATTTCTCTCCCCACATTCTCCCAATTCCTTACTATCTCTCTCTCTCTCTCAAAATATCTACATCTTATCTCTTGCACTTAGTGCCCTCTGCTCTTTCCAAAGTATCTTTACATGCTACAGTCTGCTTTATTATCTTTTTAAAGGCTAAAACAAAAGACATCTCTTCAAGACAGCGACATATAATATGACTATAAGGCGTTTCTTAGTTGGCAAAGTACATGTTATATTTTTAGCAGTTGCGTTCTAAACTTTACAGGAGGTGGAAGCCTCTTTGGCGCCCTTCCTTTGTTCGTTTATTCCCCCTCCCCCGATCAATACCTAGGATTCGTGGCGTCAGGTTGGTTTACATTCCTCGTCTACATACAGAAGGGCATTTCTTAAAACCCCACGTACGACACCTATTCAATAAAATCGTTCTAGGGAACGTGCTACCCCGAAACGGCGACAGAGTCCTTGATGTGCATCCCTCCTTTTCCATTAGTCCGTTAGAGGTGTGTGCTTGTCTTCAGGAGCATCGGCGTAGCTAATGGGTGTCAAGGGGACACTGGACTCCATCAAATGGCAGAAACGTGAAAAGTAAATGGGGTAAATGGTGTAAAGAAAAAGTAAATATCAAGAGAGGGGGAATTAAGGAGGCTCCCTGCAACACCCCCATCTTATACGCCCTGTACAATCGCTCCTTGTCCATCGGGAACCAACGTCCCGTTCTCCACCCCCTTCTCCTTCATGCTAGTAAGCCCGTGTCCCTTTACTGCCAGGACCTATGCCACTGTCCAGAAGGGTTAGCTCTTCTGTCCATCAATTACTCTGCGTGCTGCTCGTTCACTTACCTTTTTTTATCCTTCGATCACTCTCTCTCTCATGATTTATATGTACGGTTCTTTAGACAGTCAATGAAGGACCATCGAAAACCACAGTTCATTGAGTCGAGAGTAATTCCTAACAGAGAGGATTGAGAGCCTCTGATCACAGTAGGACGACAGTATAGAGTATAGTAGAGATACCTTTAGAGCAACTTAAGCTCGGCGCACACTATACGATCCGTCTGCGATCCGATTTTGTGAAAATTTGTAATGGCATTTGATATGAACATTCAAACATGTAAAATCTTAAAGATCAAAGTTCCGAATAGTCGTATGAATACTAAAATCGAAATTCCAGGCTATTGCGAGCCTCCCTGTAGGAATAAAAGCGAATTCAATTCCAAATCGTAGTGACGTCATAGCAATCTTGCGATCAGCTACGATTTGAAGCCGATTTTTACTCCGACACAAGGCTTGCAGTTAAGCAGAATTTGATTTTGGTATTCTTAGCATTATTCCGAACTTAAAATAAGATAATTTTACTTGTTTAAACTTTCATATTTAATGCAAAATGCCATTTGTTCAAATATCGGGTCGCAGTCGGATCGTATAGTGTGCGGCGGGCTTTACTGTCCATCCTTCAAAGAACCCTTGTCCTAATCAAATGCTTGGTTAAGCAGCTGTAGCCATGTGCTTCTCTTTTTTAGTCAATCACACATATTTTTTTTCCAATAAAATGATTTTTTTTTTGTACGCGACGGGCAACAGAGCGCGTAGCGTAGTGCACGGATACTATGTGACAATGGCAATAATGACCATGATTTTTTGTTTACTTATGTCACCCTTTTAAAGTGTATTCAAACAAGATCAACTGTGGACATAAAAAAAAACAACATGAAAGAAATGGTACAAACGGTACTGTCTGGATTAATAAGACCGAAATGGTAGTAATTAATGAAACAGATTTCTTAAAGTCCAGTGATGACGTGAATTTAATACAAAAAAAAACCCCAACATCTTTTCGATTTTATGTTTGAATTTATATAGAGAAAAATAAAGACAAATGATTTATACAAACAAAAAGATTGTTCATATATTGAATAGATAAATAAGGTACAAGAAATATAAGGTCATTAAGCTAGTGATGACATTTAGATTATCACGTTGATTTTTATTATGTTTCTATTAAAAGGCAAACACTAGCTATAAAGGAATTGCAACAACAACAAAAACAACAAAAACAAAAAATCAAATACGAATTTTCACTTCAATTTATTCATTTCCATTAAAAAAATATTCAAATATATACATTCATCATAAATACAAACAGTTCAAATATATAAACAGAAGAAAAAAAATCAAATACACGAGCATAATAACATAAGATTAAAGTAAACTGTAAGAATCAAAGAAATGAAAAAAGGAGCACCTGTAAAAAGCTTAAAAAGCTTAAAAAGCTTGTAAATGGCAGGTGTCCAAAGTAAACAAACTAAATATAGATATGTTAACATAATAATAAATGACGCATGTACTTGAATTTGACAGCTTAACCCCCCCCCCCCCCGTCCCCTCTCTCTCTCTCTCTCTCTCTCTCTCTCTCTCTCTCTCTCTCTCAGAGGAGCAAAATGTATATAACAAGACAACAAGGGAATTATCACATGAATCATGTGATATTCAGATCATTCTGCGAATTACAAGCAGCTAAAAAACGAAACAATATCATCTAACAATATTTCCTAACCAACTTCTTGGTACTGGTTTAATTCAAGGATTAGGCTTCTATTCTACAAAACTTGTTAAGATACACTTTCCTTTCATCAGTGAACTTGGCATTCGAAGAGTTAGTGAAATTCATCTCCGTTTTTTCATTACTTTTTCATTACACAGACCACATACAGAGTTTGTATGAGAATATCTTTCAGATGCAAGGTGCATGCGATGGTTATCTTATCAAACTTTCGCTAGAGAAATTTTCCGACCAAAAAGAATTCCAACTAGGGCATTGTTTGGAAAATTCTATAACATAAAGAGCGTTAATTGTCGTATTGAAAATTGCATGACATTACAATTACAGTTTTAAAAATAAATATCTTTCAATCGTAGTATAAGAAATGACATTTATTTCCTTATTTCTTTATTATTTTCTTATTTTCTTAAACTCCTAGCAAAACTCATATTTTTATTGTTATTGTCATTAATATTATTATTATTATCATCACCACCATTATTATAGATAAATATATACATTTGATTTGATTTGATTTGATTTGATTTATCTTCCTTGTCAATATGATAAATTCTCATGCATTTGCAAAGTGTAAGGGAATTCAAAAATTGCTCGCAATATCGATGACTTTGCTAGCATTTGTGGCAGAAAAAAATATTGAACTTTTCATTACGGTTATCTAGGAAAACACGGAATGATTCATTGCTTGTAGGCACCTTCTGCACGATTGTTTGTCCACTTGTGAAAAACATGAGATGTTTCTGCAGTCGTATAGGCATCATCAGTAGCACCGTTATCAGTTTGAATTGGTGTGATTTTAGAGTTTGTTTAAAGCACCATAATTTGCTATGTGTTTTTCATGTCATTTTTAATCATGTTTAGGTGTGCAATGTAATGATTCTTTTTAGCAATACATAATGAGGTGGTAAGGGCATTTTCTAAATGATTTATATTTCGAGATGGATACGTCACTTGGTTAAGAAATATATTTATAGTGCAGTTTGTTTTTGCGATATATCTTAAAAGCGATTTTGTGATCCAAGGTTTTATGGCATTCTCTGTATTTTGATCTCTTGTGGGTAATAAGTGGAATATATCTAAAACCTCCACACACAAAAAAAGAGGGGAAAAGAAGCCGACTGAAAGAAAGAGAATAACAGAAAATATCTCTCTCTCTCTCTCTCTCTCTCTCTCTCATTCTCCCAAACCCACCCACAAGCCCTCGCAAATTAAAAAAAAAAAAACTATTGGATTTGCAACTCTCATCAAATTCCCTAATTAGGATGCATCATTTTGACCAAGATACCATAATTTATTCTGCGATGATCATCACAGAATTATTAATCATAAATACAGATCACGGTGTCGAAATGTGGTACAGCTAACCCACAAGCTGTTTTCCCTTTTAAAGAATTTAACTCTAGTAATTACATCTTCCTGGGATTCAGAACCTCCAACTTCATCAATGATTATCCATCCCATGCTTTTTAGTAACCGAGAACCACTTTGTGATATATTATCACATCAAAGATGACAGAGATGCGAAAAATGAGCAGTGGCAAGTTCAATCAGAAAGAGATGAAGGTGATCTTTTCCTTTTAGACTGAGTTGTTATTTCACCGACACTCTGGATCATTTAATTTGGCATTTGGCATTTGTGCATATGATATTCATTGATGATGAATTGGGGTTCTCGTAAATGGCATTACAGGCGGCAGTTATATATATAAGCATGAACTTTGGCTTGTTATTACTTTTTAATAAATCATAATAACGTGGAATAAAAATTGCATGGTAATAGATATCAAAAAGGCAAACCAATGCAGGAAAAAAAAAGAACCATATCATTCCAGGGTGTTCCATATCTGAAGTTTGAGGCATTTTTTCTGATCACATATTCAACACGCACGATTTTGTGAACATGCCATGCATAATTCATGAATGTTGCCAAAATATTGTCCAGAAATCATATATTTTTCATGTGAACAATATGGAAGGGAGTTGAAATATTGATTATGGTGTATGATTAGTGGGAGTAGTCCTTTTCAGAGTGACTACCAAAATCATAATGAAACCGTATTCATTCTTATTTTGCCTGAAGCGAAGCCGCGCCATGTGCGAGACGAAGTTCCTTCGATACAACTGCTCACCCACGCAGGGTCATCAAGCGATATGATTGGTGGAAACAACTTTATGGTATGTGACGTCATACCAATGAATGACAGATCGAACATTGTGTGATGACGCTGCCTCTGCGATGAACTGCGTCTAGATGCACTGTCATCGTCGTATAAAACACAGAGGCAGTCACTTCTGCAGCGGCAGTTAGGTTACTTAAAACGAAAAAAAGGCTTCGCAGTATCATTTTTTACGCTCGTTCCGAATGAACTTTTAAAAGCTATACATAGGAATCGCAGTCACCCACCTAAGCCGACGGTCCCCCGCTACAGCCACCGCTCTTCGTCCTCGGGTGTCACTTTGTAAATATTCCCCCTCGGTTTAATAGAAAGCTACCTGATTTTGTCTATTTCCTATTTTTTGTGCTTTTGTCGGGTTCGGCAAGCTTGAGTTCCTTACCTAGCAAGATGAATAGCTACGCCTTTTTATTTTGTCTGGTCTGTGCCATCGGACAAGTCTGGACAATTCCAGTCGAAAACAAGGTAAGAAAATTAATCTTTGATGCAAGTTTTTGTCTCATAGCCTAATTAATAAGTCAGTCGAAGGTCACTTCTTGTAGGAACCCATCCTTGCAGTTAACTCTGTTGAGAATGCATTAGTTTGACACAAAAGTTATTGACAACAATTGTATTGCAATCTGGGTTTTTTTAATTCATTTCAAAGTAAGATGTAAAATTGTAGACATTCGAAATGAAAAGAATCGTATACGGTAGAAGTAAGGTCACCAAACCTAGACATTTTATTAATTCAAGGGATTCATATCATTCTCTGAATTGACGCCACGTCTCCGTATGACCATGTTACTGTAAATTTGCAACTTTGTATGTATTATGTATTGTTTGTATATCATTTTCTGATGTTGTATATTTGTATGTAATGCCAACAAAACGAATTTCCTTAATCGACCAATAAATTAATCTTAATCTGAATCTGAATCTGAATTAAAATTTCCCACATTTAGGGAGATTTTGCAAGCTTTTAAAGTTACTCAAAGCAATATATACATCTTCTATTCGACCTAAGCCCCCAATAAAACGCAGTTGTTCAGTGAAAGATCGTCAACGGCTACAATCGGTCCTTTACTTCTACGGTGGAATAATTATGTCTCGTCTGTATGATTGCAGATTTTATACGATTGAAATCGAATGAATGAATAATATATTTGTGATTTATATTGAAGTAATCGAATCAATATTCAAACTATACATTTTATTCTTGATGAATCTGTTCGTAGTATATCACATAGTGAATATTTCCCATGGATATAGTCATGACAGTTAAAGCATGAGCAGTATGAAAAGGCGGTTTCCTGACAACGGGGAAATTTTTGCAATGATTAAAATAGGAGTACTTTACAAAGTATCGTTTTTAAGAAACGATAAGAAATATCCGACCAGGATATGACCCTGCACTGTATTTTCACTTTGCCAAGATCTCGAGGTGTTTGTCGAAACGTGAGCTCGCAAGCGGTGTAACCTAAAATTTCTGTCACTAACCTTCGAAAAGAAAATAAACGCTCACGAAATGTCATGTAATTTTTTTAATCGTGTGCTCGCAATCAATATCATCGGCGGAAAAGAAAATGGGGTTGTCTTGTTAATGGTGTTTTAGGCACGACTTTGTTTGAGCAACTGGTGCTTGGGTCTATATAAAGACGTGAAAAGACGTGGAAAAACAAATGAAACAGTAGTCACCTGCAGTTGATTTTAGAACAATATGTATTGATTGCTAAAGTCAATACACCTCTTAGGAAGAGAGGTATAATGCATGGGGAAACGGGAGACTAAAAGACGATGCTTTATATTCATCTTAATTAAAAATAATAATTATCCAGAACTGGAAATTTGTCTTTTTACCTGTAGGAATGTAGGAGGGGATACAGTGCATATTTAAACAAGAAAGAAAATAATAGTGACCACATGATTACCATATCGAAGTTGTGGAAAATAATAATCGGATTAAGCACAAATTTCTAGAACTTTATTCTAGATAGTTCTTGAATGCAATTGATGGGATAATCGACTTGACACATTAATTGCAAAGACCGAGAGTGTTGCCTGACAGTGATGTCACATACTTAACGCAGAATCCATGTCACTTTAGAAAGGACTGATTCAGTCTTTTAAACAAATCAAATCAGTGACACGACCGGAGTGGACACGATAATGTATCTGCTTCGCGATTGAACGGAGTGGCGCCACGTCACATTCGCCCATCCGTCTCTCGGGTGTATGTATAACTACTTGACCAAATTGGCGCCAACCAAAGTCTAGATTATCGTTACGAATATTCCTTTTTCTTGATCTTCCGAGAAGTATCCCCCACAACAATTGCACCGCAATGAATTTTACATAGTAAGCGAATTCCAAAGTTCCATCCTGGAGCAAAGACCATTCATAACCCTAACCATAAACTCCTATCTAATCGAAAAACCCAACTGCAACTCCGTACAGTACGTATTTCACAAATGTTCCTGTACTTACCATGCTTACCTTATTCCCGACTTGAATACTTCACCAAGCACTACGCCTAACTCCAACTCTAAATATAAGCTGAACCACAATTGCAACCCTAAAGGTTATCCGACAGTATTGCTCTCGGTTCTTGTTCATCCTGTTCATTACAGATTTATTTATACAAGCATCAGACATCCACTCATATCGTACCAGAAATGCTAGTAGTTTTGGAATCAATATACCAAGATGTAGAAATGAAAGGGGAAAGAAAAGGATATCATTCGATGGTCCAATACTGTGGAATAGTTTACCAAACTCAGTTAGAATTACAACATCCATAAAACATGTAAAATCCTTCATTTCATCATACTGGCGAGTACACAGATCTTAACTTCAGGTTTACAATAATTAACACTGCAAACTTTGTCAAACTGTTCGTATCCTATTTGTATCTTGATGTATACTCTTTCAACAGGGCCCTCTGGGAATAGTGCATGTCACTTAAGAGGCTACCCTGTATAAATAAGACTTAATAATGATAATAATAATAATAATAATAATAATAATAATAATAATAATAATAATAATAATAATGATAATAATAATAATAATAATAATAATAATGGGTTTTACCCCAGGTTTAGAGCCTGATCAGTTAACGGTGATATTTTGTCCGTTCATGTCATTGATCATTTTATGGATTCTAGTTTTAGTAGACAACAAGGGAAACCAAATTTTATCAAATTTTAACTCTTCAGTGATTCCCTCCGCAATGATACATTAAAAAAAACTCAACAAATTTCACTACTTATTTTTTATTTGCTTTCAAACTTTCAAAATTTGTCAAATGTCCGTCAGTGGCAAACCGATCAGACTCTTCATTATAGAGGCTTTGTGGATCAATGGATAAGTCCCCGGACTGTGATCCTCGAGGTCCGTGGTTCGAATCCCACCACGGCAATAATATCCTTTTGCAAGACATTAATCTATATTTGCCACTCTCCACTCGGGTGTAAATGGGTACCGGCAGGAAGGAATTCCTTGAATGCTGTGAGCACTGAAATTGGTAGCCTAGCTGAGCCGTGGTAATATTGGTAGCGCCTTGTTTGTTTGATATGTGCGCTATATAAATATTCAATATCATCATTATCATCATCATCATCATCATCTGCATTATTGTTATCATTATGATGAAGGATATCTGAATTCGACGCTGTTGGAAATTGTCCGTGGAATTGAAAGAGCACGAGTCGCAGATCCCCTCTGTCACAAACCCGTCGACTACTGAATTCTCAAATTCCCATAGGTTTAATACAGGGACAACCCGCTACCAGTAGGCAATGGGTTAATAGGTTAATAATGAAATGAAGCAAGGATATGGCTACAACCTTTTTTTAACCTTACAACGTCCGAACCCGAAATGATAAATTCCGCTGCTTGGCTTGCGTCACCTCTTCTTATATCTAGACATCACATCATTATTGTTTTCCCGATTTGAATTAATCTTTTGTAAACTTTAGACTAGACCTATCTAGACTGCATATCATCCCCTGCAAATTAATGTCGACCATGAACGTAGTTCGCGACAAGTTACTTATAACTTTACCCATGATTTGAAATCTAGTTCAAAATTCATTTCGCGTAAACTTCCTACCAAGCTTTTAATAATCATATCCTAGATTGCACCTCATCCTCCGTGAAGGCTTGACTATTTAGCGCAACATTTTAACATTCATGCTCCACGATTAATATTAACGTAAGATACTCATGACTTGAAACCATCTTCCATAAATACTCGACTATGCAGATCATACAATGTAACCTTTGTGACAAACGTTTACTTCCATTACCTCTTAAGTCTCACCTCATGTTTCCTGTGAGATCACGTGACGTGTACTAAAGAGGGGAACAGAAGTATGATATCACGATAATCACCATAGCGTACTTGATTGAGGCGCAAGGGAGCAATACCCCTCTCGATAGATTTCTGAGCAGGGCGGGGGATGTTTCATAAAGCTGTTCGTAAAGTTACGAATGACTTTACGAACGACTTAAAAATGAAGTGCCAAATGGGATTCCCAAAATTCTTCGTGACTTTTTAAGAAAGTGTAACTGCATTTCCAATAATCTCAATTAAATTGTGGCAAAGAAATATAATTCGCAATAAAAATTTTTTGTAAACAATATTAATCCTAAGCTACATCTGCATATTTCACCTTTAGCTGATGCGATTTATAATGACAGAATCACATTTGGCTTGCCTTATTCAAGTCTTTCGTAAAGTCATTCGTAACTTTACGAACAGCTTTATGAAACACCCCCCCCCCCCCCAGGAAGCATAAGCACCCACAATTCAAGGTAATTATTTGCAAGTCAACAGTTCAAGATCGCTCTTACAAACACAGGTAATACCAGTCATTCTTAAGCAAGGATTTAAAAGCTGTTTCCTTGCCGTGAATTTTTGTAAGAGGAGATGTTTTTTCCCCTTCTAGGGCCAATTAAGTTCTAGGTACGCCGCTGGGATGATATATTCACATCTTACGGAGATGTGCTCGAAGAGATACGGCTCGGTAGAAATGAAATTTTATCCGGCTCTTAACATGCTTAAGGATAGCTTTACAATGACGAACATTCTCTTAACTATAACTGCACGTTGTAGGCTTCATTAAAGCCTTCGCACGAAGACCTCGTTAAAAGTTATTTTTTTCTTGTAACACTCGATATGTTACAGCAGAATTACTTAAATCGGTCTGTAATTTTTAGAGAGTAAAAAAAAAAGGCCGAGGGGAAATAGCCTAGTTTGAAATGTCTGTTAGCTATAAGTTACAAAATAACCATATTTGCTTTTATGACCCATTTCATCAAGAATACAATAGTATTGCAATATATCATTAAATGAGAATGAAACCCGGGAGAAAAAAAAAACCAAGAAGCAATAAAAAAAAAACTTCCATCAATAACGGTTACGAAATGAGAAAGTTATGAAGTTGTGGATGGTGTGAAAGTAACGCGATATCATGTCAGGAATTGTGACAAAACTGTCCATTAATTAATCATCCTTACGTCTGAGGGAAGAAAGCCTTAATGATACATGATCAAAACTGGCATTTTCTATCACTTTCTTGTACGTTTAGACTTAAAGGAGAATGAAACCCTGGGGAAAAAAACCAATTTTAATGAAAAGAGAAGAGAGAGCGAAGCAATTTTTTTTTTAAGTTCCATCAAAAAATGTTATGAAATGAGAAAATTATGAAGCTTGATAAGTCTTAATTTTCTTTCTATGGCGATCCTCAAATTGGCAATGTTGCTTCAAAATGGCAGGTTCAGAAGGACAACTCTCAAAATGTTTTGTACACAAAATTTCATATTTCCTCCGTTATCTCTGAAAGTGCAGCTTGTCTCCTTCTTGGTTCACAAAGATACAAGCAGCATCTATACAGATAATGGAGAAAATATGAAATTTTGCGTGCAAAACATATCGAGAGTCGTCCTTCTAAACCTGCCATTTTGAAGCAACACTGCCAATTTGAGGATCACCACAGAAAGTAAATTGAGACTTTTTAAACTTTCATAACTCATTTTGTAACCGATTTTATGGGACTTTTTAAAAGGTTCTTCTCTCTATCCTCCCTTTTCATTCAAACTGATTTTTCCCCTAGGGTTTCATTCTCCTTTAAGTAAAAATCTTTTCCTACACCTACAGGCTGCGAGCATTCCTCACGAGATGAGAACTATTATCATGTGAAAAGCAAATCAATATCATCTTTAATTTGTTTAGATTATTTTCATTCATACAATAATCATCACAAAGAAAACCAAAATAAAATATTATTAAAGCAGCTTTCTTTACTTTTGTTGTTATGTATAATCACGCAGAGGTTATCAAAACAATATAAGAAAAATCGAAGAGAGATGACTATGGAGGTATGCTACCTTTTTTAAAGTTGCCATTTGAAATTAAAAATTCATTGAGCATGTAGATTGGATATTCCACAGGAATCAAATAACGAGAATTACGAGAAAAAAGAAACACCGTTGTATATTTCAGAACGGAAATTGCACTTTTCCATTTCATATTACGTGTTCGTGTATCCAGTGGGTTCCATTTATCCAGGTATATAATTGTTATGTAAGGTGACTTGACTTTGAAGGAATTTAAATTGGAAAAGGATATATATGCACATATATTACTAGGTAATCAGGGCGGATTACCATACCACAGGGGCATTTCACGATAATTCACAAGCTTTATATCTTTCTTACACACGACAGGCGACAGGGATTAGGGTTGTATTATGTGGTGCACACTACCCCTCAACATGGGCCGCTGTCAATCCTTCTATATTCACAATTTATTAAAACGTTCCATCACCATAAATACAGCAGGACCTAACGGTCACTCAAAAAGCGAACTGGGCGCATTGATTAAAACTGTGATGATTACTCTATTTCCTTGCAATTCACGAAAAGGGAGAATTTATTTAAAAATATGCATTTACCATTAGAGGGTAATCATGCTGGGTAGCTGTACAGGACATTCCTTCATCCGTATTTTCAATTTTTCACAGTCACGCTTCAAATGTGGGGTAGATTACTCCAGTTCTGGTATGTGCCTCTCGTAATAAGGGCAGGGGTTGAATTGCAATGGAATCGATCCATATTGGAAATCCACCTATTTTTAAGAATAAATCATACTTTGGACTTCGAATTGGTTGGTATTTTTTTATAATCTTTCTATAATTATGTGAGCTATCATTCCGTTAATCACTATGAATTGATCAATATAAGCAAGGGGAAATCGGAGTCAAATTATGATAAAATATTTACATCAAATCAAAGTAAGACAGAAGTGAATTGATATATTAATGCAGGAAAAGTGTACAAAAAAAAATTGGATGAGCCTATAAGTATCAATTATGAAAGAAATATGAAAAGTCATTTTAGATTATGAAACTATAACTATTCCTTGACCAGTCAGTGAAGACATCGTCTGATTCGGTCCAGTAGTTAGAAAGAAATACAGACTTTTGAAACGGACGTCATACGTCCTTCCTGTCCAAGTTTGGTCAGATGGAGAACTCACAGCACACTAGACAGTCTTAATATCCTTTTGAATGGTTTACAAAGGAAATTTGTTTTCATGTGTTATGATTGTTATTACAGTGGTGCATCATCATAGGTAATTGTGCTTTCTGTCGTCCAATAGTCAAAGGATCAGGGAGTTTAGTAAAGCGCGTTATTGGTCACTTTACTCCATCTTTTATCAGTAATGTCCTTGGCATCCACAAAATGAAAATGTCTTGTTCACAGGAGATGAGAGTATAAGAGCACAATATAACATACGTAGAATGTGATTGGGCAAAATGTTTTTGAGTCTGGATATAATGCCAATGTTTTTGGACACCTTACTTTCAACTTCATGAATATGGTATTTCAATGACAAGGAATTATCTAAATAGACGCCAAGAAATTTGACTTTATCTATCCTTCGTAATCTGACGTGATCAAGAACAATACCATGAATACTGAAATTATTAAAATCTACATTCTTTCCATTGTGAAAAATCATATAGTTACATTTCATTACATTTACAGACAATTCATTAGCTTTAAACTAATTTTTTAAAAAGCAAAAGATAAGGCAAATATACCGGATGGCTCATGAAAATGACTGCCTCATGAATACACAAATAGTTCATGAAAATTGTACCTAAAAAGTACATGTATTCTGCAAAAGAGTTAAAGTACTCGTATAATCAGTGTTGTGAAAAAGATATTAAAAGCAAAAAATATGAAAAATATACCGGATGGTTCATGAAACTGATTGTGTCATGAATTAATGGTTCATGAAAATCACTGTCACGTGAATGGTACATAAAAAATACATGTATTATCAGTATTCTGCAAAAGATATAAAGTACACGTATAATCAATGTTCTGAAAAAGATATTAAAAACACATGTAAAGTCAGTAGTCACATGTACAATCAGTAATCACATTCGCAGTGTTCATGTGTAAAAGAATAATATGAAACATGGTTCATGAAAATCACCATCTCATGAATTTTACTTAAACAGTACATGTACAAAATGCAAAAGATACGAAAAATATACCGGATGGCTCATGAAAATGATTGTGTCATGAATTAATGGTTCATGAAAATCACTCACATGAATTTTACATTAAAAAATACATGTATTATCAGTATTCTGCAAAAGATATGATAAGTATGAATGCTTAATGAAAATCGTTGTCTCATGAAATAAAGTTCATCAGTAATTGTACATTAAAAGTGCATGTACACAGTAAGAACCGTGCAAAAGATTATGAAAATTAAAAAAAAAAAGGTTCATAAAAGTCATATCACTATGCAAAAAACTTAGACGGAATTCGCGTATTTACACTCAGACTTTCACTTTAGACGTCCAGAGTGAAATCAAATGGGGTTCCATTCATAATTATGGCGCCATTTTCCCGCTGTGAACTTTAGCTTCGTCCCCTGTTGGTAGAGACGACTTACTTCTTGAGCATATTTTCGCTTTTCTGCTAGATCATCTTTATCGAGGTCATCGACTTTGAAGTAGTTTCGTTGGCCAGAGTTGCTCGCGCAGACTCCATAACGGTCACCTTGTCGCGAAATTAGAGAATCTTAAAAAGGATGTGTCGGGGACGATCAGCATCGGCGAGCTCTCTCGATCGTGGGGGGGGGGGGGGGGGGGATTCCAAACTTATCATTCAAGATATCCTGGACAATCTGGATGCAATCTAACCTTTACCTGTATTTTCCGGTTTTCCGACAAGGCGCACGTTGTTTCGACGGGAGAGTCGTTCAGCCTTATCAATCCCAGCCTTCTGTTCATCCGATTCTCGAAGGAGCGAAGTCATCTGCGTCTCAAGTGTGGAGATCCTCTTCTCAAGAGCAGCGTTCTTTTCCTGGAGTTCGTTCACTCTTTGGGACTCGAATTCATTTGCCGCCCCTAGGTCTTGCTCGACACTTTTATGGTAGCCCTGAAGTACGCTCAACAGCAGGTCATGTGCGACGTGAATTTCGCGGCCAGCTTCGCGTCCCAGTGGCGAAATTCGCCACCCGTTACGCAAAGTTTGCGTCCCAATCGCCAATTTCGCATCCTGGGTCATGAATTTCACATCCCAGGTCATGAATTTCACATCCCAGGTCATGAATTTCGCGACTGGGGCGCAAAGTTGGCCGTGAAATTCACGTCGCACGTGACTTGTTGTCGAGCGTACTTCAGGGCCACATACTCTCTTAGCATTTCCGACAAGAGAGTCAACAGCTTTTGTAATCATTGCTTCAAATTTTTCGGTCATAGTAATAAAGTATTGATCAATGTCTGCAATGCTTACATCAGGTGGGCTGCAGACAGAGCTTACCGAGCGGAACGTGGAATCCGACATAGCACCAGCAGCTGCGGCGGGCAAGCTTCACGGTGGTGATATCACGTGACATCTTCTTCCTACTTTTCCTACGTCTCCCTTAACCCACTGAAAACAGGAACCGGTTGGTCCCTGTACAAAACCTACATGTACATGTATGGGGATTGTAAGAATTCAGTAGTCCACGGGTTAATCGCCACTGAGCGGTGCAGTAGTCATGACAGGGACCCACATGAAGTGTACCTTTTTATAATTTGAACCTGATACGTAGATAAACACCATCCACTTTCTTTATCATGTGTAATAAAAACGCCCAGAGTCGTACCCTCCAGGGTAAGGGTAGAAAGTTAAAAATCCACCAAGGGGTTCATTCCTGAAGCTAAAACAACTGGGGATAAAGTTTGGCCCCCCAAAATATTCATGATATCGCTCTCTGTAAGCGTCGGGTTGTCGTTGAAAAGACAAACGTATACAAGTGTAAGATTCAGTTCACACCCGTACTAAACTGGACTTATGTATATGTACGATTGCTTTTAAGTTGTCACTGCTTTTTTTTTTTTTAAATCGAAAATAGTTTAATAAACATGAACATGGCCCAACGCTCATTACGTTGCCATGGTAAACATCCTCATTAATTTCTCTAGGATTGGCATATGTCAAGTTCTTATGCTGTTCTTTTTATTACATTTTATGACGCATCCCGATAATACAGTTTGATATTTTTAAAGATTATGAAAGCCAACTTTACCTTCGAGTAAATTTTAATTATCTACCAGTCCAAATGTATTCTCGAATATCATTCTGTCTTTTCAGATAGCAAGATCATTCAAAATATCCATTATTATTTAGATAAAACGATATCACTGTGGACGTAGCAACAAAACGGCTGTGCTAGTGCAGCACAGTGTTTCATGAGCAGGTAACGTTTCGATTATGTTTTCCCACGAAATAACTTGGGTACTAAACAGATTATTAGAACTATTTCTTTATTCTTCCCAACCTCACATCCATAAGGCTAAAGACTGAATGATATATATTACGGCCATCGGGCATAACTCTAAATGGTAAAAAAAAAATAAAAAGCAAGGACCACATTCATCGCTTTCATGCCGAAAATACTTTTCATTTTTGTAAAATGTCCCGTGTGATCGCGTGCTGCAGAGCCCTAGAAAATACACTCGAGTTTCGACACAGAATCGCAGAACAAACAACACTTGTTCAACACCGATACCACAGCAATCACAAAAATAGAAATCCACACCAAGCTCCGCATCAGGAGGATCTTTCTATTCGTCATTAGAAAAGATGATGATTTACGACAAAGGCAATTCATCTCCAGACGACTTATGTTGAGATATTACTTCATGGTTATTCATTTGAAATAGGAAGAAATACATGCAAGGAGTAAATCCCAAGGGTTAGCCAAAACAAACCAAGAATAGATCGAGTAAGGTCCAAATGAAAAGCATTCATCTTACTTCGAGGTAGCATCGCTACCGTTGTCTCATTTGAATGGATGCGGAAATATTTTGTCGACATTAGCAGTATCTCTTAGGTCCTCGACATCATAAATCTTCGACAAAGCTCATTAAGTCGAAGTGTACTTGGTGGCCTGTGGAGGGGTGTTCTTGCTCTGGTTCAAGTCAAGAATATCATCCTACTTCATGTCGACGTAATTTGTCTCTGCAGATCTAGGTTGCGTAAATATCATCCTCAAGACAGGAGAGAAAAAGGGCATGAAAGGTAGACATAATATTTCATGTCAATTTCATCCAAAAAATTGTTTGCTAGATTCTCCAAACCGATTTTTATTCAATTTTAGTCGCGGTGATTTGATTATCGGCCCCAAGTAAAAAAAAAAAAATACAGAAGACAAAAATAAAGAGATCATATTGATTAAGATAGATGAAGGTGTCCTCAGAGGAACGTGGGAGAAACTGAAAAAGCTAGTTCAGATAACGTAGCAAGAAGAAAAAATATTAAACAGGTTATAAATGAACCATATCGGATAACATGCAGATAGAATAAAGAAGGATGTCAAGAAATACATTATCTGTGTCATCAGTAAATGAAGAAGCCTAATGGGAGGAATTTTAATTTCTAAACAAATTTTAGGTATTACTCCCATTATTAAAGATCGTATGCTCGATCTATAATGAAAATCACAAGTAAGAAAAAACTGGAACCAGCGGGATTTGAACCTATCTGCTACTGCTTGCCGGGCAGCGACTTAACCACCAGGCTATTCTAGTTCACGGCCAAGTCACGATGGATGTTATGTTTGAAATAACATCAAGTGACAATTTAAATACATCTTAATATGATGGAGAAGATTGGGGATACAATAATTTTGGCTTGGATGCTACTCCAACTAAAAGAATACGGAAATCATTGTGAAAATAGATCAGTTATTAAGATTTTCGGTCTGACAAGACGTCTGATTAGAATCATCAATGGTTTTATTTATCATTAATCAAGGGGGGGGGGGGGTCGTCTATATGAATATTCAAAATGTAGCAGAATTTCAAAACATTTATCAGCAAATTAGGTTAATATTCAAATCCACACCCTGATAAATAAAAAAAAAAGGTAGTAATGACGCTTATGTTTTTTCTATATGTACATGGACTTTACTAACTGTAGTAATGTTTTTGTTGTAGTCTTTTTCTTTTGAACAATTATTTAACCCGAACCCCTTTGTATGTCCCTCTGTATTGCCAGCTCTGGGGAGCGTTCCATCAACATTTGTTGTCTGACAAGTTGTCAGATCTGACATCTTTCCTGGATTTTGATTGGCTGAGAAGCATCGTTACTATGGCAACTGTCGGATAAAACAGACTTTGTCGGATAAAACATCCGACAAGCCCTTTCATGAAACGCTCCCCTGGGGAGTGTTTCATGAAGAGTTTTGTCAGTGATTTTCACTGACAACTGTTATAAGCTACTGAAAATCCTTGCATCTGATTGGCTGAGAGCAAATTAGTCGGTGAAAATCTCCGACAAGACTCTTCATGAAACGCTCCCCAGAAGTGTGCTACATGAACAGTCGAACCTTTTCTCTGCTTTCATGACTCTAGCAGCCAGACTCCACCTATATCCAATCTGCAGAGGAAACCTTAATTGTGATTGGTTGATAAGTTTGCGTGCGTAGTGGAATCAAGGTTTGTGTACGAAATGAAAAAGGATGAGCGACGAAATTTATTACGAACTCTGAGTGTCATGTGCCGGTCTTTTTCATCAGGCATATGCGTTTGATTTTTGGTCATCTGTTTGTTTGTTTTGTTTGTTTGAGGTTTGTTTCAGTATTATTGTTAGCTTTTTTCTTAGTAATACTTAAAAGATTATGATTAAAATAAAAGCAAGGCAAGAAGTCATTAAAACAACACCAAATCTGGCGGATATCAGGGGACGACAGAAATTCGTTACAAACCATCAACATGATCAAATGATCCGGCTGTAATTAAGTCCCCAATGATTGTATGTCACTTTTCATGTGTAAGCAGATGAAATAATAATGGGAAATACATAGGCTATTACAGGCCAAGAGACAAGTACATGGTGCGGTCGCCTTTTTGTGAAGTCACTCATTTTCTATCAGATTTTCCTTTTAAGGGTTTTGTGATGAGAATTCTTGAGAAATGTTCTCAGTGCTTCTTCTAGGTGAGTGATATGGGCATGATGTGCTTAGAGATAATTGTAAACATGTTTGTAATCCAAGGTTTGGTTTTTCTTGAATGTCGTGAATGCAAACTTTCTATCCTTTCCCCCTTTTATTTTGCCCTCTAGAAACCCTGACAGAATGAGTGGTATGGGCATGATGTGTTTAGAGATATATTGTAAACATGTTTGTAATCCAAGGTTTGGTTTTTCTTGAATGTCGTGAATGCAAACTTTCTATCCTTTCCCCCTTTTATTTTGCCCTCCAGAAACCCTGACAGAATGCGTGATATGGGCATGATGTGTTTAGAGATATATTGTAAACATGTTTATAATCCAAGGTTTGAAAACTGACGTACAATCATCTGGGGGTTTGTGTGGGTACAAGGCGCAATCCATTTTATAATTCTATCAACATTTAACTTTGTTCTCCGCTTTTCTATTCTATTCTACCATATCTCATATTGTATGGGAAGCTGTCCTGACAAGACCTTTTGGGTGTTTTTTTTTTCACAGCTGTACCTAATTTCATTCCATTGTCATTTCATACTTATGTGTATGTTATTTCAATATGTTTCTATTTTCTCTTGAATTACATGTTTATATTCAATGTTTTGTACAACGTTTTTAAAGTTGGAATTGAATAAAGTAAACTGAATTGAACTGAACTGAATAATACTAAAAGAACGAAAGACAATAGGAAGAAAGAATACTTAAGCCCACCGCACACTATACCGGTACGATCCGTCTGCGATCCGATTTTGGAGGAATTTGTTATCGCATTTGATATGAACATTCAAACAAGTAAAATCTTAATGATCAAATTTTCGAATAGTCGTATAAATACCAAAATCGAAATTTTGGGCTATTGCGAGCCTCCCTGCAGGAATAATAGCGAATTCAATTCCGAATCGTAGTGACGTCATAACAATCTTCCGACCGGCTACGATTTAAAGCCGATTTGGCCTTTACTCCGACTACAAGGCTTGCAGTTAACCAAAATTTCAATTTTAGTATTCCTATCATTATTCCAAACTTCAAATAAGATAATTTTACTTGACATATTTAATGCAAAAGGCCATTTGTTTGAAAATCAGGTCCCAGTCGGATCGTATAGTGTGCGTTGGACTTTACAAGTATGAAAACGTTATAGATATTGTTTCGTTCCAGAATAAATTTTCACATTGCAAAAAAAGAAGACCAAAGTCCTTTTTACTTAAGACAAACAGACGATTGCAACTTTTACCTCATCGAATCAATCGCCAGAGGAAAAACATCAGAGTTTCATGAAGATGCTCTGATAAAATATCCCCATTCACGGAAATTACATGCAATAAAATTGATGAAAACTCAACGTGTCCAGCTGTGGCAGTGCCTATCATTTAACGTTAATCATATCCAGGGGCAAACGTATCACTGGAATTACCTCACAGTACTCAGTGAATGCAGTAATATGACATGACACTTAAAATAGGCAGGCTTTCGAGACTGGGTACCACGTCTATTCTTTATACTGTATATTCAACTCTAAACACCCTAAACATAGTGTTTTGCTCATGCTCTATTTTTGATCTAGGTCCACTGGTGCCCTTTTGGTTATATAGTAGTCAAATGATTCCGTTCAAACTTTTGCCAGGGTGTCTTTTTGAATACGAGTATAGTGGACGCGACTTTAGAATATGGGTGAGATGTATGTAGGTGCTTTCTGATAGTCCGATGTCCACTTCAGGCTTTAACCTTCACTTATAGTTTTCCCAAACTTTGTCATAAAAAGTGGCTTACACCACAACTGGCATAAAACTAAAAACTTTTTCAAAAATACATTAATTTTCTTTTTCTTTAAGGCTGATCACAAATTAAATAGATACATTTTATTTTGAAATTGAGTCGGGAAATATTGAGGCCGGTCATGAGGTATGTATTACGAATCTACATGAACTGTGGAAAGTGGCCCTTTTTGACTTAAAAGAAAGATGGCCATAAGTCCACTGCCCCTCACGATGTACCCATGCAACGCAACCCCCCCCCCCCCAAAAA
>CM057166.1:21660340-21735340 GCA_029962745.1 Echinometra lucunter
TTAATATGCTCCCAAATTGTTTTATTTTAAAGGTAAGTTCTGAGAACAAAATCCTCCGCTGATAATTCTAATCCTAACATAGCGCGCCCGTGCAGAGAACATACTCCTAATCTACTATTGAGGTTAAACAAATTTACAAATTTTGTTCAAAACATTACTAAGTCATCAGCCCCCCCCCCCAAAAAAAAAAAAAAAAAAAAAAAATATGTTGGAGTGTAAAACAGCGGCAATAATCCTTATTAAACGGAAAGAAACTTCTGTCTGATAAGTTCAACACTTCAAAGCCTATCTTACCAAGGGTAAAGGAAAATTAACCTTCACGGAATTTAGAATTGCAGAATGACATTTTGCGGCTCACACCTTTGACGTCTTTTTCTTCTATTTCTTCAAAACTAGAACCTCACCCTCACTACCGTAACCTCCATTGTGTCCACTATAAATCGTTGTTTGAAAGCTCCTTTGTGGTGTGTGCAAGGGGAAAGAAATTGTATCATCATGATAACGTAAAATACGCGGTAATGTCAAACCGCAGAGTAACGCAAATGGCTGTGTAGGGTTTTTTTTTCTTCTTCCTTCTTTTTTTAGCAGTCATTTTAATAACCTCGCCTCATACCTCTATAATTAGTTTCAGTCAAGCTTTGCGTTAAAATCACTATAGTAGTCTGTCATGTACAAACCCATTGCACAAACGCACGATGTGTGCAGATTTATCTGCCCCTAAATGGCGGAGTAGTCCTAAATAACCGAAAAGAGGAGTAAGTCCCTGAAAATTTTCAATGAGGGCCAGTTAATCTTGGTCCACTTATATACGAATTTTTCCATAAAATTTTAGAAAGCTAACCGAATTCGAAAATTTGCTGAATCTGGTAACAAAACATTCTACAAGTTATAACATGATACACAGAGTTCAATAATACTCTGACAACCTTTTGAGCAAAACAATAATCCGATTGTATATCGTAGGTAGAAGGAGTGTCCGTGCGTATTGCGTGCGCAATGGCGTGGGTTCTTTGCGTGTGTTGGTTGACGTGTGTGCGTATTGCAAGGGATGGGGTGGGGTGGGGTCATTTTCACCTATCCTCTGACTTCGTTCTCTTAACCTCGTTGATAGCAAGTACTTTGAAATGAGTAAAAGCATGTTCACACATGAAGCGAAAATATGCTTTCTCCCTTTTTCCTGAGAATGATTATCACCCGGGAATGATATTTGAAAAATAAATGTAGTGGCAAGCAACAACAGTCCCTTGCTTACTCCCTCGTTTGTGAGTTAATAGTAAGATACAGAAATGTGAGGCGTATTAAGCTTTTAAAAGACGCGGTAAACCGCCGCGGTTATCTGACGACATATGTGAACAAATCATGAAAACGGTAGCACTTACCAAACGACCGTTCCTTACTTTGTAAGTAGAAACGACCCCGGAAGCTCATCTTGGATAAGTAGATGAAGTATTCCCGGAGTGATTTGAGCTAGGGAGTTACGTTTCGACTAATTTGCTCCTGAGGGTGATGTTTGACACGTCTAATTTTACCCCTAGCTCCACCGGATAACACGCGAGGTGGGACAAGCACTTACTGGTTTCTGGAGATAGGAGATGCCAAGCTTTCAGTTTTGAAAATAGTAATGAGGTGACTATTAAAATTCCTGTCTCCTTATCACGATTATCTGTCAATCTTTCCTTTTTTATATTTCATACCATAATTACTTTTTGCATCCCCCCCCCCCCTTCGCCTAGTGGCCATATGGAATATGAAACAAAGTACACCATCTGATCAAACCTCTTCGAACCTCACGTAGAATATCTTCGCTATGGAAATTATGTCAAAATTAAACATACTGGAAGGAAGAGCGACACATTCCGTATACCCAACGTGGTTCACCGGATAACCTGAATGTACGTCATTTTCTTTTGTCTGAGTGGTCTAAGTACTTTATTGTCATAATTGTGTCTAATTCCATTTACTTCCGCTGCATGCCGAATGACTGCTAGCTTGGTATCACGTGCTCACGTCATCATACACGTGGTCTGCATGGCGCCAGTCAGAGGCGGAGCTTGCGTCTGGCCGTTGATGGAGCTTTCTATTTTTTTTTTCTTTCTTTTTCGCTATTTGATAAGGGAACGTTCATCTCCGTGCCGCCCGTTGCTACGCCACTAGCGCTAATTAAAACCATAATCCTATGGTTACAAAAGTATGTCAGCAACTGGGTTAATTATAATCTTTGGCTATGATTAGTACCACAGTAGAAAACAGATCCTTATTTTCATGTTCTTACTGACAATCGGCATTGCAATACATTGATGATGATATTCCTGTGAGAGTATACCTAATTTCCACAACTATACCCTAAAGATGCACGTGCGTGTAAATGCATATTTAATCTTGAGGCCGAACGTAATCGCGTTAGCAAAGTGACAACATTAATAAGGTTTAAAGCACAGCCTGGACCCATGTCTTTCAAAGTTCATGTTCTAAGTATATTAGTAGTAGTTTGGACCCCACTAAAGACAAGGGCCCGTATTCACAAAGGTGTACTAAGTTAAGCCATGGTTTAATTCATAGTTTTATTTTAAGGGCTTATGGGGAAACTTTAGTTGAGAAGTGATGACCGAAAGACAGCATACCCAGACAGTCTATAGTAAAGACCTAATTTCAAGAAACTAAGACTTTTCTGCATGCATTGTGTCAGTAAATATGAGTTATTGAGTTAGGTAATGAATGAATAAATCACTCTAAAGAGAAAGCTTAAGTAACAATATTCCACAGGCCTTTGCTGGGTCCGAGGACTTCATTAAACTGTTCATTTAAAGCAGGGGTGACCAACCTACGGCCCCCGAGCTCTTCTGGTGCGGCCCGCGGAGCATTGAAAAAATAATTGTAAAAGTAGCTCATTAATGAAATGCGGCCCGCCTAGCAGTGATAGAAATTGGGTAAAACATTGACACACAGAGTTTTCTCCATTTTCCATTATTTGTTTTCATCATTCACAATATAACTGACTCGTCACGTAGTATGGACCACTGATACAAAGCTCCTCTAATAATATTTCCGCTCATTACATTAATAACATTAACAAAAAATATACATCGCTCGATTTGTCCATCAAAATACAGAATTGCCAAGAAATCGGACTGAAAAAGTAAGCGTGATTTCCTCTTCAGTGAGTGATTTTGTTGTTTGTTTGTTTTTGCAATAATTGCAGAATTGCAGGTGTGTGTATTATGTGTTTGGGGGGGAGCCGGGGGGGGGGACTCTACCTGCGGCCTGACAAGTTATTCCAATTGTCGCCTGGCCCGTGAGCTAAAAAAAGGCTGGCCACCCCTGACTTAAAGACTGCATTTCCATAACAAATAATTTTAGCTTTGCGAATCAGAAATCAAATCATATTCACAAATTTTGTATGCCCTAACCTTTCCGCTAAAATTATGAAAATTTCAAGAGAAGAAAGAAAGAAAGAAGAAAAAAAGCTTTTGAATTACAAAATCATTTTCCCTATTGAGTGCTGAGTGTTCATGTGTAGTATGAGTGGCCTTGTACTTTTTATGTATGAATTTAAAAAATATATATATAATCATGCATTATAATCTGGCAATATAAAACTCAACTGTCAAGATATGTTTGTTTATGTTTATGTTTATGTTTATGTTTATTCAGTTTCCAGAAACATATAACAATGTATAATGACATGACAACAATTTTTCAAAGGAAATTCAAACATAACAACATACATATAACATAAACAACAAACAATGCTTGGGGATTACCTAAAAGAAATTATTATTTCTGTCTAAAGGTTCTCCTTTTCTATTCTGTCACAGATTATTATTTTTTGTTGCTGTTGATGTTGAAAAGCAAATATTCCTCCTCCGTTTTTCAAACACATAACATTCAGCCGGTAGGTGTATATTACTTGCGCAATTTGGAAACACAATATCGCCTATCTTGCAACAAATGTGTTATAAAAAGCTTTTACTAGTATCATGTTTGAAGTCGGTCGAAGAGAAAAGGAAATACCGCATTTAAAAATCGATTTTCAGTTGTCAAACATTCTTGGTGCTCCCTTCGAGCCACATGACAAGAGGGAGGTGTCAAGTACACATCTGAAGAGTTCTGTTTCGTCTACAACTGACTTTCTGTGTCGTGCTGTATCAAGTTTCGAGGGAACAGGACACTAATGCACTAAATGCCCTAGCCTACATAAATTACTCCGGTATTGTATGACAGTCTATGTAATGTGCACCGTTTGTCTAATCGATGCTTAAAGATTAGCTCTAAAAAAAATACATGGAAACGTTAGTTCGATTATTTCTTTAATTTACACGTATAATTTCTCATGATTTGGATGTATTAGGCTTCGTTCTTTGTATCAACAGCATATGTGATGTGATTAGAGTAGACATGAGCATTTAGGAAATACATGTGTGTGCAAATTATTTGCTTTACTCGAATCCTGTAAACAGTGATCAAGGTAATGATGATGTTGATATTTATGCTGCTGCTGCTGATGATGATGACGACGACGATGGTGATGAAGATGCGGTGATGATGTTGATTACGATGATTACCGCAACACAGGATAGTGATATAGGTGATGATGATGACGATGAAGATAATTATGAGGATGATTATCATGGTGATGTTGGTGGTGGTGATGGTGATAAGAGTAATGATATTGATGATTATGGTTTACAAGAATAGATATGAAAAGTGCATGCACCGACAGGAAGACGATGGAGGAAGCATTATCCATCGTAGCAGGCAAGAAATCACGAAAAGGTGGAATTTGACAGAGCGGTTGGTGCTTTTATTTTCTTCTTTTTTAACAGCTTTATCGTTTTATTCTATACGGACAAATTTGTCCTTCAGGAGACTGACAAATATTATAAAATGATATTGATAAATGCGTGAGCGAATACTTGAAAACCCCTGTCATTCATCCAGCGGTCAGCGCGTGGTTTATGAAAACGCTTGCTGAGTCCTTCCTGAATCTTGTGGACTCCAATTATTCCTTTATTAAATACCAAGTGAATTCTTGAGTTAGATACGCTATAAAAATTGGCATGTATGTATAAATACCCATATAGATCGAAGGAATAACAACTATGGATCTGCAATATAGTCACAGTTAAAAAGAAAAAAAAACCGACATATCTTCAAGCGTTTATAAATCTATGTGCCCACGTCTTAGAATAATCTTGGATCCTTATGGTGAATGAACGAGCAAATCGGCTCACTGCTTGCTCACTGTGCTCAAGGCACAGAAATGCAAAGCTAAAGACTTGACTACACCTTAATTTATGCTTGTTATAATAGCTTCTCGATTTGCTAGGGAGAAAGTACTCGAGACCCTGGTTGGGCATCATCAGATATGCTAGTTGTCGCAATGTGCCTTTTGCAATATATCATATCGCTACTTGAAATGCCATTTAAATGATGTTAAATACCGAGGAGATATTACGATTGCTGTGATACCAGTGCGATATATCGTTCTAGGTTCATAGTAGAGGTGCAGTAGTCAAGCGGTTTAAAGGGGGTACCCAATGCTAAAACAATGTTAGTGCATTTAAAAGAGCATGATTTTGTTAGCAGAAAATCATCTGCCTAAAGTTTTTTTTAAAGGTTGTGTTGCCAAGGAAACCCCCAAATGTGGTAAGATTTGATAATTTTGACACTTTAGCTGTGACCCAGTTTCAACTGGGTACCCACTTTGACGTCAAAATGACGTCAAAGTGGTTACCTTGTCGCGCACTTCTAGCAAAATGCGCGCAAGGTATAATACATATTGTACAGTCTAGCGCGCAGCACAACTGCAATGCGCGAAGCTGGGTACCCACTTTGACGTCATACCTCATACTCAAATTTTTTGGTCAGCTCTTAACTTTTTCTGAGAAAATTAGCCAAAATGCATTGATTTCGATTGAAAATCATCATATTTTTAAGGTTATTCTTCTTATAATTCTATTCTCGATCATATATCAAAAAAATGTTTACCATTGTGTAATCACTTTAAGGCGCTTGACTGGAGAAGCGAGGGTCCGGGGTTCGATCCTCTGCGCGGCACTTATGCCCTTGAGCAAGGCATTTTATCTATAAATTGCTGTTTTATCGTCTATCAAATAAAGTGATTTGCTATATGCATTTGATTTCCAACATGTGCGTTTTGTTTTGAAAAATTGAAAATAAAAAATAGTGGAGGTGCCGTGGTCAAGTGGTTGAAGGCGCTTGACTGGAGACACGAGAATCGGGAGTTCGATCCCCGGCACGGAACTTTTATCTACATTGCTCTTTTGTCGTATATCAAATAAATTAACGTGCTATAAGCAAGTTGCTGATGTAAATAAACATATTTCCAGAAGCACTTTCCATGCTGTCTTAATTTGGTAATGTAAGAGTTGGGATCTGTCACACTTTTTTAAAAATTAGAGTTAAGTAAGTCCCCCCCCCCCCCCCTTTGGATCTTCATGGCCTTCTTTGGTAATAAAATATCGATGATGTTGATATCCTGACTATCGATTAATGAAGTGACCCATAAATGTGACCGCTGTGTAACACGTGTTAGAATGAATTTGCTCAGTGTATCGGAAATGAAGGTGATACGACCTTGTCGGCAATACGCAAAGTTGATATCTTAACATCGATTTGACACAGAGGGCTTCTGGTATTATGAACTTGCAGTACTGACCTTGGGGATCAATGTCTGAGGTGTAGTTAGTGTAAGCGATTGGATGCGATTGTATTGTTATTATGGAATTCCTAAAATCCCAGTGAACAATAAGTCTATCTTTTACTTCTTTCTCTTGAAATATTTCAGAATTTCGTGTGATCCTTTCGTAAATTCCACAGTTCTAGACTTTGGAACAGAATGCCGACTCTAAAAGGGTTTTACTTGGAGAAATGCGGACCCGTTTTCTTCCTGCTGTGCCTTTGAATAATGCAGACCGTTCTAGTTTCGAGTCACCATGGTCATGGGGAAAATGTTTGCCAGGAGCAAATGCTGAAATATATATATTTCCAATGGGGACAAAGGGGAGGGGGCGTAGAGGTAGTCACCAGATTACAGTGCTGTCATGCAATGTTTGCAAGCCAGTGAACAAAAAGTCATTTTGTCGATAGAGGCACATTATTTTCCGAAGTTCGAATGGATAAAAGGCGAAAATGGAAGAAGGAGAGTGGTGGGTGCTAACCGAGAGGGAAACTTACAGATGAAAGGGGGGGGGGGGTGTTAGGATGCATATCCTTCTTTCTGGAAAGTCCGGTTACTCTGTCCATCGCGATATCAACTTCAAGTGAATTATACATGTGAAGGAGGGAAAGAAGAAGTCACGGAGCACAGACGTTCTGTGTGTCATTTGCAGGCAATCATCTTCATTTTTAATTCACAACGCCCCCTTGGAGACGAAACGGGGGTCGTTAGTCAGGTGTTAGTAAAATGATCGAGGAACCAAAATGCTTAGAAATCGAGAGTTTTGTGTTAAACAAAACTATGCTACCCAAAGGTTTAGAAATTAGAATACAGCAGAAAATAAGAAAGCGGTGATTTAGATCATTATGTCTTTCTGATTATTAGAGACCTCTCTTTATTTTTACTATTTCTTTCCAAGCAGGAAACGTTTTCTCTGAAATGCATTTATTTGAAACAAATACAACAAAATGTTAACTCAGGATTTCATGCTTGCGTTTACATCATTTTGAAATCTTTCATTCTAAATGCAGGTAGAAATTTAAAGTGTATGCTGGAAAAGTATAAGAATTAAAGTATGTGACAAACCTTCGATGGAATGAGCATTGCATATTCTAATTACACAGTCTAATAAGCTTTAGAGGAGTTGGCATGAAGCGTGAAATATCGGCACTCTTTTCCCATGGGTTCTTATTAACGGACAGGTGCTATTGCCGCTTTCTAAAAACAACCCTTGTTTTGAATTAGCTAAGGACATCAAAGACAAATTGTCACTAAAAACTGATGCTGACATACTAAGATGTTGTCCTAGGGGCTGTCGTGCTAATGAGCTTTATATCAATGATGACTTTACTTTTGTTTGTTTGTTTTTTTTTACTTTTTATACTCTCTAATGACACTAGTTTCTTGTTTTGTTTTGCTTTTTAGCTTTAAGATTTTCCCTTTAGTTTCTAAAGATTTTCCTATTATTTTTTCTTTTTCTTGTTGTTGTTTTTAGTTTTTACGGTGCTGTCATTCAAAATATGAATATTTACGCCATCTCAGTTCCGTTGTTAAAAAAGAAGCCTTTTTATGACTTAATTATGTGCTCCTTTGTTTTTCTGTGAACAACAGTCCTTTATGTATTTATTTTTTATCATTTAAATCCGTTATTGCTTGAATCCGGCTGTCCCTTAAACATAGTCCTGTATGACGAGGGGCTACGCAGTTATATATATTCCCCTATGTAGCAAAATGCTCTCGCGAAAAGTAATTTTTCTCTGTTTACGTGTGTTTAGCTTTGATTTGTATAAGTTTGCCAATACTAAGGTGTATCATTATAGGAAAAACGATATTGTTCAAGCCACCTTACATTAACCCGCCTTCATCCCCTTTCTCAGTTTCTGGGCGGCGTTTCATAAAAGTTGTTATCAGTATAACAACTGCCACATTTCTATGACAAATTTGCTCTCAGCCAGTCAGATGCAAGGATTTCAGTAGCTTATAACAGTTATTGCAACTTGTTATTGATAACTAGTTATATGAAACGGGGGGCCCTGCTCTCTAAGATAATTATCTTTCGATAGCTGCACAAAACACTATTTTCCTTTAACTTAAGGTTTTCTCTCGCATTGTCAAGAACAAGGAAGATGTCTCATGTGTCTCCCTTGTAAGACTTAACATCACATCTTTCTAACCCAGATTGTATCAACTAATCATAACATAAACTTTTACTATAATTGCGCTTATTTTCAACCACCAGAAACGATAAGTTTAGGATGGTAATCCCTAACAGAAGTTTGACAGGGGATGAAGTCCTTATATGGGCCGATGGTGTCCGGGAAGTGACAAACATTCCATCACTTAAGTCTTCAAGACATGGAATTAATTACCCCCATAGCGCACATAGCAATTGGAGCATATCTTAAGTCATAATCCTGGTGTTCTCGTTATATATATTGACCCATTCTTCAGTGCATTAAGCAGCAGCGTAAATCCACCGTTCTGAGGAGTTGGGGACGAACGGAAGCACGCGCCAATTTCTGGCGCGAACGCGCACCCCCAGCACACACCCACAATTGAGAATGTTCTAAACCTCTTCTTAATATTTTGATGTCATTCTGAACAGCAATTTAAGCTACTACAAGAGTCATATCTATCCATCTGGCCTTAATTTGGAACAAATTATAGATTTAAGATAGTAATAATACTCTGGATTTTTATAGTGCGTAATATATTTCAGATGTCTCTATATAAGTGCTTTGCAGAAATGTCATTACCCCTGTCATGTACGCAATTCTCCACTCCTAAGGGAGTATTCCAGCCAGGCGCCTTTTGTAGACGCTCACAATGTTATAAAAAAACCCCACAATGACTTTCACATCCTACCGGGTACCCATTCAACACTTGGGAAGAGAATGGCAAATGTAGATTCATATCTTTTCAAACATGCCGAAGGACATTAGTGCCGAGGCGGGACTCGAATTCGGACCGCGAGATCCACAGTCCGGTGACGTATCCATCTGACTAAGACACCATGTTTTCTTGAAATGTGTTGGCGTGTGCATGGTGTGTGTGTGTGAGGGTGTGAGTGTTTGTGTGGGATATATTTGTATATTAGTACAATCCGCCCCCCCCCCTTCAAGGTGAGGGACATATACCCCCCCCACCCCCCCCCCCCCCCCGATGTACACTCATGCCATCTGGAAAATGAATTCTGATCATACGTGTTCAATCACTGAGCCGACTTAGATAGATAGTTTAAAGAGTCTCTGTCGTGGGTTTTCATGGGGAGTGACTCATAATTTGCTGACACCAGATTTTGTGAAAAGCACTGGTAATACCTTTATAGAGCTACATTTCTGGAGCAGAGCAAAACAAGGTGTCCCACCGTAAACATTCTTCGGCCTGCTTCGGGCATTCTCGGGCCAGGGTAAGTGAGATAATGACTTTGCCATATGGGGCAAAGGGTGGAATATACAGAGCATTACATAAGGTCTGTTGGTCATAAAACTCATAGTGATGGACAACACCTGTTACTGGGTAAGCACCCACGGTGTCAAATTCCCCATGAAAGCTCACGACAGAGCCTCTTTAAGTAATTGACTACTATCTGTTTTCTATCTCTCCTTCTTCTTGTGTGAAAAAACGCAGAAAGCATACAGAATGTACCACAAAGTAACATGACTGGAATGCATGGAACAGGAATTGGAATGTGTCAATACCATTCAAAACATCTTTTCCCATTTTTATCGAACAAGGGATATTTGTCTAAAAAGGTTTTATCATAAAGATTGTTTTCGTTATTATTATCATCATCAGTAGTAGTAGTAGTAGTAGTAGTAGTAGTAGTAGTAGTAGTAGTAGTAGTAGTAGTTGTGTGGTCATTATCATTATCGTTATAATTATTATTATTATTATTATTATTATTATTATTATTATTATTATTATGATTATGATTATTATGATTATCATTATTACTACTACTACTACTATACTATTTATTAGTATTATCATTATTATCATGATTAAAATTATCATTATCATTGTTATTTACAAAAGGACGACCACTTCAAATAGATTACTTGAGGAAGTACGCGTCAGATGAATTATTAAGCATTTCGTCTGTAATCTATCCGGTTGGGTGCTCTAAGAACAGTTCAGGCCATCTTTACATGCATATGCTGTGTTAACGAGGTGAAGATCCGAATGCGTGTTGTTAGCCGGATGTGAAAGATTTTGTACTTTCATGAATCATTTTTCATATACATTTCTATGTGCTCGAAAGAATATTTCCTTCATCTTTTTCCAATACTCGTTCCGTATCGTTTATTGGGATGAGTTTGTTTTTTGTGTTTGTATTGTGGGGGTCGTTGCCTTTTTCCAGCCAATTAAGTGGTTTCCTAGGAAAAATTAAAGAAGTCATGTTCATAAATATACAAGGACAATTTCTAATCTTAATTCTAAATTTAAAAAAAAGATAGACATACATCTCTAACATCATAAGAACTTTCCTATAAAGCATTCTTTACTTCATTTACGAAAATCCTACCCTAAGTTAAAGTCACTAAACCTCTTGTGCGAGTGGGCGTTTAACCCTCTTCCCCGCCATTAAAATTTAAGGATTATACCTCAACTCAAACATCTTCACTGCACTTCGCATTTGCCCTTAGATGATAAAGTTCACTACTTACGGATCATGATCATGATTATGAATTCTAATTATACGTATTACAAAACTTCCCAAATGTCATAAAATGTCATAATGTATCATGTAGCATATTACTTATTTTGAAAAGGAGGATGCAAACCTTCTGTTAGCAAATTGTTATTGTTAACATTATTTTTCAATAATTTTTCAGTTCATCAAGACAATCAAAAATATTAAGCAAGATATCTTATTAATGTACATACATATTTATATAGCTTTTTCAACGATTTTCTTTTTATTCCGAGACATTTCCATGCTGTGAAGCAAAATCCAGCAGGATGGAAAATCGTATATATCTTTAATAAAAACCAGAATGCTAATCGATGGAATATGATATCATAGCCCCAAAAAGGCCATGTCAACGACACTTATGTGGGTGACACCATGCAACTCTCCGCGGAATTCGGAGAGAGTGAGGAACGATTTCTATCATGTCTATATGCTTGCAAAGCAACATGTGCTACTGATGTGAAATATTAATATATTTCGAATTCAAAACAGCGTCCACATTCTCTTTCATACTTTACATATCACCTGCAGGTGGTTCCAATAAAACTGAAATAAAGATTTCATGCGCCGTTCTCCCACACTGGACGAAACTGTAAATGTCGGGATACTGAGCGAGGTTCTGAAAAACAAAATGTCCTCTCGATTATTACGGAGTCAGATCTCATCCTTACTTTGATGCAAAATGATACTAAAAAGCAACAACTAAGACAGGCTAAAGAAAATGTTAAAATACATTTTAGAATCGTGCTAATTCCCCATCAAGAGTTTTATAAACTAATGAATCCAAAGTTAATGATGCAAAAGTGATTATAATTTCAATAATATCACAGATTTGATATTGCCGGACATTATTTCTTTCATTTTTTTTTTACGTTAGCCAATGTTTATGAGTGCTGGAATGAGACACTTATTGTTTTCAGATTCGAAATGTTCTTTGAGATCTGTTCAAGCGCAGACGATGTTTAAAAATTAGCAACTGTGCAAACCCTACATACATGTATTTGGTCATTTCGATGTTCCATAATGTCATGAAAGTGTTATGGCGCTATGAACGTAAACTGGCATCATCATTCACTTCATATTTAGATCCAAGCATAAGTAGGACTTTTTCTTAGTGCAATCATCAGAAATACTAATTATTTAAGTCTTGGTCTCTAACGTATGGAACAGGATATCTAAAATACAGCACCAAACAGCACTTGACTTTCTTTCGCGAATCATATTGGATTTATCCCCATCCATCATTCTAACTATCCTGGGAACGGTTCTATAGTAAAAAGGCGTTACAAATAAATATCACAAGGTCATCAAATTACTAAGTTTTCTTTAGATAATAATCATCAGTGAGATAAATTGAATGCGTCAAGGTAGAAATGGATTCCCTCCGGATTCCAAAGATAGACACATGGTAAAGGCAAGAGTTATATTGGCCTTCGCTGGTTGCACGAAGTTTATGTCAGCGCTAAGACTGCATATGGTAACAGCAACATGAGCATGGTAGCATAAACATTTCAGTGATATCTAGAGACTAGAGTGTCTGGGGATAAGCCTTATAACTATCAAGGAAAGGCGTTTAAAATTGGATGGAAGCATGTGTGACGTCATGAGATTTTGATGTTGTGCTTCTGCTATAAGATATTAATGCCTTTTAGTCCATTGAAGGGTAAAAGTTTGAACGTTCCCAGACATTATATTATGGAGGAAAGTTTTCCATGGACGATTCTCACTTCAAGAAAGAATAATTGAAGCTGGGAGGTGATTTATTTATACAAGACACATTTTCCAACCTGAGACCTTCGACCATTTTTATTTCATGTGAACTCGAAGAGATTCAAATGCACTGTACTGCCATGTGGAAGAAAATTTGTGAAACAACTTCCTATTAAAACTTGACTCTTGCAGTCATGTCCTATATATTTCAAATATGCTCTAAAAATGTTACAACGTTGAAACTACTTTGCGTGACTAGTACATGTAGTAACAAACACTTTATCAAGTTGAATATGATGGTTGTCAGTATGTTGAAGTTTTCCATTGTGAGATCAATCCTCATTTCGAATCTCACACTTCATTGACATCCATTGGCTTAATTTATTCTTTAAAACGAAGTCACCAGAATTGATAAAATAAAAGTGCGTAGATTATATATTAAGCCTTTAAAGGGGGTACCCAATGCTGAAACAGTGTAAGCTCATTTGAAAGAGCATGATTTTATTAGCAGAAAATCATCTCCCTGAAGTTTTTTTAAAAGTCGTGTTGCCAAGGAAACCCCCAAATGTGGTAAGATTTCAGGATATTTTTGACCCCTCAGCTGTGACCCAGTTTCAACTGGGTACCCACTGTTACGTCAAAATGACGTCAAAGTGGGTACCTTGTCGCGCAATTCTAGCAAAATGCGCGCAAGGTATAATACATATTATACAGTCTAGCGCGCAGCACAACTGCGATGCGCGAAGCTGGGTACCCACTTTTACGTCATACCTCATCCTCAATTTTTTTTTGGTCAGCTCTTGACTTTTTATGATAAAATTAGTCAAAATGCATTGATTTCGATTGAAAATCATCATATTTTTAATGTAATGTTTCTTAGAATTCTATTCTCGATCATATATCAAAATATTTTTTATCATTGTGTAATCACTTTAATTGACATCTCTGTGATCATATTCACAGATTCAAAGCAGCTTTTATATGCTTAGTAATTTTTTAAAAATCGAAATAGGTGATTAAAAAATGAAGCACATTGAATGAGGTATGTTCAGGGAATATTATATCACACGACAAAAAGCAAAACTGAGAGAAAGATTTCCAAGTCTACATTCATGTTCCTTCCTGAGGTTTATTCAAATAAAAAGATTTTTTTATTGACACGAAGTCAGCTATCCTTTTCCATCTAACATGTCTAACAATAAACATCCATGCTTTTCATGAATATTATGACAAAAGTTTTTCCTCTAATTAATTTATTCAAAAACTTCCTGCTAGAGAGGACGGGTTGAAATAGAAGCCGATTTGTGATCTGTTGGCTTGGTAATTCTGGTGCATGAAAAGTCTGGTGATCCCGTCCCTTAAGTATTTGAATGTGTTTGCTCTCAACAGCCTTTGACGTAGGACCCTGTTTTGTAATAAAATAATCTTGATGGTTATTAAGTCAAGGTCCAGCCTGCCATATTAAGCTGAAAAGTAAGATCATGTCCCACAAGTATTTATATGTATTTGATCTCTCCACCTTTCTATGTCGGACATCGGGATGGGTTTGGTCAAGGCGTAACTTTAACCTGGTTTACTACGCTACAGAGCTCATGACCAAACACCGTGCTGCAGGAATCGTCCAGGGAGTTGTTCTGTCAAGGTGAGGTGGCTAGATGACTGAGGAAACGACAGACCGAGAGATCAAACGGATGCTATATCTAGTCACATCCCGACACCGAACACTCTCCATTCTTTATGCGATGCTCGGTCAGTCTGCCTGGTGTGACAATTGTCTAGGGGGCTCTCCTCGGTTGACAGGGCGTCGGGATGCCCTCCATTATGCTCGCTTCAAGTCGCGTATCCATGACATCTCTCTCTGTCACTGTCTGTATCGGTTAACCAACATCCCCAACAAGGGGAAACATTTTATGGAAATGAATGTCAGGAGTATGAGGTGGTGGGTATTCAGAAGATCAGACGGGGAAGGCGCCAAATTACCCGCCAAGATTAATGAAGTGCCCCGATCATCATCATTGAAATAATGGCGATTGTATTACTTCTATACGAGAAGCACTGCCTTTTTTTTCAACTAAGCGGGAGGTCGGTGCTCTTTGAGATCGCCGCCCCCCCAATACTTAATGCAGAATTAGTTGATGCGGCATGTAAAGAATTAAATATATGGCTTCAATATGTTTCATAAAACATGAATCTATGATAGTCTTGTATATTCAGTGCCAAGATTGCGTATGCCCTGTGATTATGGTGTTGAGAATTATGGTAAACGTCTATTGAACGGCGATAGAACGCTTTGGGAAAGTCAGGTAAGTACTGAAGTGAATGGACGAGATAAACTTACGGAACTTTGGAAACAGAAAAGATTACTTAGATGGCAGTCAAATGACCTAAATTATATTTATCTTTCACAGCATTTTTACTTCTCTTCTTCAAAAGAAATGTCCGATTCTTATATTCTAATCAACTAAATACAACTTAACATGACAGTCCTATCTAGAGGGCTTGTGATACTGTATAGGCTAACTTTAGATGTTGCTTGGTGCTATCAGGCATGTAATTAAAGGAAAATGGAATCCGGCATCAGTGTGCTTTTAGTGAATAAAGAAGGACAAGAAAGAATAGACAGTGAAATTTTGAGCAAAATCGGACAATCTGTTCAAAAGGTGTTAATTTCGAAAGTTTAAGTAAATCATTGTTATGGGAATCCTTAAATTGGCTACTCCACAGGCATCTGTGATGTCATCGTGGACAACTCTCAATTCATTTTAAACACAAAATTTAACATTTTCTTCGCTTTCAAGAAAAATAGAAATTCCTCTGGTTTACTCTTTGAGTATGTCATAGCCTTACAATTCTGCAAGTATTTGGGAAGAATTATGTTGATTCCTGAAAAATCATGCACAAAATGGAGGGTTGTCCACGATGACATCACAGATGCTGGCAAAGTTGCAAAACTTAAGGATTTTCATAATAGGGATTTACTTAAACTTTCAAAATTGATAACTCTTGAATAGACTGTCCGATTTTGCTCAAACTTTCACTGTTTACTCTTTCTTGTTCATCTTCATTCACTAAAAACACACTGATGCCTGGGTTCCATTTTCCTTTAATTGCAGTGATTGTAAAAAGCTAGATATGGCGCCAAAGTAGTACTTATCATTCATGGTAAGATACACAACCTGCATGTTTTCCCCGTCAATTTCCTTGACCATAATTATCTTCAGTGTAATTAAGGGAAACGTGCACACTTTAAATTCTAAGCATTTTACAAATGCATAATTCAGCATCTCAGTTTGGGATTCGCACGAGGCATTCACGGCCACGAAAAAGGCGTATAGCTACTCTTTAATGCAAAGTATCTCTCACGCAGGAGGAATTTATAGACCAATATTTTCACTTATCCCTTTGGGTATACTACAACTGACGGCGCGCTGACAAGATATAAAACTAATATCGGAGTGATGTAGGGATAAACCCTTATTAACGATTTATGATGAACTAAGGCCTATAGCGAGTGTAGAATAAAAACAGGTTGCCACCTTTAGACTTCAGCAGGAAGGAGTAGGAAATAGTTTGATCGTTTTTAATGACTGACAAAAAAGCGTCCATTCCGCAGATTACCTGGTCATATTTTCTTGGAGTCTTCCTACCTTAAGGGCAGGGGTATGAGTATGAGTTACTAATCCTTGCCTTGGGCGATCATTATCTCACGCAGATTGATTCTTTATAACTCAAGAGACACCCCAGCGCCACAAAATGCAGTGGAATTTTCAAAAAGTTTCGAATCGGATTGCGAGAGGGTAATTTCAATCGCGGAAATTAGGCGACCGCGGCAAATATCTGAAACTGACGTTCGGTTGCCTGAAATCAAGCTTGCACTAGATAACCATTGTGAGAAATCTCTAGCGGAGCATCGCCGAGAAGGGGGGGGGGGGGGAGAGATTCAAGACATCAAATCTGAAGTAGACAAACCGACTTGAAGCGTAAAAATATTAAAAATTTTGGGCTAGTAGACCTGGTTGAAAACAAATTTTGTGAAGGAATCTGGGCCCCATTTCATAAAACTTGTGATCAATAACAAGTTGTAATAACTGTTATAAGCTACTAAAATCCTTGCATCTGACTGGCTGAGAGCAAATTTGTCATAAAAATGTGGCAGTTGTTACTGATAACAAGTTTTATGAAACGTGGCTCTGATGGTCATAGAGTATTAAACCATCAAGACCGACTTGATGCATCCTTTGATTATTGAACTCTGTTGCTTCTAGGAGATCAGAAGTAAGTGTGTCTCGGCAGGCGAGATTGAGATTCGTACGTTTGTTGAATGAAATACGACCATTCTACCGTGAGAAGATGGAGAAGTGAGTTAAAGCTTTTCAAGTTGATCTTTTAAGTTGATCTTTTTACACGGAGAGTCTATTATAGAAGAAAGGAGTGAATAAAACAATATCTTAATTCTTCGCACATCATTGAATGGCGTTACGAACAGTTGCGTTTCCTTATCGTGTGGCAATTCTCGCTAAGATCTACGTAATTTCTTTTATGCCTCCCACATAAACGGTACTTCCAGTACTGGATAAGAGATTTTTATGCATCTGTGTAATTCTAATGTTATATGTTCCTTGTTATTCTAATACCTATGGAAGACATTTGTATCATGCTAGATAAGTCGATAAATCACACCTTATATGGCAAATTATTGCTACATTGACCAGACAGAGACTCACATTCACTGCATTATCTGTCAAATGTTTTATACCAGCTGAAAGTACCTACCCTTCGCATGCGATCATTTGATTTTTTTTGTAGGCCTACATAAAGAAATCAATTAAATGAATGATGACATAACGTTTGTCCGAAGAAAAGGCAATAGCAGTGCACGCAGTGGATATTCCTCAGTATGCAATGTCGAGCGGAGTTCAGACATACAATTATGGCAGCTCTTGCATGTCTTGGTGAAGTTCAATCATCAAGACATCCACTGTCCTTTTCAGCCAGTAATTAATATGCAATGATTTCAAGGGAACCCCTTTCCGTTCCGTTCAACTTTCTCCTTTTCCGTTACATATTCCTTCCGTTTTGTTTGCTGTTGCAACAGATACTTATGAAATGTAATGCAACTAATGGGGAAGCACTTTTCATTCATTTGTTCTCTGAAAGTGGCATTTCTTCTGAGAGCTCGATGGCTATTCTTAATCAAATGTTCTCTGTGCAAGCATACTTTAAACTTCCGTTCTTCCAGAGGCATACGGTGACTGACTATTAACGAAATAAATGAATACGAACGAGAAATGTCGCGTTATGATAAGATGATAGACTTAGTTGCTAGCGAAGGACAGACAAGGGGGGGGGGGTGCTGAGGCAGAAAAAGGGATATGAGGAAAGGATACAACCTACAGAGACTTAAAGAATGAAGAAGAGAAGAGAATGAGAGCTACAAAGCTAAAGAGAGTCAGAGAGTCAGAGTGTCAGAGTGAGAAGATATAAAAAGGCCTAAACAGGAGATTTCAAGAGAACAATTCGATATTCGGATAAGAAAATTTTTCTTTTATTTTGTTTGGCTTTGAAACCTCATTTCCTGTTGCGCGATGCATTCTCCCCATCCACGTGCCACACAAATGAACGCTATCGATTGCTGTACTCCATGCATTCATAAAATTATGTGCATTCCTTGATTTAATTGTTATCCTCACTTGTGACTTTTTCCTTGCGAAGATGCGTGCTTTGAAACACCTTTTTACCAGTTACGACATTTCTAAGGTTAAGCAGACGAAGGTGCACTTTTTTAGCTCCATTCCCAAGGAATACCCTCAGGGTTGTTTTTCCTTTTCACGGAAACCTAAAGGGAATGTCGATTTCTGATTTTTTAAAAAAATAGTACTACTAATAATAATTTACAATATTTATATAGCGCTTATCACAAAAGAAAAATGTCTCTAAGCGCTTTAAAAGAAAAGGAAAGAGGAGAATGAAAGGAACAGTTTCAGACATCCAAAAATATATTAGTTAAAGGTTGAAAGAGCTGCATATACTAAGGCATACCACTATTTGATGAACAGATAAGTTTTTGACATGGATTTGAATCTTTAAATTGCGTCTGCTTGTTTTATGCATTGAGGTAGATTGTTCCAGAGCTGAGGGGATGCTGAATGAAAAAAATTGAGAACCGTAAGACTGGGTATTGGTGGGAGGAACTATTAAGAGTGATTTATTGCTTGAGCCCAAATTGCGGGAGGGTGAGTGTTCTGTTCTTAACTGTTGAAGATAGGCCGGAGCTGAGTTTCTCAAACATTTGGAGGTATGCAAGAGGATCTTAAAGTTTATTCGTTCCCGGACTCTGAATCTCCCTCAGCAGTGGGCCCGGGTGATGGACTCACGTGAACGACGCTTAGCGATAAGCCTAGCAGCTGAATTTTGTACTCTCTGCAGTTCGTTGATTTGTGCATCAGGAAGACCGTACAGAAGACTGTTGCAAAAGTCGATGCGAGATATAACAAGTGCCTGAACGAGTCTCTGGGTAGTCTTTTTTGTAAGAAATTGCTTGCCAATTTCATGCAGAGCAAACGAGGCTGATCTGCAAACATTATTCATTGGCCCCAAAATCATTGAAAATGGGTTTTTTCAGGACGAGTGCTTTTCAAATGTCCTTCTTAGTAAAATGTGGCAGGAAATGGCTGAAAAGTTTTGATTAAACTTTTATGTTAGAGTGAAAGTGATTTTTTTTTAAGGAATTGAGTCAATGATTAAATAACATCTTTCATACCAATTATAATGACCTTTTCCCGACTTGCTTTTAAGACAGTTTCACTTCACAAAATATGTTTTTAACCCCTTGTGCGTTTCGTGTGCACCAGTGCACATTCGTACAATTAAATTGAACAATCGTAATAATTAGTTTTCTCCTTCACCATTGCACCAGTGGAACTTAAAGATAGCTAGTGTGCTTTAGTAATATCTACAGAATGATTACCAGTATCAATATTTCACTAACAAATGTAGAATTTGAATAAGATATTAAAAGAACAGTAATCATTATTTTCTCCTAAAAATTGATCGAGCGTACAAACATGACAAAGAGTTAAAGTTCTGACCTTCACCTTCCAATTCTGTTTCCGCTTGTATTCTTTCTCTCTTATTCTCATCCTTCTTTTGTCTCCTCTTTTCAGTAAACACAAACAATTTCTCCTCTTAGACGTACGGAACAGGAAATTTAACTTTAGTCGCCCTTTTCCCAACATTTACCCATAATGATCTGACAATAATTGGTGACATTTTGGTCAGCCAGATCTATTCAGTTATAGGATGGCATATTGTTGTCGAACCTTCGCATCGCCGCTATGTTATTTTATATAAAAAATAGGTAGTGGTCTTAATGATGTCATAATGACAAGGCCTTCCCCAACCACAAAAGTGGTGTTTTATATAACCAGCGATTTCTCATGAGTTATAAAATCACTTAGTAAAAAGTTAAATTCAGCGGTATACGAGTACAAAACGAGTATGATAAATAATTGGGCTCTATTTACAAAGGGGTTGGCATCTCAGTACTTGCTAAAAAATAGGTAGTGGTCTTAATGATGTCATAATGACAAGGCCTTCCCCAACCACAAAAGTGGTGTTTTATATAACCAGCGATTTCTCATGAGTTATAAAATCACTTAGTAAAAAGTTAAATTCAGCGGTATGCGAGTACAAAACGAGTATGATAAATAATTGGGCTCTATTTACAAAGGGGTTGGCATCTCAGTACTTGCTGTTCTTCCACCAAGCCCTGCCATTTTCATTTCTCAAGTATTTTCCAGACACCCATTATGAACACCTGCTCGGAGGGACACATGTGAGGAAACGCATTGTCAAAAGATGAAACAATGAGACGAGGATCGAACCCAGGACCTTTATTATGAGGGCAAGACCATTCATCAGAGGTCTTCAAAGACTGTCCATGTCATAGTGTCCATGTCTTTGAAAGTAATGGTTAGAATAAATCGAATACCGAGATCCTAATTATTCATACCGTATACCTATTAATGCCTGATCGATTAAGTGTAGGCATTTTTTGTCTATAACTTTCAACATATTCTGAATGAAAGTTTCATTTTTTCAACCACTGTGACCAAACCTTTTCAAATTTTAACTCCTTAAGAGTTGCCCTTTTACAATGAAACATAGAATAGCTCACTCAAATTACTTATTTTCTGCAGGCCTTTGAATTATCAAAATAATTAGTTGTCTTGTCTTTGTGACAAACCGATTAGGCTGTAATTGCATGTTCATTTAATGGTGTCATCATATTTATTTACTCTTTATGTAAATAATTATTTTGATGGTATTTTCGCTGCTCCCTGTAATGTGTAAGACTTGCAGTGATTAAAAACCTCTTAAATGTTATTCTTTCTTTTCTTTATGTATGGCTCATGAGGGTCCAAATCAGTACTAACACAGATAGCAAGTAAAGCGTAGCAACGAACGATTTCGTAGGGGAAGAGGGGGGGGGGGGTATAACCATGTAAAATTTACGAGATTTGAATTACGAAGATTGGCACCAATCAATTATAATGAACTACAATTCACAACATTTCGCTACCAGGGTGCATCATCCAAACAGCACATTTTTGGGTCTCCAGTATTAAGCTTTATTTCCCATCAGTTATTAGCATGGCGATTAACCTTCAAAGAATCGGCATTTTAACATCACTGTGGCAGTCTTCTTTGAAAGGAAGTTGAAATAGCGGAGGAGGCGGAATAATGAGCATGATAAAACGTCAAAGAGACCTACTATCATCATCATTTAACATTTTTAAACCCCGAAATGTTTGAAATTGATGAATATTATACTGGATATAAAATGATTCACATATTTACTCACACTGGAAGATATCAATGATCTTCGCTTTTTTGAAACATTTCGACAAAATCATGGGCCTTTCTTTTTTCCCCATTTTCTTTTTTTGTTTTCTTCTTTTTCCTTCTTCCTTTTTTTTCTCATTTTTCTTTTATACTGATGAAGGTCTCTTTACCACGAACGCTGTTATGATCATAACTATCATGTTATTCTCATAACTGGCTGTAAAATGTTTTGGAATGTAGGCATATGGCAATTTCCTTGTAACATTATATTTTAAAATGCAGCGTATGTCTTTTATCTGAAATAGATGAAAGCTGCGTATGGGTGTCGTTTGTGGTAATTATTACATATTCTATACAAACTCAAGGTCGTTTTTCAACTACGATACCGATTAATAGGCAATATGGATACTTAAGTAATCTCCTCATTTCATAAAGGTCTTTTAATGACTCGGGAAAGTGCAGAAGCGAGTTCCCAAGGTTCCGCTGAAGAAAAAAACAAGAATGTACCTTTTATAAAAGATCATCGATATCTGTAGAGTATCCGCACGCACACACACACACACACTCACGCACACAGACACTCACCCACGCACCCTCACATGGTCACACACTACTCAAACCAAAATATGACATGACAATCACAACACAAAAAGCAACGTAACCACACAAAAGAAAAGTTGCCTGAGGGGATGACCATTGCTACAGTTATATTTTCTGCTTCGTTCATCATTGTCCGTTAATCACTAAGTCGTGGAAAGATGACATTTATATAAAGGAAAGCAAATGCCGTAGGAGAGAGTCGAGTTAGAGAATACCAAATCCTGAATTGAATACAGGCGATGCATTTCAAGACCGAGCTGGATATCCTTTATTGTCATCAATCATTATTACATAAATAAGGGTTGTTATTTTTCGATTTGATTTAAGTGAATATCGATATCACTGATGGTGTAATCGCTTGAACACTGATGAAAGCGAATGGTTCTTAATCATTTAACCCTAAAAAGACTGGGGAAGCCTACCCCCCCCCCCCGACATAAACTGCGATTATTTTGTAACGCTTAAAGATTTAGCGCTGCCGTTTCATGACTTTTTTTCTTTAGAGTTTTGCGCAACTTTTGATACAAAATTTGCATGCCCCGCATGTACGATTACAGAGTTACGTCACGTTTTCACATGGCGTGTCAAGAAAAATTCGATATTTTGCATTCGTTTGTGTGTAAAGTCAATGGGACTGGAATAAATATTACAGATACTGTTTTCAAACCATATTTTCATTGGATTCTTTTTAGTTAATGTCGTTTGTGAATACAAATAACTCTTCTAGATCATAAAACAATGAAAAAAAAATAGATTAAAAAACAAAGAAATACATAAGAAATGAAACACAAAGAAATACATAAGGAAATAATGCAAACGATAGAAACGCATGCATATATTCTTTTTAATTACTAATTTGCATAAGTGTATCACATAATTCAAACATGAAATAACACAATTAGACAATGAACACCTTCTTCTTACATATTATAACAACCTTGAACAGGGATTTCTAGACTAAAATGGACACCTAAATATTAAAAAAAAACACATTTTCGAGAAAAAAAATTGCATATTCGCATAATTGACTAAGAATATCTGTAAAAAAAAAAAATAAGAGTAATAATATTAATTTGACTATGCATTCATGTAGAAAACATAATGAACTATGTGTATACCAAATTTGGTTGCAATCGGACAATCAACAGCCGAGATCTCAGCCCCCCCCCCCCCCCCCCCAGTATTTCCAGCCTCCAAAATACCCCATGCAGTCTTTTTATGGTTAAGGTAAATGACATGTTTAATATTACGTAATGAGGAACAGACTAATAGCGACGCGATGGTCATGATGTTTGCTACGCAACCAAGATCGATTCCTAAAAAGTATCGTATGAGCATTCTAAAACAATCATTATGCACTTTAACATTAAACCATTGGGCCAATGCAATGGGTTCTCGTACCCGGGGGAACAACTATGTTTCATTTGAAGATCGATGACTTAACTAAGGGAGGGTCGGGGGGGGGGGGGGTAGGGACCAGGGCTGAGTTTTGTAGTTGAGTTTGAATTTATTTGGGTGAAGAGGCCGAGGTGATGGGTTTTTTTAAAAATATATATACATATATGCTGATGGCTTCAATTCGTTTAGGGTTTATTAATGATTTATTTATTATTTTATGTTTTTTATTTGACACTGAAAAGAAAATTCAATATGTTGAATTTACTGTAGAAGTTTCTTCTTGATGCATATAATTATCATCAGTGTTATTTATAATTATGTATTGGAAGATGTCTGACATTGTGTTTTATTGTAACATTCATGAAAAAAAAATGATGTTAAATTTATGAGTTGTCTAGGTATTTGTAAAGACATCAAAGTTCTATTTGTTATATATATTTTATTTTGTATATGAATTGAAGTTGTCAATAAAAACTACTCATTAAAAAAAAATGACATGAAAGCATCGATAGATTATGGTATCCACATAATCACCCTAATTCGTTGTGTTTTCATGACTCCAATCGACGTAATACCAAAATAGGAACAAGAACGATAATTATTTTTAATCTACGTCATCGCATGAAATTTTCTAGACTACATTGATCATAATTTATTAGTCTATCGCACAGCTTGCGATGTCACTTTGTTTTTCGTTCCATTTTTAGAAAATTAATGATATGACGTTTTCCTTTTTTCACTAGATACAACCTGGACATGACTATCGCATTAAGAAGCTGATGTCCTCAGAAGGGCTGTTTAATCATTTAGTATATCAGAAAAAGAAGCAATGTTTTGAATATGGGTCAGATTATTATCGAAGCATGTCACCTGGAGACATTAATCGTCGAAATATATTGATTTTTTAAATAGCCCTCTGGTACGAATTCATAAAGAATTGCTGTGTTATTAAATAATCCTATGACATGTGAGGAAATCAATCTTAATTTCACCTGCCTCCTTACAAGAAATGTTCTCTTAGTACTTCTATAGCCTACCTCAATTACTAAAGAAGGAACATTTACCGAAAAAATGTCATAAACAAGCTCAAGGAGAAATTAAGTCAAAGTACTTTCGAAGAAGAGCATGAACAGAAGATTTATGTAAATTTATATTAAGTAAATAAAGAAAAAAACGAATTAAAGGGGCAAATTTTGCGTTCTGTGTGTGTGTTTTTTTTCTTTCTTTTTATTACTTACAATATGGTAATTATGTTTAAAATCGGAAGGGGGCTTTACCTTGTGGTGTGCATTAAAGTATGCGAATTCTGTTTCAAATGGAGGGGGCAAGGGCTCATTAATGCCCTTACATCCATCCCTGGTTATGTCCCGAGAACTGAAAGCCCCCTAGGCAGTGACCAGTGGACACCATGACGAGACGAGACAGGTCTAATTACCACGTGCAATGACTGTGATTAATCCGTTCTGAAAAATTTAACTGAAATATTTAGGATTCCATCAAGCATAAACGATGATATTCACAAAATAAATAACAGTTTTTTAGTTGACCAATGGTCAGTTATCTACCTTGTGTTTTGTTTTGAAATATGATATTCTCCTTTTTTTCCGGACCGTACAAAACTTCAAATTTACCCTTGGTATTAACAGTAGACCTTTTTCGATAGTTAATGAAGTTAATGTTGAATACAGAAAAACCGGATGTATGATATTTCTTCATGAATGGTCACTGATGTCCTTTTTCTCAAAACAGCTACGTCTATTTCAAGCATTTCGATAGGAAGTATACCATATAGGCTAAGGCATTTATTCAGCAACAGCAGTAGTTTAAAGCGAGAGAGATTTGAAAGAAAACAAAAGAAAAATACATATATAAACAAACAAGATATTTAAGCTTAATTTGTTCGGTTAATATATTTCCTCTTTTCTCTTCAGCAAATGGATCAGAAGGGCGCATGAATGTTAATTTTCGCGTACGCTCACAAATCAATGCACACCCACAGTACACTCCGCACACTTTTTTTAGTAAGACGAAATCGGTCGCCGAAGCCCCCAATTTATCATCGATGCCTGATTTGCAATAATTCTTAAGATCACGGAGGCCAGGCGATGTTTCCAGGTCATGTAATGACGTCTGATGTGACATGTTCTCTCAACACTCTCACTGAAGGGATAGCTTTTCTCATGAACTCTCTGGGAAATGACTCGATTTTGACCGACTCGAGCACACAATGATATCTCCGCTCTGCGCGAGAAAATCGCCACATTGAGTGAGGAGCGGCGCACCTGCGTAGCTAGACTCCGCGTGTCACGTTTGTCCGGTCTAATTATACGCAATCAATACAATTTGCGCAACGTGTCGGTGATACATGGGTTCGTTAAAAATCACGATCTACTGTCACATAAGGAGTCAACTAATGCAATGCGCTGAGGTGCGTAATTAGGTCGGATGGATGCGATATGACTGTTCACGATGGCGACATTGATATTCATTTCGTCTGGAGGCCGTCAGATCCAACATCAAATGAGAAACGTTTGTTAAGACCTTAAACGATAACCCTTCCTATACGATAACCACATCACCTAACATTCCTAAGCTCGTAGGAAATAAGTTCAGTGTACGTACGTGCACGCGACGACCATGGCGTTACGTTTACGTATCCCGCGCGGCCCGGCCCCAACTTCTTTTGCAAGTTGGCGAAAGTTTTGTGAAAGTTTCTAGGTATTGTAATTGATTTCAACAAACTCACACACAAACACACACACACACGCACACCCAAGTCTATATCACTCTACTCCCGAGGACAACTATTGTCTCCTGTCCTCTCAAGGCTGACGGAATAAACCTCAAATCCTTTGTTTGACAACCGAGGACTATTGTTCTCAGGAATTTTCTTTGTTCACTGTCCTCGCTTGCAAAGCTATACAAACCCTCACACCCACACACCTACGCACACACACATGAAACCTTCTACAGGGATTCTACCGCCCTAAAATGTATGGTTGTTTGTTTTTTTTATGTCTGTAGTTTCGGTGTCAATAACGATAACAACAGTCATTACTGTCACCGGTTGTCCAGTAATCCGTTACTTTAAAAGCCTTCAAATAGATCAGTAAATGATTTGTGCCTATTTTCCTTTCATTCCATTAAACACTGCCTGCGGAAAACCTCCAAAATTGTTGATTTAAGACTTGATTTCACTTTGTCACAATGACAATGATGTCTACACAAGAATTTGGGGTATGTGGCATTTATGATAGTAGAGTAAAACTGCTATTTCCACTGGATGGATTTCAAAAGCATATGACACTCTGTTTCCCAGCTCGATTCTATTTCCGTTTTGTCCTTGCCCGAGATTGGCAATTGTTCTTTTTAATTTTTAATTTGTCTTTTTGGAGACACTGTACCCTCCTTAATTGTCCGCTAGCTTTCATTTTAATCTTTTTTCCTACAAGCTTAGGTGGTGTAGTTATCGTATAGGAAGGGTTATCGTTTAAGGTCTTAACAAACGTTTTCTCTACGTTTTCTCTATTATAACATGTAATCAGATTTTCACAATCTGATAGTGATATATTACACGTTGCCTCTGTTAATCAGTGTAATGTCAGTGAAACATGGTGCAAATTATGTTAAGCCCACCGCGCACTATACGATCCGACTGCGACCCGATTTTCGAAAATTTTTCATTAAATATGAAAGTTTAAACGAGTAAAATTATCTTACTTGAATTTCGTAGTAATGATAGGAATACTAAAATCTAAATTTTGGTTAACAGCAAGCCCTGTAGTCGGAGTAATGGCCAAATCGGCTACAAATCGTAGCTAATCGCAAGATTGCTATGACGTCACTACGATTCGGAATTGAATTCGCTTTTATTCCTATAGGGAGTCTCCCAATAGACTGGAATTTCGATTTTAGTATTTATACGACTATCTCAATTGCTGTAACAGTTTTTTTCCCCCAAATCGGATCGCAGATGGATCGTATAGTGTGCGGTGGGCTTTAGGCGTATGGATTTTGGCTGTTACTGTTACTGACATCTATTTTAGATATGAAAGCAGAATACATGATTTCCCTCCCCCCCCCCCCCCTTCATACGCAGATTTTTATTCATCGTGCACGTAATAAAACACCAACAAATTCCGCCTCCTTCACGCTTTGTATGCTCAATTAATTTTTAAGATTGATACTGGTAATTACTCTATATCACTTCAGCACACTAGCTATCTTTTTATAGTCTCATTAATACGATGGTGGAGGAGGAATCTAATTATTACGATTGATCAATTCAATTGCAAGAATGTGCACTGGTGTACAAGGAACACTGGAGGAGTTAATCATTCAAAACCCACATTTACCAGCTCTTTAATAAACTGGGGACTAATTTGTCTTCCTTTTCCTTTTCTTTTTCGTTTCCTACATTGCTCCATGATTGTGTCTTCCCATCATTCTGTGGACCTCTTATCTTTGTACATCGCCGCAATAACACAGGTAAGTCATACTTTTTTGCTTTGATAACTTTCTAAGTAACAGAAAATAAAGCTCATACATTATGTTTTCATAATGTATGAGCTTGTGCAATAATTATATACATCATAAGTCATTAGCACAGACAGGTCTTCATGGGGGATGATTCCCCCACTGATTTATGTACACAAGTATATATACATCACCTTCAACATGTTCAAAAAGTGGGGGTGCATCCCCCCATCCCCGCTGTCAACGCCCCTGGCAAAAGTATATCATGAGGGATTATTTTGTTTACTTAGACCCAAAGGGCATTAATTTCATGTGAAATGACAATAGTCCAACGCTCTACGTCACAGTTCTATGAAGGCTTTTCACTTTGTTCATCATTTTCCATTGCTTAAAATCCATGCTCTTTATAATTAGAAGTGGTCTTTCAATAAAAAATGATGCCGATAGATATTATTTTGCATGCATTTTCATCAATGTGTTCAATTTGGTCACAAGATAATTAGATGACGTACCCACTGAAACACATCTTCATTATAAAAATAAAAATTAAAAAAATTAGACATTTCACCTAAAAACGATCCAGAATTGTCCTTGGCTAGTGATCACTGAAAATAAGACTTAAAAATATATCTGGAGTTTGCGTCATCAAATCAATGTCGTGACCTTCTGGTAGATCATTAAGTATTATCCTATTATGTTTTCCATCATTTTATTTCACATTATACAAAAAAACCCACCTTATTCAGTGTTGTTTTAAGATATGCGTTATTTGCATTTTCCAATGTCATATTTGTCGAATGCGCTTGGTTTCATTCAAGATTTGCTCTTCAACAAGAGCACACTGGAAGAAAAATACTCCGGCTTGGAATAACACAAAATAGAATTGAATGAACTCTGTATTGAGGACATCGATCTAACAATGATATAGAAGCGAAAAGCCGTAATTTCAACCTTGTCCCACCAACACGCAGGAGTCTTTCCTCATCCGCTGTGGTGCACAATAAAACTGCAATTATTTCTATATTGATCGTTTGATTCCCTTTTCCTCTTCGGCTGCAAGGAGCTTGCTCTTCTTGTCAGAGTGATGTATACATATGGAAAAAATAAGCGAGTATATTTGAGTCGTCCAACGACATTCTCTTTCTTGCTCTTAAATTGAGTGTGGTGTCGTAGCTATCATCATAGGGGTACGGTGAGCAGGTGCCCCCTGCTATTTCCCCATCGAATGATGGGGAAAACAAGCAGAAAGGGAGAGAGAGTGGGAAAGAGAGAGGGGAATGGAGAGAGTCGGATTGAGAGAAAGAAGGAAGGGGAAGATAACTTGAAAAGAAGACGATGTGACCCCATCCTATCTCCCTATTGATACATATTTTCTTATAACCATAAACGGTGATAAGACAAAGTAAAGGAAAGGAGAAAAAAAGAAGGGAGAGGACCATTTAAACGTGCAAAAATATATTTTTCATAAAATTAAAACTTGTATTTCAGTTTTCATCCACCATTATAGCCAGTGCCGCTCCCCCCCCCCCTTCCCTGATCCCTGAAACCGACAACGACGCGTCCCCTCGAAGTGCTGACCCACTCTTCGCCTCTGATATACCCGAGTATGCTAATCCTGCTATCGTCATGCACTTGAGGACTATAAGCTTTGATACATTATAGGGATTAAGCAAATGGCGTTGATATATGGGACTATATAAACTAAATATGAGAAAAGAAGCCGTTCCTGCTCCAAAAAGGGCGCTCATTTAAAGCAGGGTATAAATCATGAGTTCAGATGGAATATAGTAGTTGAATAATTCGACTTTTCAAGTTTCAACTTGCTTGATTACCCATGTGAAAATGAAATTAACAGAGGTGCTGTTTTGCCCTTTATGTTTCAACCGTGATACATGATGTAACAAGAAAAATACTATTTAAAATATGCGTAATACATTCCCTTTGTGTATATCAAGGTAGCTGGGGAATAGTTATCAGTTGAATAAGTGTAATACTACTTGCAGATGAACAGATAAGGACAATCGGGGGAGCATTTCATGAAGACTTTTGTCGGTGATTTTCACCGAGTAATTTGCTGTCAGCCAATTGGATGCGAGGATTCTCAGTAGCTTGTAACATTTGTCGGTGATTTTCACCGACGAAAGTCTTCATGAAACGCTCCCCTGATAAGTAACAACCTGTAAAATTATGATTAATCCTAGATTTACGAGAGAGTTGATTTTCTTGATAATGATAGTTGCCGATTTTTTACACTTCACTGAAATGTAAATAATCTTTAAAGGGATGTATAAATCCCATATTTTGTCAGTTATCGAATGATGTTATCTACAATATGTTATGCAAGGTTATGTTCCATGTTTGCTTGAATTCGAATTTGTTTGACCTGTATAATTGTACCGTAAAGAACTGGGCGAAAAAAAACCAACAATCTAGACTCTGAATCTAATGTAGTTAGAATTAATGGTGAAAATTGTTTCGGTGCAGAGAAATCAATTATTGATATACGTCTACCATCCTGCCTACCCTCTATCAAGGTATATAACAGTATTTATTTAAAGACGATTTCACATTTTATACAACTCTTAAGAAAGCAGGGAATCTGATCAGGGTGATTCCATAAATTAGGGGGCCAAGTTGTGACATTTTTGGTGTCCCAGTTACATAAGGAAGTATGAACTATTATGCAGTCCAAACCGTCATGAAACTAGTGTGCAGTCTCATCTTAGATCTAATAGATATATAGATAGATAGAATTTATTTCAACACGGTAAAAAACCCAAACAGATGCAAAGTCTGATTTTCATTAGGGCCGTGTCATAAAAAAATGAATGAACATTTAGGGCCTACCGCTCAATATTTGGTATAAAAACTAAACTCTAACTAGTTTCATGACAATTTTGATGGCCTCAATAATTCAAAGTTCCTTGTGTAACTAGGGCACTAAAATATCACAACTTGGACCCCTTTTATTGAATTACCCATCATTAAGATACCAGCCAAAAGATAGCTAAGAATAAAGCACTAATAAAGTGAAACATTTCGCTTTTATCTGATATTCAGGGATTGAGGGATGTATTTTTTGTTGTGCAGTGTCAACCAGTGGAACGTGCTTTTTAGCTATGTTTGACATCGAATCTAGGTATTGGGTGATGTGAGCCTTTATGATACTGGCATTTAGCATAATTCAGTCCATTTTCAAAACTCAATATCCTTTTTGTGAGATGATTTTCCGGCACTTTCACTCAAAAAAAAAAAAAGGTCCATGGTTAATGAGCTTCTGAAGCAGCTAATGAGCAGGAGATTACCCATTACTTTTCCTCTTTATTTATGTATAGTTTCACGCTAAAACGCGTCGATGCGTGGCTCAAAAAGTGTTAAGATAAAATGATTTACGGATGACGTCGCTTCTAAAGACTTTTGTGCTTCTGGAGTAATACAAAGTAGATAAAGATGAGAAAAACATAACGATGGTGTCATGCATGATAAATTATACAGGTTGGGATGTTACGTTAATGAATACTGGACTAAGATCGGGTCAAATCCATTTGCTGTTAGTATTTCAGGGTTGTTTTTTATCTCCGTCTGAATCTGTGAAATTTCTCTTTTCCCAAAAGACGTTTTGAGTCCTCGCGGCTCATCTTTTGCAATTTACGGTTAATCGGCCATGTGAAGAATTTAAAAGAAAAAAAAAACGCCGGCGGTCCATGGTCTCCAACGCAGGCGAATTTAAAGGGGCGATGTCCTTCCGCCCCTCCTTTCGCCCCGTCTTTTTCCTTTTTTATACAACTGTGCCAGAATGTTTATCATTATTGATATTATCATTTTTACTACTATGTTTACCATCATCATGATCATCATCATTATTACTAATATTATCATTATCATGATTATTATCATGATAAAATAGGCTGATATCTTACCATATTTTTGGTTATTGCTTGGCAACAGGACTATTTTGGAACTCTAGGCAGATGATTTTCTGGTAATGAAAATATGCTCTTTTAAATGAAGGAACACTGTTTCAGCATTGGCTACACCCTTTAAAGCTACCGCGATGGCAAGGCCGACCGCCAACCTAAGAATCAATTTTTATAAGACGATGATAATCAAAGGGTCATAATTGTTCCGCCTTTATTTTTGATCCCCCGCGACCGTCTCAAATCACTGGCTATGAGACATTCAAATGAGATTAATCATATTTATCTGGGACGATACAATATGAGTAATTAAAAAATATAAACTTTGGAATTACAGTCTGCTAAGTCTGTCAATAAGTAAGGCTGTCAAGTCTGTCTGTCTGACGATACAATATGAGTAATTAAAAAATAAAAACTTCCGAATTACAGTCTGCTAAGTCTGTCAAAGCCTACCGAACACTATACGATCCGTCTGCGATTCGATTTGGGAAAAAATTGTTATAGCATTGGATATGAACATTTAAACATGTTAAGTCTTAAAGATCAAAGTTCCGGATAGTTGTATGAATACTAAAATCGAAATTCCGGGCTATTTCGAGTCTCCCAGCTGTAGGAATAAAAGCGAACTCAGTTCCTAATCGTAGTTACGTCATAGCAATCTTGCGATCGGCTACGATTTTAAGCCGATTTGGCCTTTACTCCCACCAAAAAAAAACTTGCAGTAAACCAAAAATTTCGAGTTATTTATTCCTTTCATTATTTGGAACTACAAATAAGATAATGTTACTTTTTTAAACTTCATATTTAAAGCAAATTGCCATCTGTTCAATAATCAGGTGGCAATCGGATCGTATAGAGGGGTTTGCACAATACAAGCCTAGCTTTTTAGCATTCCCCTCCATTTTCAACGTTTATTTATATGCTTAATTTGTAATTATTTTGTATGTACAAATTTATGTATGTTGTACAACTATGTATGTTATTTTGAGTTGAAAATTATGTATCTTATATCTGAGTTGAAAATGGAAAAATAAATGAAAATGAAATATAGTGTGCTATGGGCTCTAGAGTGAAGGAATGTTTAACATGCTTAACCTACCTGATTTGAAATAAATTGTGTTCGGTCTGTGATTTAACACATCTGACATGTCAGATGGCTCTCGATTCCGCAGCAAGCCCATAAAAGAAAGGATTCAAATCCCCATCACGGCACTAGTGGCGGCGATTTCATGTAACGAGTTGGGGAGGGACGGAAACACCGAAGGTCACCGCCGAAAATCTGTTTCGAGAAGTGAAAGGGGGAATGATCTTTTTAATGCGAGCGAGCTAAAAATTACCGCAAAAAATAATGAAAAAAGCCTCGTGTTGCCATCAAAATATACTCTAGGCCTATAAAATATTTAAGTGGTTGGCCTAAATATGGTCACCTGACTCGAAATAGAAAAACAGATATATCAAGTTTTAAAAATCGAGGGGGACGATCCCCTCCCCCAGAAAAAAAAATCGAGGGGGGGGGACATGTCCCCCCCCCCGTTCCCCCCGGAATCGCCGCCTTTGCTCGGCACTAGTGCTCTTTGGCAAGACATATGTGTCATGGCCTGCTAAAGTACTTCAAATATTTAAAACTAAAATCACCCTGATTTAGAAACAGGTCCTTATGCTCGATTGGACGTGCTAAACTTTTATACTCTGCTGTTTCATCATTATGTTTTTTTCTTCCCTCTATGTTTTTCTGGGTTGATGTATTGATAAACATATAGCATTTAACTGATTTTATTTGGTTGCGCCTTGAGCATGTTGAGTATCAATAAAGGTGGATATGTGCGCAGCAAAGTCGAATTTCTTTCCGGGGGCGGCAAGAATACGTAAAATGTTCGAGGAAGCAAACAAGCGAAGGAGCAAAGCGACCGAGCTGGTCACGGGGGCATTTTTGCATTTCTCAATTGAAAGTGAAATTGGAGGATCTGCTGCACACTTTAGATGGATTTCTTGGAAAATTTTCAATAAAAAGTAAAGCTTGAACATTTCTGAGGGGTCAACAACTGCCCCCCCCCCCCCCCTCGCTGCGCACGGCCAAGGTGCGCAATGTATAGTGCCATTTCAGTAACTGTCATGCATGGGGAAAAGCAATGGAAACCTGGCAATAGGAATGTAATATCTCGTAAAGCGTTAATTTTTATCGTAATCATCTGGCCGAAGATTTAAGATGTGATTAGTGGATCTGCTTGAATTTCAGCAATGAACTGATAGATCTTAAAATACATGTATTAAAATTATTAGGCACAATATTATGAGGATTTGGGAAGGCCATATTCCCCCTTTTAACAGGAAATCATGTAATGGAACTTCGCTTTCTCCTATTTAAAGAAAGACCTAGAGCTATAATTGTTTTATGGTTTTTTAATGAACAATATTGCCTTATGGAAGGAATTTCAAGTGCATGATGAATAAGTGGGGGGGGGGGGGGTCCAGTCGTAAATTATTCAGTTCTTCATGTTCTTGGAAAAGATTCAGTGTCAATGCATGTATCATAGGAAACTTTATTTTCATAATTCAATACGTGAAAGCGAAACGGCATGGAGAAGGAGGCGACAGAATGTCTCTGTGATGGAAATAATTTGTTTCACAAATTTGCTGTCTCAAGGTTTGGTCTTTTCAATTTCTCTAGCATTTGGAACAGTGCTGATAGAATCTCACAGGAATTCCCGCGCACCCTTTTCGAAATATATTTATTTTCCTGGACTTGTTGAGGTACTCGAGCGTTTGAGAGAGCGTGATGGGGGGAGAGATGGCTCGGGAGAGAGGGGTTGCAATTGATTCGGTAACCTTATACCATTCTTTAGGGGTGTCGGCTTTCCGAATGGAGATCGCTACTCCTGATGCGTGGCGAGGGACACTTTGGAGTGTTGCTACTCGGTAGAGAGACGGATGAGGGGAGATAGAGGAAGGAGGATAAAGAGGGGCGCGTTGCTAGGTAACGCCAAAGCGTTTATCACAGGAGGATGCGCGGTGCGTCTGGGTTATAACCGTTATATCTCAGGCCGTATCGTCTGTGTAAGATAAGGTGTAGAGATGCTCGGTAGAGAGTACTCCAAAAGGGTGATCGTTTTAACAATAGGACAGAAATTTCTGAAATGATACCGGAGATGAGACTCACATCAATGTAAAAGCAACTAACAATCAAAATATGAAATGGAAGAACGTGGTAGGAGTTCCAAAGCGGGAAGTTTTTATTTCTCATGTTGGCATCGAAAGTGTTGAATGTTTTTAGATATTCTGACTTAGCTAATCTGAACATGGAGAAAAGTAGGAGAAAAGGAGAGAGAGAAAAAAAGCTACAAATCTTGATAAACAGCGTGTTAGGGAGGGGTGAGAAACTGAGAAGGCAGCTCTTTAAGCTACAGTCAGGAAGAGCAATCAGAGAGAGAGAGAGAGAGAGAGAGAGAGAGAGAGAGTAAAAGAGCATGGAGTACGTATAGTTAATGTACGGATCATGACACAGCAGAAGAGAAGGAATGTGAGGGGAGAAGCTTTCATACAGATTATTAAATATCAAAAGGATGAATTACAGAGAGGTAGATGGAAAAGAGAAAAAAAAATATAGCAGAGATTGTGATAAGAGATAGAGAGAATAATCAAAATGGAAAGGGAATTGCGTATTAAAGGAGGGCTTTAATACTGCAAGTGTTGGTGTGCATCACCTCGGTCTGCTCATCATGTTGCTACCTATCTATTGTAGTTTTCCGCTATATAAAGGAAGGCGCATCACGCGAAACGATCCAAGTGTTCCCACTCGACCTTCCCAAGCTTTATCTGTAAAACAGAAGAACCTAATACTAGGAGCCTCGAGGCTGTGGCTCAACTCACCGGCTAACTAGAAGAAAAATGGTGTGTAGAGCGCTGGTTAGACCTCGCCGATAACAATAACGATAACAAGATGAGCCTGATCGGTTAAATGCGGCCATTTTTGTCCGTCGGTGATGATATTCATCATTTTAAGGATTCTAGTTTAAGTACACTACCAGGGGGTGTTTCATAAAGCTGTTCGTAAGTTACGCACGACTTTAAGCACGACTGGAACACGTTCTTGGGTGCTAATCAGATTCTCTATCATTTACATGTAGCACAAGAACATATCACCAGTCGTGCGTAAAGTCGTGTGTAACTTACGAACAGCTTTATGAAACACCCCCATGCAGGGCCCTCTTGCATAAAAAGTTGCGATTAAACGCAAGTCCCAAATACTCACTTCTGATTGGTTGAAAATCAAGTCGCGTTTAATTTTTTTTATATATGCGTTTAATAGCAAATTTTTATGCAAGAGGGCCCAGGGCAACCATGATTGAATTTCAACTCCTTTAGCGATGCTCATCTCAGTGAAACTTAAAATAGCCGAACACGTCTCATCACACATTTTTACAGGCCTTCACACTTTCAAAATTTGTCAAATGTCCGTCCGTGACAAACCCATCAGGCTCAGATTTTACACACAAACACATAAACAAACAAACACACACACACGCACACAAGTGTTTAATGGAAATTCGAGACTAGACTTTCAGCCTATTCTAATCATTCCTATATGAGGACAGTGCAGCTATTTTCGTGGGGAAATGCTGCTATAATAACATACAGTGTTCTAGGAATTGAACAAAATGGAAAAGCTGGCAGCAACAACAACAAAAATTATCACCTTTACCACATATCAACTTTGGCATAAACCCGAAGAGAACTCGACCCCAAGAGCGATCTTGTTTAATCCGGTTTAATAAATAGCACGATTACCACAATTTTAAGATGCTATGAAGCTCGTTTCTTTACTCAGTATTACTAGCTGGACTTATGTGGTCCAAGGGATTTTCGGGTCCTACGAGAAACTCTTCAGATTTTGTTGACATTAAAGGCATTGGCTAACATTGTCATGATTTTTAAAAAATCTCATTCTGTTACTTAAAAATGGGATAAACATTAGGGTTATAGTGTAAAAATACCAGTCTGAAAGTTTCAGAGCATAATATCCACTGGAAATATTTTTAAATATTAGAAATTTGAACCAATGTTTGAAAAATATACGAGGGTCGGTTACATAGGCTCAACGTAAGGAATGCGCAAGCGCACATGACTCAACGGACCGCACTGTGTGTATTGACGTATCACGCGGCGGAAGGCAGGTAACGCTATTTTTTAATTCGTGCAAACTGTCCTCTTAGTTCAGTGTCTCTCGAGACGAAAGCTAATAAAATCGCGGTTTGCGTCTAACTTACAGCTTTTCCTTCCAAATTATGGTTGGTTTGAGGGTTTTCGAGTACAAATACAAATACTCATACACATGTTTCATCTTAGTTTGAGAATTTTTTAAATCAGCTGCTCACAAAGTTAGCCAATGCCTTTAATTTCATTTACAGCAAGATAATCATAACGGGACTCTTCTGCAAAGCTCACTTTGCTGATGTTACTGATTTAAAGTTAGTGAAGGGCCAGTAAGCGATCTACGATAATTCAGATACATTATCCTGATATGAAATCATTTTCGTCTCCCTCAGCATTACCTTTTGAATATGTTACGTAGCGGATTGCGAATAAGCAGCTTTATGACGTGCATATATATATATATATATATATATATATATATATATATATATATATATATATCCATTTAATGAATTAGACTGTATTTTCTTGACTCTTGTTATAGCTGTATAATATTATACTTGACATTTAAGGACCTTTCAACGGCTGAAGGTGGAGGATTGTGAGAATTTATGTTTCAGTCGTCGAATGTAATGTTACCATAGTGACATTATATGGAGTAATCAAGGGGAGATTATTATTCTTGCATGGTGTCTTTTGTTGTAATAGTAGCATTATCTGAAGGTTCCTGTTTTAGCGTGTCTGGGCGTACAAAACACAAATTACATTCCCCTAGAGCAGGGGCGGTGCTACGGGGGGGGGCAGGGGCGGCCACCCCTCCCCTATCATTTTTCAAGTGATCAACAAAAAGAAGAGGAGAAAAAGAAGAAAAAGGGGAGGAGGAAGAAAGAGGAGCATGGGAAACGAGAGGGCTCGGTCATGCAACCGTATAATACCCCTATTTTTTTCAAGACGTAAATAAATTGACCTATGGGTCATCTTGCCCACTGTCAAAATACCCTGGCGCCGCCCCTGCCCCAGAGCAAAATATGTCAAAATGAACGTCTGGCTTCATTCTAAAATGCCGTTTGCTGTGGAAAATAACGCAAAATTATTACGACGTGGGTTCGTTATCCAAGCTGATGGTAAGCAATCAAGAAATAAATTGCATTCATTTACTTTGGATGTATTCAATCAGAATAATTTGACATTTTCTGATGATACACGATTTTAGCTTTCTCTTGTAATTGCGATGACAGCAGACTTCGCTGATGACAATTCATGTAAATGTAAAAATCCAAGCTCAAGTTAAAGTAAAGGTCCTATATATTCCGCTTATGAAGCATTTAAGGAATGTAATTCATATTTCCTACGAAGAATATGAATTGTTATCAAGTAATACAATTTGTTTTCGTTGCATGAACATTTGCCCTCTTGCATATTTGTACACACTAAGAAAAAAAACAGATTCAGTTTTGCACCCTAAATGCAGCACTGGCAGCCCCTTTTTGGGTCAAATCTTGCACCCTACATGAAGAAGGTGCAAAAATGCACCCTTCTGTACTTGTTTGCACCCGGAAATGCCTGTCTGCACCCTTAAAGGTGCAACTTTGCACCTTTAAGGGTGCAGAAATTTTTGTATTCAAAAGGGTGCAAATTTGCACCTTCCCTAAAGGGTGCAAAATGTAGCTCACTGCACCCTTAAAGGTGCAAAATGCTTATTAGGGTGCAAAGTTGTACCCATAAAGGAGGTCCCAGTATTGCATTTGGGTGCAAAATTGAACCTTTTTTTCGTAGTGCGTAGAGCTTTCCTGAAAATTTAACATGGTCTGCAGCTTAAACCACAGTTGGCTATGGTTGGTCAGTCAGAGAAAAAACTTCATTTCTAACAATTTAGTCACTGCGCGACATTCCATCGTACAAAACCATGTAGCATCATGCTTAAAATTTTGTAAATTGATGATGTTTTTATACCTGTAACATTCCCGTGAGCGAGAAAGGGAGCAATAACCCTCAAAGCAGGGAGTTATGTGTTGTAACTCCTTGCTTAAAGTACAGAAAGCCCTCGCTCCTAGCTGCTGTCGATATGCGAGCAGGCACTATTATGTTCTTATCCTTCTCGTGACGTCATAAAGCCAAATTCTTCCAAATAAAAAAAGCATTCTCTCCACGCCAGGGGGAGCGAGTGTCACAACATATCTTTAATTAGAGGAGTCAAAGCACTCATCTCACTCGTAGAAAGAAAACAGATATACCACCCCTCAAAACAGAGACATGTCTCCGCTAATACAAACTCAGTGACCACATCATGTTTATCGCATTTGTACGCCAACTCCCTGATCATTCAATATTTCTATTTTCCCGCGCCTCAACCGTGCGTTGCTTGTATTAGTCTAGATTTAAAGAGTCCATCCTGTAATATTCCGTCACAGTAGCCTTTGGCTATATAATATCAGGTCTCACCGGACTCTTTTTCCAGCTTTAACTTTAGGTATCTACCCCTGACAGCCGGTTGCCCTGCACTTAATATACATCGAACATCTCAGGATAATAACCTCCGCTTTCTACCTCGTCCATTGCCGTCAAGACGGTAAAGGGAGGGTGCATAATGAAAACATTTCGCAGGCGGTTTCCGTATTACGGTCAAATAGAATAAAAAGGTCGATGCTTAAATTAATTAGTCGCAGCTCTGAGCAAAGATTGAATGCATGTTGAACGGCCTTCCGGCCATGCTGGCTGCGTCATGAATACGGGGTTGTCAACATTCTGCTATTGTTTCGTGACCTATTATCTTCCAAACAATCATCGGCCAAATTTGAAAGTGGGATGAGCGGAAATCTTTGATGATAACATAGTAAGAAATATGCCCCCGTCATTATCATTTCTGAACGACCAAAGGTTTGGGGAGAGAAAGGACGTGAACCTGCTATTTTTATATAAATAAAGAGCGCTTCCTTGGAGTATCCCCATGTTAACGATCAATAATTTCTATAAAGATATGATCTTTCAGATAGAGGGGGGAAAAAAATCAAGCAAATTTGAGTGTATATTTGTGTGTTTATGTGCGTGTTTGTTTTGTTTGGCTGTTCTGTTTTGTTTTGTTTTTCAAACTGTGGCCATTCTTTTGAGAGTTATTTCTATGACAACCGATACTTAAAAGTGATAGACATGTAAATATATATTAAGAGGTTACTGTACTCCATGTTGTTAATACGTCATAGAGATCGAGGTAAGCTGCAAAGTTCATACACGTTTATCGATTATTCAATAGGGGCTTAAAGGCATGGGGTGATTACAAAAAGAAAGGTCCCTATTCTATCTCATACTCAGTTCCCATATTCTTCATAGGTTTTATACAGGGACCATCCGGTTCCAGTAGGCAATAGGTTATAACAGGGGGTGTTTCATAAACACTGATAAAGCTCTTCGTAAAGTTACGAATGACTTTAGGAACGATTTGTATATGGCAAGCCAAATGGTATTACCAATTATTATATATCACACCAGCTAAAGGTGAAATATGTGGACTAGATTAACACAACTATTGTTTAAAAATATATTTTTTTTTGTATATGTATACATTTTGCCACAATTTAATTGAGATTATGGGAAATGCAGACACATTCTGTTTAAACGTCAGGAAAAACTTTGGGCATCCTATTTGGCACTTCATATTCAAGTCGTTCGTAAATTCATGAGTAACTTTACGAACAGCTTATGAAACACCACCCTGGGGATTGTGGAAGAAATATAACTATGATATATTTTCAACGGAAAAGCTACCTTCATGAAATATTCAAACAGACATCCGTAGATCCGATACTGTATTCCTAACCAATATCATGGGGAATTATCGAATCTAAAAGAGGATCGGAAGAGTACAATTACCTACAATTAGAGATTTTACTTAAAGAATGATGGTGAGACATTGCACTCTCTTCACAGTTAACTCAACTAATTTATAGTAATTATCTCCCACAGGTCACACTCATTTCTTCGACTTAGCTCAGGGACAACTCCGAATTTCGATTAAAAATTTAATGTAATATATTAAGAGATCAGTCTTATTGATTATAATTTCTAAAACAACTTTGGAGTTGTCCCTGTTCGACTGAGATTAATTTCTATTCTAAGACATTTAGAGTGTAGATCTATTTACGATGTTTAATTTCGAATATAATTAGAAAGATAGAAAAAGAAGAAGATAGAAGGAAAAACAAAGAATAATCAAAAGGAAGACAAAAAGAGGGGATGACAGAATAAAACAAAGAGTAACATAAGGAAAGACAGGAAGATAGAAGGAAAAACAAAGAACAGAATAAGGAAGGTAGTAAGAGGAAATGAGAGGATAAAACAATGAATGAAATAAGATTAAAAGAAGGCAGAAGGAAAAAAACAAAGAATAACATGAGAAAGATAGTAAGAGGAAATGATGTGATAAAACAAGGATTAAAATAATCTTGAAAGATAATTGAAGAAAAAAGAACAAAAATGACCAAAAGGAAGACAGAAAGAGGGAATGACAGAATAAAACAAGGAGTAACATAAGGAAAGATAGAAAGACGGGAAGATAGAAGGAAAAATAAAGAATAACATAAGGAAGATATAAGAGAAGACAACCATAAAACGAAGAATAACATAAGGAGAGATAGAAAATAAAACAAAACAAAGAATAACATGAGGAAAAGAGAAAAGGGAAATGATGGGATAAAACAAGGAATAACATTAGATAGAAAGAGAAGAAGATAGAAGGAAAAAAATAAAGAATAACCGAAAGGAAGACAGAAAGAGGGAATGACAGATTAAAACAAGGAGTAAAACAAGGAAAGACAGCAAGACAAGAAGATAGAAGAAAAAATATAGAATGACATAATATAGGAGAGATAGAAAATAGGATAAAACAAAGAATAACATAAGGAAGATAGAAAGAGGAGCTGACAGGTAAAACAAGGAATAACATAAGAAAGAGAGAAAAAGAAGAAGAAAGAAGGAAAAACAAAGATTAACAAAAGGAAGACAGAAGAGGAAATGCGCGCCCACGATTGAAAGATCACCTATAAGTATGTCTCTCTGGAATGTGGTACCGCATTTGAGTCCGCTTGCGTTTACACCAGACAAGGGCTAGCCCGAGATTACCTCCAGGAGGTAGTCTCGGTCCGCATTTTTGGTACCGCATTTCGATTTTCGTGCGTTCACATCAAAATTTAGGCCACTGTAAACGGGGTCTAAGTCTGTGATAGCAGGCTTCAACTCTGATTTTGTATAACACATGATCTTCACCAACGTTGTCATTTGATTTCGACGCCATATCGGAGGGGATTATGATCATGAATGAGCAATTATCAGCATCATACTCTGCCACAATGTGACTCCTCGATGACATTTTAAATAGAAAAAAAGAAAATATCGAGTACATTTTGACCTTAAGAAGCAATGGCATTTTCCATTAAACTTGAAAATAAGCGTCAGTCGGATTTCAGTTGATATTGAGAATGACAGAAACATTTGTCTTTTTACAATATAGATGTGTATTTGTCAAGGAATGACCTTTCGGGTTACGCATTCGAATCCGTGTTGTACGTCAAAGACACAGAAAACCGTAAAGGTTTTACAAGGCGCAAAACCATAAAGGTTAGACAAGGCACAAATCATTTACATAATGGCTTTATCGAAATAACTTTTATTTCAATAATTTCGGTTATTTGAATTTAAGATCCAGTGAAGATGTATTGTTGAGTTAAATCAATCTTTATTCACTCCTCTGTTACACAAACACAAAAAACATACAATATTTAAGTATATACAAGGCATTTTAAAAGTAAAAATACAAAGTAGACGTGTCAAAACAAAATTAGAATAAAAGGGGGCATAAAAGCCTAAAAAGACTTGACAGGTTGAATGCTCCCAGGAAGTAAACGTATGATGGTAGAAATGGAAATCATACATGCTGACTCCATCGACGTATACGCGTGAAGGTTTCATGTGCAGTAGGTATTCAGTTTGTATACTGTTGTTAATATCAATTGTGAACGTGTGCTTCCTTAATTTGGAAGGAAAGGGATAATTCAAATTCTCGGACAAAACACAGTAAAACCTTTCTTGTTATGACTGGTTATAATTTAGGCGATAGTAAAATATTTTCTATTAAGCGTTGTCGAAAGAATGGGGTACATAGTTCTTAAATTTCATATTGCAACCAGGCAGTTTTGCAGTCAGGATTACTACAGAGGCGTAATCTAAGACTACCATTCCTTTTTCTTATCTTATTTCATAATGGAGAGAATGTGGAGCGTCTTGAGGGTGAAAAAAAGACTTACTTATAGTAAACCAGGGCCGGATCCAGCATTTTTCGAGGGGGGGGGCGGTCGTCCTTTTAAGGTGTCTTTTTTTACCCGAAAATTTTGCTGACAAGGATTTTTAAAAAAAAGGTCCTCGGCATTTCTAGGTGTCTATCTCACCCCAAAATTCCCTGATAAGCATAGGAGGGTCCTCGGTTTCAGAAGGGGGCCCGCGGCCGATTCGCCCCCCCCCCCCCCCGATCCGCCCTTCTAGGTTATATTGTGAAACGGGTTCATGCGATGGCGTATCTAGAAAATGCAAGTGAGACGTTGTTTTTATTTCGTCATTATCTGTGCTAGTCATATTCGAGAAGAAAATTAACCCAGGCACCAGTAATACATCTACGTTTGCCACACTTGGCCCAGGTGTACAGTAAGCGAGTACCTGGTAGGATTTTATTCCTTGAATGCAGCGAGGGCTAAGGCAGAGGTAACAATGTGATCGCAGGGCCTTTCTGTGAGAAGTATTGAAGGGGATACCCTGGGTATTAAACCTAGCTTTTCCCCCTCCATTATTATCATTATGATTTTAGCAATGTCATTTCCAAGCTACCCGGTGCTCGATATAACTCGTACATGGCGTGCGCTAAAGACCGCACCAGTGGCTGACGCATCCTATGTATGTCAGGCAATTACTGACGTCTGGATTAGTGCCGCTTGGAGCGCACATAATGTGTACCTACACAAAAGTCCTAATGATATGCCAACGCTAGAGACGCACTTAATTCCAGTACTTTCTTTGCGCCTTTTCATTGATGGAAGATGCGTACGGCATCTCTTGGTCACATCATTGCCTTCTCAAGTGCATAGCGATAAAGAGTTCTTGTCTCGCATTAAAATAGGATGGTGCTATCGTGTTTTCTTGCTCAGCCTACCTCGTCATACTAGAATGCCAATGGCCCGCAGCCCTGGCTAATACATCAGGAGCTCGTTGTATTCCCTAGGTTCAACACCTCGTATGCAGCATGAATACAAGAAATTGTTCGGGACGTATTGTCACCGAGAGCCCTAGCTCTAAAAGGTTTCAGTCATGCGCGGCTGTGTCACTCTGAATAATAAATTGATTAGCAAGTAAATGCAAGGTCTGACTTAAACTATGCGGGGGTTTTTTCCGATTGATCCATTGTGTGCTTTATTCAGACCTGTTCAGACATTTAAACCATGCGCCAGTTATCAGAATTATTATGAGAAAATCACATTTTCATGACGCGCAAAAAAAATCTTGGCTGTCAATGACGCCGTCATAACCTCTACAGATGACACCTTGTGTGAGCAGGGCGTTAGAAATGTAAATATCATTAGAGTGAACCACACTAACCTCAGTTGTGATAAACTCGCAATTATCATTTCAGTGCGTTCTAGTAATCACGGGCAAAATATTTCTTGCAGGCATTCAGATGAATGCACCCGACATGATTCCTCAGTATAATTGAGTATATTCATGTGATATTCCATTCTGACATTTCCGATATCGATTAAAGCAAAGACGCAGAAGGCAGTTTCAAAAATCGATTTTTACTCTCGTGTAATCCTTGCAAATTACGAAAATTACACAAATAAATGTAGAACTACCTTTTGTTAAAGTGCATCAAAGTGGGTTGATGTATAAAAGCTTTTGAATAGATGGTTTGAGTTGTAGACATGATACCTGAGTAAACAGCTCGTCAGTGAGTCAGTAAGGGAAAGGAATCCCCCCCCCCCCCATGTATAGGAGGGGGTACATCCAGATAGTAGAATGCACGTGTTTCTGTTATCTGTGTAGGCTGAGGCATACTTTGAACTTGACAGGAACACTTCCCACACCCCGCCCCCCGATCTACATTCCCAAAATGTGGTCTATCCTTAGTGTAAGCGCGCACGAAATTTAGAAAATAATCACGTCTGAGAAGTTAAGACTAGAAATAAATCCGGGTAGGAAATGAATCCGGGTAGGAAATGAATAAAGTGCACCGTCAACTTCGTCAACTGCTCGTGGCGCAGTGGTTAAAGCCATTGTCAGAGCTCGGTATATATTACTAGTCATGCTAGTCAAGGGTTCGAATCCCCATGACGCTGGTATTTTTTTTTTTTTTTTTTTTGTCGTTATGAAATTGATGACAATGGCGTTTATTCCGTTGTTCTTCGATCAAGTGCCTACCATTCCATGCCTGCGTAGACTAAGGATCGACCCACACTGGAGCATATACTGTTTGAGGACTGATCTGCCTCCCCCCCCCCCCCCCAAAGACCTAGTTCCGCCACTGTACTTGATGTTGTCACCCATTCGGCAATAGTTAACCCAGAAGAAATTGATTTTATTTGTCCACGTCGATAAGATATACCTGCAAGCCACTCCTGGAACAGAAGAAAAGAAGCCAACAGCTTTTGTTGAGTTAGATCGGCCCATGATTATGGATAGGAAAGCAAATATCCGCCGGCGAAAGAACGGGTGTCCGCAGTGTATTATACGACTGCGGCGGAAACGTGTTTTTTCTTTCTTCAAATGCATGTCTGAATTTGTCTGTGATAGCGGTTATGTATGTTGTGTGTTTTGCTTCGGGTATTACGTGCCCTTTTATAAAAGGAAGAAGGGAAGAAAAAAGAGAGGGAGGGGGCTTGGAACGGGCGAAAGAGAAAAATGGGAAAAGCAATTAGTTAACGTCATACTCTTGTTTCTTTCATAATGATTAACTTGAAATGATAGGTATAGTATATAATATATTTGAAAATCCCATCTTGTAGTCCAATCAAAAATGTGTAAATTCTACACACCACCAATCATAATGCACAGGCGAAATAGAATAGTTGACAACTGGACATGAGACATGGTGTTTTAGGGTTACTTGCCATGGCTGATCTCTTTAATTACGAGTCTTTTGTGGCCTATGAAAGATATTAGGCCTATATATATTTTTTTTTACTAACTTGCATTCTCTATTCACTAATTCCAGTCACGCTTTAAAACTGGAAAAATTCGTCTTTCCATCTAGTCATTGCTTTCCCCTCATCCATGTCCTCATTCTTGTATTACTTTACTTTTAATGAAACTACAACTGTTTTGTATATTGTTTTGCATATTATGGTTAATGTGAACTACATTGCTATTGATTACTGTAACTTGTACACCGTGTTTTGATGTTCAGTCCGTGAGCAACTAATTTCCATTTAATGGGAAATAAATCAATTCAATTCAATTCAATTCAAAAGAGGACGGGGTTTGAGGCTTAGAAAGATGAAAACCGCTATTAATATCAAAGAGGTACTAAAGACATGCAGTGATCGGGGATTTCCCTCCGAGACGCACCAAAGAAGATCATGATGATATAGCGGTGTAATTGCTGGGGAAAAAAACTTATGTGCATACGTTTGTTAACAGAAAATGTTAATTTCAAAAAAGCTAGTTAGAAATAGGCAAACTCAAACGTTAAAGCTTTTTCGAGAGAGAATCATGAAATGTAAATCCCGGTATGTGGAGAAGAATGGGCTCAGCCATGAAGCATTTTGAGGGGGTAATAACCGGGATCGGGGTGGGAGAGAGGGACACCGGTTGCACTAGGGGAAATTTGAATTTGCAAGACCAGCAGTTATAGGGTGATTGCGTTGTAGAGTTATTATCATTATTCTAACTTTCCACTATTCCATGCTTCTTTTTTTTTCTCCCCTTCCATCATTTGGGGGAGCAAGTCCCCTCCCCTCCTGTTTCCATTGTGGATACGGGTAACGGCACTTGCTGTGTGTTTCTTTGTAGCATCTCAATTAACCCCGGAGGCATAACTCTCTTGAGTGGCGGAAGGGGTGTGTGTTTACACCCTTCAAGTCTCAAGAACAAAGACGACACCAAATCGAAATTCATTTAAACTTGTCATTATGCAGCTGTAGTCTGTGACGGAGCAGTCATCCTACCAAAGTCGCCTAGACACCATCTACGTGGTCTTAAATCTAACCATGTAGCCTTTGGGTTTTACCACTATAGAGCCCTTAAATGGATCATCAGGGCCCCGTTTCATAAAACTTGTTATCAATAACAGGACAGTTGCAAGCTACTGAAATCCTTGCATCTGATTGGCTGAGAGCAATTTTGTCATAGAAATGTGGCATGTTTGTTACTGATATAACAAGTTTTATGAAACGGCGCCCAGGTAGCTGTAGTGTCGTTTCCTTCCAATAGATCTATCAAATGCACCACACCAGGTCAAAAGCGTGTTTTATGAATGTAGGCCTATATATGCGTTAAAAACTGGCAAGAAAATTTGTTAGATGAAAAAATCCCTTCGCGGATGATTTCGCCCTCGCCCCTAAAAAGTGGGTCCTTTTTTTTTTCTTTTTTTTTTCCCCCTCTCTCAAGCTCATAAACCAACTTCCTTTAAAGGTGAAATTGAAGATTTCATGTTTAGGATTTTGCTCCATGAAATGGGGCGAAACAATAATGTTGAACATTGCCCTACATGTTTTGATGTCAGTTTCTAACATTTGAATTGAATTGAATTAAGGTGTTGAATAACGTCCCTTTGCGGGTTGCATCGCTGCCTAGCAAAACAGTTTTGAAAAAATAGTTCATCATTAGTAAGGTTTTAACAGCAAAGTGATAAATATTTTCCTTTCAGGGGGGTGTTTCATAAAGCTGTTCGTAAGTTACGCACGGCTTTATGCACGACTGGAACATGTCCTTGGGTGCTAAACAGATCCTCAATCATTTACATGTAGCACAAGAACATATCACCAATCGTGCGTAACTTACGAACAGCTTTATGAAACACCCCCCCCCCCCCAGTACGTTCCCCACTTATCGGAATCACTTTTTTCCTTCCTTGGAAACTTTCAGGGGGATGAAACTGCCCCTTGCCTCCACCCCACCCCCCCCCCCCCTTCAAATGGTCAGTTGGGCCTTTAATAATTGTTACATCGCTTACAGTAAGGTCTCATAAAGACAGTCTTAATATAGAAATAGAAACGGATCTAATCAGGCCCAAGGCCGTACTCAGGAAATATTTCCGGGGCGGGAAGAATATATTCAGTATTTGAGGGAACACGCAAGCGATGTAGCGAAGCGACCGAATGGGAGCTTTTGCACTTTTAGAACTGAAATTGGACGATTTGGTGCACATTTTGGGTGGATTGGGGGGAAATTCTCGATAAAAAAAGGTTAGGAAAAAAATAGAAATAAGTGGGGTTTTGAAAATTTCTAGGGGGCAACTGCCCCCTGCCCCCTATGTGCGTATGGCCATGACTAGGCCCAAAATGCCCAATATACTGAAACAGAGAGCTAAAAAATATTCATACCATGCAACTGTCAGTATGTTTTTTTCTATTATTGATGAGAATTACCTGGCCGTTCACAGCTGACCGCGCAGCGTCCTATGGCCATGTTGTCGGGTTTTAACGATGCTGATGCATCGCTTTAAAACTCTTTAATTTTGATGTAAGGGAAATTTCAGGTAATTGGTACTTTGAGATTACTTAAAACGTCTAGCTTGATGCCAAAACTTGTTGATTATCTACATAATATCATTTTGATTCCCATGTAACATGAATATATTTTTCAGTCTTTAAGCAATACAGGTAAAAGATTCTCAAGTTAACTTGTAGCTGCGTCGATTCTTATTTCGCATAAGCCATGCCGAATTCATTTGCATTTTCGTTTGGAAATAAGTCCTCCTTGTCCAACTAATACAGGGATTACGTGAGGTGTATGAAACGTACATTTGCTTTTTCTTTTCAGTTTTGTTTTCAAATACCTATCTAAGACAACTCGGTGTCTCACTCGAACCCAGCGCACGCCTGGGCCGAAGAACTTGATCAATACCATTACAAAACGTTTTTGAGAGGAATACAAGAGGTGTACTGATTGAAAAGTGTTTTCCATGGTTCAAAATCTGGGGTATGAGGCCGTGGAAATGTAGACAAATACAAGATAAAAGACAACCATTAGCGAATCTTCATGACAAGCTTTCAATGAGAAAAGCAACTCGATGGAATCGTCGTAGTTAAAGCTCAACCCATTTCAATTATATTTTTCCCTCGTTGCGTATGGAAGTTGACGATATGGAACCGGGTTAAAGCGTTAGATTGGTGGAGAATACCGAAGGGAAATTGGAAAGGATATCGTATGAGGAGAGGAGTTTAGCCAGATTTGGATTCCTTTTCACGTATCTGGGTGGATTGTAAGTGTCAATATGGAGGGGTGGTAATCGGGGGGTTTCTAAATGTATTATCTCGCTCTTCTTTTTGAAGTGAAGAGGCGTTCCTCTTTTCTTCATCGTCCAACCAAGTCGTTTGCTTACTCTCATCATGCACCCCATCCTTCCCTCTCTCTCTCTGTCTCTCTTTCCTCCTCTTTCTTATTCCTCTATCTCTCTCTCTTTTTGACTTTTTAACTGGTTAACGGCCTTCTTTTCATTTCTCTTCTATCTCTTTCTCGCTTTGTCTCTATCCCTCCCCAAATATCTTCCAATCCTATTTTATCCCGCTTCTTTCTTTGCTTGTATAGAACTGTCTCCCTATTCCATCTCTCTCTCTCTCTCTCTCTCTCTCTCTCGCTATCTATCTATCTCTCTCTCTCTCTCTCTCTCTCTCTCTCTCTCTTTGTTTCTCTCTTTCACTCTCTAACACTTCGTCCTGCGTACTCAGAAGTGCTTGCGTTTTGATTGATGAAATAACAAGTGAAAGTAAACAAAGTTAGAGGTTCATTTCCATGCAGATGCTTAAGTTCTATTCCCACACGGTTTAAGTTCTTGATATCGTTTTAACTGTATTCAAATGAAATTTCATCAATTGAATTCCATTTTGTCATTTGTTTATTACCTGAGTCGCAATACTGCCCCCACTTGCCAGGTAGACAAGGGACACTTTGCGTGTGCATGAATTTATTCAATAAAATCGAATCAAATAAGTAAGGAAACAGAAAGTACTCGAGCCGAATATTCCGCCTTTTCACCTGCTCTTTCAACAACATTTAGCACGTGCGTTACAATAATCATCTGGTAAGCTAAATATTAGGCAGTTATCAATTTCATCCACATGCCTAAAACTTGTCAACAAGTTGGCAATTCATGTAATTATGACTTGTGAGTTCATGGTAGTGGGATGTATATAGATTAACGGTTCGATTCCATCACAATGATCACACAATGCAATATCCACTGCGAATTTATTCATGTCGGAGTATACAGTCGTAACATCACTCGTGGTTTTGGCACTACTCTAGATTTAGAAAGTACAATAAACATGTACCATTATTTGAAGAACGCTCTCGACAGTTTGAGAGCGTGGACATCCACTCATTCAAAATTCATCATATTTTACGGATCTCTCACATGTCGAAAGTTATTTTGAAGTGATCTTATTTATATGCTCACACACTAAGAAATAATTGCACCCTAAATGCAACACTGCACCTTTTGGGGTGTACTCTTGCACCACGGACGAAAAAAGGTGCAAAAATGCACCTTTTTGTTCTTGTTTGCACCCTGAAATGCCCGTTTGCACCCTATAAGGTGCAACTTTGCACCTTTTAGGGTGCAGAGATTTTTTCGTACATAAAGGTGCAAATTTGCACCTTTTCTAAAAGGGTGCAACTCTACATCCTTTAGGGTGCAAAATGCCGCTAATTGCACCTTTAAAGGTGCAAAATCATGTAAAAGGTGCTCCCAGTGTTGCATTTGAAGGGTGCAAGATTGCACCTTTTTTCTTAGTGTGCAGAATAGTGAAATCTACTCCGACGTTATGATCTGGGCACCGTTTCATAAAACTTGAGATCAGTAACAAGTTGCAGTAACTCTTATAAGTTACTGAAATCCTTGCATCTGATTGGCCTAGAGCAAATTTGTCATAGAAATGTGGCAGTTGTTACTGATAACAAGTTTTATGAAACGGGGCCCTGAACCGCTCATTAGAGAAGGGATTCCACTATTTTGGCCAGGGTTTAATTCCATTCCAAAAAATGGAGTGATTCCTACAATCACTCCTAAAGGAGTGGAATTCAACTCCTGTATATTCTATAGAGTATATCGTGATAGAAGCGGAAGTGGAACCATGAGGGAGAGGGGGAGGGAACCCTTTTTTCCACCCCATCTTCCAATTTAGCTTCTGCATAGAAGCCTATCAAATGTGTGAATTGAAAGGTTTTATCAATCTTTATTGTTTGACCACCCCTCCCACCCCCCCCCCCCCCCCCCCCCGGAAGTTCTGAATAGCTGACAAAAATGAATGTTGAAAAATAAGGACTTAATACCTTGCTCTGACTCCGTTCTTTTTGTTTTTTGAGTTATGGTATTGACCGCGAACTTTGAATTTCAGAAAAGATTGAAATCAACACCGAAGATAATGAATGTGAAAGAAGAAGATGAAAGGGATAGGGATGGATAAACAGAAATAGATAGAGAGATAAAACGGCTCCGGATGAGAAAATCATTATTCAATTTTCTTCATACAAAAGCTGTGCATGTGACAGAATAGATCCATAGTCATTTTCTGTTCAGTTCTTATTCATTACACTGCAGATGTTGCATTCCAATTATTCTATGTTCGATATCTTGTTCCAATTTCTCCACCCCCCTTTTTTTTTCTTATTTTTCTCTTTTGCCCTCGAAAATTGGGCTAGAAATGTTTGCATACGTGCAGACGACTGCACGTGTCTTTAAAGAGAGATTAAAAAAATGGCATAGATAAGTCATGGTCAAAAAGCGATCGATTTTCTTCCGGTTTTTGTGCTCTGTAGAGAGTAAAATTAAAGGGGAATATACAGGTAGAACGACCGCCTAAGAGCCTCTTAATACAATATCCACTCCTACTTTCCAAACCATACTTTACACATGTTAAAAAATGGTATAGACTGCTTCTGTCTGTAAAGTCCACCCACCCCCCCCCCCCCCTCTCTCTCCCTCTTCTTTCTACTTATTCATTTATTTTCATTTATTTTTCGTTTTATTTTAACAGGGTAGCCCTTTCAGTTATAAAAATTGCTCGACCAAGGGGCCCTATATCAAAATGATAAAAAATTCTATCTCTCTCTTTTCAATATCTCTCTTTCTTTCTCTCTGTCTCTCTCTCTTTCTTCTCTGTGTCTTTCTTTCTCTCTTTCCCCTCTCTGTAATTATATATTAAGTAAAGTTACATTGCTTTGGTTTTTTGTTTTTTATTTTGTTTTATGTTTTTGTTTAATCTCATTTTATTTGTACATAATTATGTATGTATTGTTTTTTATGCTTGTTTTTTTTTTCTTTTGATATGTTTTTTTTATTATGATACCTTAATGTGTATCAGTTTTGTATGTTTTTATTTGCACGAACCCAAGGAAGAACTTGGGGCTGAGTTGGGTGCCGTGCTTAAATAGAATATAAATTTTTAATATATATATATATATATATATATATATATATATCACCCTCTCTCCCTCTCTATCAGTCTGTCTGTCTGTCTGTCTATCTGTCTGTTTTTCTGAGTCATTCACTATACTTTTTTTTTATTCTTAAAGGATTTTATGCACCTTGGAGAGCAGGAAGAGTGAATTTTGATATTAGTCTCGCTTCGTAAATCGCGTGATTTACAAGATGGATGGTCGATTCGTATAGTTATTCTGAAGTCTGTTCATTCTAGTGATCTGCATCTTTAAACAGTCTAAGCATGGATCTGACAACATCCCTGGTCTAAGTGACAAACCGGATATCCATTCCGAATGGCTTAGACAATCGGTACAATTGCCATAATTTTGTGGTTTTGCTCTAAAAAAATAATGTCCGCAGAGTAATGTGCTGCAGTGCATGAAAAGAAAATCATCGGCATAACTGGTGTATCACTAAGATCACTCCAATATTTTATGCACAATTTTGAAAGACCTTTAGTTTTATTCTAATGTTCGTGAGCCAGCAGGTCTCATATTTCATCTATTATAAGTAAGTGTCCCCTTTCCTAGTTCCACTTGTGTTTCGCACCAGCAAGAAAAAAGATTAACATGACAATTTCCTAAATATATATACCTCTAGGACTTTATTTTAAGACTAACATGTCCTTTCCCAATGCAGGTGCCCGTTATTTTCGTCGAGGTTTCCATGCAATGTATGACGATGTAGGATGATTAGGTAACCGCGCGGTGGAAGAAGCTGCATGAAATTTGTTAGATTAAAACCTTGCAGTTGATTTAAGGTTTGTTACTCGCATGATGTATCGTGTTACTTTTAATTGACGTTTTCGGGAGGACGCCAAATAGTGTGACGTCAGCACTCCTATCGCCATTTCTTGTTCTGTATAACGGGAAAGAAGAACTGCTGTTTGAATTATTTCCATTGGACTTGAGGCTTTCTTTTTTAAAGAGAAACAAAGATTCACTTTTCTCAAAATAGAAAAAAAATAAGACAACAAGCACCAGTGTCCATGTGACCACTCACAAAAAAAAATGAGAACGACTTTTTTGTTGTTGTTACTTGTTAATGATAAAATGTATAACACAGAAGCTTCATTATGTTTACTTCAGCTGTGAAAAACAACAATAATATAAAATGATGCTTGTTTAAGGGATCGCTTTTTTTTTCTATGAATTTTTTTATTAAAAAGATACTCTTCGGTATAAACGTAAACAAAAAATGTCCACTAAATTATTTACTTTACAGCATCGCGTTTTACAGGGATCGCTTTTTTTATGAATGTTTTGAATTAAAAAGATACTTTTCGGTATAAAAGTAAACAAAAAAATGTCCACTAAATTATTTACTTTACAGCATCGTGTTTTACAGGGATCGCTTTTTTATGAATGTTTTGAATTAAAAAGATACTTTTCGGTATAAACGTAAACAAAAAATGTCCACTAAATTATTTACTTTACAGCAACATCTTAGGACTAAATTTGTAAAATGAAGATGAAAGTCAGGTATTAAAAGTTAGTGATGAATGTTTAGTTTTTGGGGTGCGGCAAGTTCTTGTTTCCATCTGTTAGCCCAGTACGAAATATTGTGTATCATATGAACCAAGTGGATGCGCTAATGCCCTTTGGTAAGGTATTAATCCTCATTACCAAGTCCTTCGGAGGGGACTTAAAGCCGTCGGTCCTCTGGTTGCTTACTAACAAGCATACACATGCTTTCTTAGCAGTCAGGTAAATTAACCAACCATTTAACCATATCTTCGAGAGTGGAATCGAGTTAGATATGTCACATCATAGAATTCCTTACCACTTGATGGTTAGGCATCCCGGCTCTAAGATCTAAGTGAGAATGCGATTATCTTACGCTAAAAGTGAATGAAGCATGACATATATTTACCTGAGTATAAAACTTGACATTGACATTTGAGCTCCAGATACATCAATTCTGCCATGTTTCAAACTCGGTTACCAGTTTCTCCTATTCTTCTGTCCATGTCTTGGCAAAACGAAGGTACATTTTGTCAGACTTGAATAACGAGTAACGCTTTTGTAAACCATTTGTCAGAGCCCCAGACACGTGTCTGGTTTGGCATTACTATACCATTCATAGGTCACTTTTAAGCCAGAGGGTATATCATACTATATTGAGCTCCTCTGCTCAAGTTACATCCCGAATAATTTCGACCTTTTAAAATAAACACATATTCAGCGTTGAGGATCAAAACTTGACATTTGAAACAGAGCGATTATCATACTCATGACGCAGACATTCTAAATCCTACATCTTACTTAGAACTGTTGTATCTGAGAGGCATAAAACACCTCTGTATGAGGCGGAATGATTTCTCTTGAATGTGAATAAGCATATACTCACAGAGCACTATCCCACACATGGCGAGTTAGTATTCACATAAGGGCCAGGGGGCAGTTCCCCTCCCCCCCCCCCCCCCGATTTATTTTTTCTTTTCTTTTTTTCTTCCTATTTTGATTGAAAATTTCAAAAAAATTCCACCCAAAGTGTGCACCAGATCGTTCAATTTCAATTCTAAAAATGCGAAATCTCCCTCTCGGTTGCTTCGCTCCCTCGCTTGCGTGTTTCCTCAAAATATTGAACGTATTCTTGCTACCCGCCCAGGAAAACAAATCTGCGTACGGCCTGGATCCAACGGGTAACAAAATCGAATCATTAATAATTTTTATCTTTACTTTCATCCTTCTTAGGCTTCTTCCAGAGTGCAAATCTATGGGGGTTTAGGTTTAAAAATTGCGCTCTTTTTGAAGGAGATATTGCTCAATCTTTTGAATTCAGATTTACTCCTTACAATTTCTTTGTGTGTATACCCTGTTAAGATAAGTGCAATCCGAATATGATTAGAATTATTTTTAAAAGAATGATTAAAGAATCCTCGACTTCAAGGAGAAAGCCATTTTGAGGTTGTTGGGACAGATATGAAAAAAAACATACACACATGGTATAACGGTAGGCCTATAATGGGCGTGGCATTGGAATCGGAAGATTCGGCGGAACGAAACAACGTATGGGCGTCTATGAGTAGACTTTTGGGTTAAGAACGTGCAAGAATCTCTTGACACTGTAAAGACTTCAACTTCGATTTGCGTCTTTCATGCAGTGGCGTTAAAGTTAAAGGTTGATCACAAATTCACAGATTTGATTTAAGGTGACAAAAGGTCACTTATAGATACGCACACATATACACGCACACTCATCCACGCACAACGCCCTAAAATACATACACCCACCGACCCACACGCACACACCCACACACACCATAGGGGCAGCATGTGTATTGCATGTGCAGACCCCAGTACCAGCTCTAAACAAATACAAAGCCCGTGGTCTTTTCTCTGCTATAACTTCCATTCTTCAACTAAGTTTATATCAGGTCAAACTTGAGATCAGATCACACAAAGGCAGGATGACGAATATAGATACAGGAATGAAATAAACAGGAGGACGCGGAATATTGATACCGACTATAATATAGGAGAGCTGTTGTCATAGAAACGCATGATAATACACATTCCTTATTCATAAGTTTGCGACTAGGACTGAAAAAAAGAACAGTGCAATACAGCGTGAAGCAATCTCTAATGGCATTTATGAAGAAAGGTAAACTGAAAGAGACTTTACATTATCAAATATAAATGAAAATGATGTACCACGCAGGAAGTTTAAATCAAGTATGCCCTTCGTAAACGTTTGCACTTCCATCATAAACAAAGTGAAATTCTCCTTAGTAAATATCAATTAGCTCGTTACAAATGTTTCTTCCATTTTCATCCTCGCACGCGATTAAGAAAGGGGCGAGGTCGTAAAAAAGTCACGAGAAAACAAAACAAAGAGATGCTCCATTTATGAAATTCAATTTGGCCATCTTTTTTGTGTTCCCGCTACACCGATGGCACGCAGGGTCTACACGGCATCGGGTAAAGAGCACCTAAAACAAATACGACATACTTTCACAATTCACGGCTCTATTGTCTGCCGATCGCAGCGACAACTGCAATTAAGGCTGAACTCTCCTTGCGAACGTGTTAATCAAATCAAAGACTGGTTCGTTGCCGTGGTCGTTGGAAGGGGAACAGATGGATGCGGGTGATGATGATGAGGGGGCGTGTGCAAGTGTGATCAAGTAATCATTATAGGTGATGGGAGAAGACTTCAGGTTTTGTGAATTCGAAAATAGATCCATATTTTCCACTTGAGAGATTTTGATCATCAAGAAAAAAACAAGACTATAATTTTGCTCATGGATGACTGGATAATGATGACGTAATAACAAAATATGCTTGGAAGATAAAGGACCACTTCGAAATAGGGGCACAAAGGCTTATTTAACCTCCCTATAACTCTAACGACAGCATTTTCCCCGACGAATCTAAGCTTTGATGTTAATCACGGCTGCGTTTCTCGAAACCGCCGTAAGTCCAAGTTCATGGACATCCCATTGAAACGCGTGTTAATTCGACAACGTGACGGCTTCCAGAAACGCCGCCCAAGGGGTGTAATATTAAGCATTGTAATAATATTTTCTCTTATGATATTTGAGAGGAAGATATCGATCAGGCAAAGAAAGAATGCTTCGCCATGCATTCAGTCACTTTGATCATGGACTTGAAACGGTAAAAATTGTTAACAAGGTTAAAGGGAGTAGAACTCCTTAGCCACCGATTACCATTCGATAAAGTGCTTTGCACATAACTTACTCTCAGAACTCAATGTGATTTAAAGGTAACGCCCACGGCGTACTATTGGGGGGGGGGGCTTGGGGCAGATGCCCCCAAATAAAATTCAAACGTGGTTTATTTCTAATTAGATACACTCTAAAACTAAAATGATGAATCACCATTTAAAGGGATGGAGGAGTGACTACATTTTCCAAATATTATAGATTAGCACTTTGGACATGCTGAATTCAACACTATAAAGGTTAGGATCAAGCATGTAAAAAAAACATTTTGAAAATGTAGTCACTACTCCTGACCACCCTTTTGATGGTGATTCAACATTTTAGTTTTTGGAGTGTACCAGTGATTTACGAATAGTGCTGAAATGGCATGATTTTCCGGGGTTTTTCCTCACATTTTTGAACTTTTTTTTTTTTTGCCCTAAAAAGTTTTTGCTCATGACGCCACTGTTAACGCCCTTATTTAAAGGCTATACCAACAACACCAAGCTTTAAGCCTTCTTCTACTGCTTATATCCTAGTATTTCCTTCAACAAATTGTAGTTCTATTAGGAGGAAAGAATTTGCGTGCAGCGTTCGATATGTAATCTATTTAGGGGAACTTTTGTCTGTTCTTTGACTCAAGGAAGTCATATTTGCTTTCCAAGTTTCCATCAGCTTTAATTCCCAAAGCAAACTGACATCAGCTAAAGGTCATCACATCGTTAAAAAAAGTATAGAAAACAAAATACCGACAGAGGTATAGATAGAGGGGTAGGGGAAGCGATACCCAAGATGAATTTCCTCTGAATCATTGCTATCACTTGTTTTTATATAAAGAGAGTTATCAAAAGTATGGTAGCCTACCTGCGTAAACCAAAAGAGACATGCCACCCATAATTCCCCTTCCCCCATGCAGCTAGTACGGCGTTCGAGGAGGGGAATGCGAGGATGCTGATTCCCCCTTCCCCCTCCCCTCCCCTCCCCTAACCTCCTACATGTCCTAGGATTTTTAAAGTCTTGATATTCGAGCAGCTACCGCATCGTCACTGAGCAGAGAGGTGATATCCTAATATTTGGACCCCAAAGTGGGCCAACATCCTCATAGTCCTGCAGAGAGATGCCCGGATAGCCTCGTAGTTGAAAGGGGAGGAGCCCCAATTTAATTTCTGTAATTTCCACGACTTAATACTGGAGGAAGTTTTGTGCTTGAAAACAGGGAAACTGAAGAGTTGGCAGGCGAGCAGATGGATTTGCCACCCCCTCGCGAAAGTTCCCCTATATACCTATGCCCCCTCCCTCCGCCCCATGAATACATCAACACTGATATCTATCCCCACGGTGTGGACGTGACAAAGGCGCTTAGCTATCAATACATATTTTACATGCACTTGCTGAAGTAGATCTTTTCATGTTTTTTTTTTTTTTTTTTCAACTGAACTCAGTATCCCCAGTCTCGTTTGATATGATTAAAGTAGGATGGACTTATATCGAGGGAGAAGAAAAAAAAGAGATAAATAACTTTATCAAATTTGCCTCTATGAAAGTGTGGAACACACGCACAATTTATGTCTAATAATTACATGATCTGATGGGCTGGCACAGGCAACGTGAGGTGTCAGTAAATACGTTACAAGAATGCATGGAAGATAATTCCTCGTATGCAATGGAAGCGCGGGGACTATCATCACGTCAACAAGCTTACCTGCATCCAACATCACAACAATAAAAATAAAAGGATCCTTCAAGAAAGCAAACAGAAGCACCAGCTTTTCCAAATGAATGATCCTCCCACTGGAATATAATTACACGCTTTGGTATTTCAAACGCCTTGTCCCCTTCTTTATTTTGATTTTTTAACACACGCACAAACTACACCATGACTCAGCATTGCATAATGGTTTACCAGGAAAGAAATTGGAAAGTTCGCAAATCCGTGGAAGCTTCTACCCGGAGTGTTTAGTGACCAACGATTTAAGTCAAATGTCGAGAGTCTTGAACAGTCAGAAAGAAAGTTGGTTGTTGCTGTGTAGGGTAAGGATTTATGGGGCGGGGGGGGGGAGGGTTTAAAACCTTTTTAAAAGTCTTTTTCGTAATAAATGATGTGAGGACGTTTAGAGTCAGCAGTGGTGCGGTGATGAGGCTGACATATCATGTACTTTTTTGGCAAGACATACCATTAACATTAGGCCGACGATGTTTGGTAATCACCACAAAACACGCAATGCGCTACTTCATATGCCTTGTTAGTCATGTTAGTTGAATTTAGTTGCAATCGGCGTCGGTAAACCATGGTACCTGTGGATGAGATGAAACAGTCTTGGTAATCAAAGGTGTGTTTTTGTTTAAAAATTGAACGAAGTATCATGGTAAAAAGTAACCAATTCTGTAAGATCAACAGGAGTATTAGTACATAGTGAGCTGTTAGTTACATCACACTTCAAGGAATCCAAATCTATACAACCAATTTTACGGAAGGACATTTTCGTAGAGGACTTGACTGAATTAAGCTGACACATAACAGGGAAATGGTCAGATATTAAAGAACCACCCCCATGGTCGACCCACAATTATGTTGTCTGACTTACGAGATATAACCAAAGCGCGAGTGTGACCATGGCCGTACGCAGCGGGGGGGGGGGGGGGGGCAAGGGGGGCAGTTGCCCCCCCCCCCCGAAATTTTGAAAACTTACATTTTTTACTGAAAATTTTCACAAAATCCACGAAAAGTGTGCACCAAATCCTTCAATTTCACTTTTAAAAATGTAAAAGTGCCCTCGTGACCAGCTCGGTCGCTTCGCTCCCTCGCTTTTGAGCTTCTTCAAAAAATTTTACGCGTCTTGCCCCCCCCCCCCCCGGAAAATTTCTGCGTACGGCCCTGAGTGTGACCATGTATATGAGTACTATACAATCAACATGCTGAGTACAAGAAAATGACTCAAGCAGATCCAATGACCTAGACTCTTGGTTATCAATATCAACTGATTATTGAAATCACCAGTGATTACGACAGGTATATTGATAACACGTGTTCCTGTTTGAAATTCAGACTTGAAAACAGACACTGGTACAAGATGAGCATCAGAATGTGGTCTATATATATTGATTAGCTTGAGATGGAAAGATTTGAGTGAAATGTGATAACAAGCCAACTCAAACGACCTCTTCTCACCAGCAAGAACCTGGGCCCCCTTTTCATAAAACTAGTTATCAATAACAAGTTGCAATAACTGTTATAAGCTAGTGAAATCCTGAAATCTGATTGGCTGAGAGCAAAGTTGTCATAGAAATGTGGCAGTTGTTACTGATAACAAGTTTTATGAAACGGGGCCCTGATGAAAATCGAGACTGTCCTTTATGTCCTTGAGTAGAGGAGCCGTTCCTCCACCACGACGAATAGTACGCGGGCAATGAACAAATCAGTGACCAACAGGAACGATATCATGGATGATTGCAGAGTCATTGTCCGTCAACCAAGTCTCATTCATAGCAATACAAGTCAGCCTTACTTTCATAGAAGAAATCGAACACTGATGCTGACTTAGCGAACATTCAGCATGTTCACAGTACACAACAATAATGTAATTATAATGAGTGGAGGTAGAGGAGCCGTTACTAAAGATGTCTCTCACCTCCTTTCCCTGACCACCTCGCGTTCCTCTCCTTGATTTTTTTTTTCTTTTTTCCCTTTTTTTTTTTTTGCAATTGAATCTGACGGTGTCCAGTACATTTATAGTGCGATTAATACAAAGTTCGTTGATGATACAAAGTGCATGACCTACGACCTTACAAATGACGAAACTCTGTCGGAGTTTATTTAATTCTTTGTTCAGAGGAAGACAAACACATTCATAGGCGATGGAGGTGACATTTGCTGGTCAGGGCCAGGGTTAGGATTTATATCTCCATCTTGCAATAGCTCAATCTGAAAGGTGGCATTTCAGTTCAAGGTATAGGCGATCTTTCATCAGTGCAGGAAATGCTTCCTCCACGGGTGAAAGTCTCACGAACAAAAGGAAGAAACGTTAACCGTCCATTGTAATGTTCAGGTCCATTCAGGTAAACATGTCACGGAGACTCATCACAGCAACCACCAGGCACAGCTGAGGAAATTCCATTGTGCCCAGAGTTCTGGATCAGCGCATATACTTACATAATACAATCAGTGCAATCAGAACACATAACTACTTACAGTGTATAGGAAGCCATCCTTTCTTGTTTTGTCTGACATAAGCAAAGTAGCCAAAAATTGGAATTGTTATTTATAGATAACTGCAATCATAAAAAGCTCTGAACAAGGTCTAGTAACATCTAGAAAACTACCCTAACCAAATAACAATGATCAAAAAATATGGTTCTTTGCTAAAAGCAGCTAGTAAATTAACAAAGTAAATAGGAGCTCTGCGGAGATCTGCACAGTATTCGATAATCCTACGAAAAAAAATATGTAAAGACGACCAAATGTCAAATTAATGTGAAAATACAATTACACTGAAAAGAAATACCATGTATCCCATTAACTGTGCCTTACAAATTGATAGACTAAATGACAGATAGACAGATAGAAGAAAACACAGGAGAAATGGAAGGAGGCAATGAAGGTGAGGGCGAGAGAGAGAGAGAGAGAGAGAGAGAGAGAGAGAGAGAGAGAGAGAGAGAAAGAGAGTCCAATAATGTAAAATGAATCAAGGAGAAAAAGGGGGAGAGAGAGAAAAGTATAGAATAAAAATTACATTACATGAAATAAAATTACATCACAATCCATATTCTGATAACATTCCAAAAGGAATTTTTCAGGTAACAAAATTATCATTTTATATAACCATATGTCATGTTTGCTGATAACTAAATAACCCTTAAAGAACACCACGAACATAAATACATCGATTCATTGTGCTTACTTCTCTTCTTGAGAAGAGAGGCAAGAGTTCACAGGCATAATATAGTTACGTTTCTCCCTTATTCACTTATTCGACGACGGCACAAATTAGGGTTGTTTTACGAATAAACCGATAGCCAGGGGACAGTTTAAGAAAATAGCCATACCAGGAGGGTGTAGAATGGGTCCCATTGTATTCTTTTTGTGTTTTTACCTCTTCCTATTTTGTCTGTCTTCCTCTTTGTTTTTCTTTTCCCCCTTTTTTATTGTTTTTCTTTTCTTTTCCACTTTTCATCACTGATTGGAGCGAATGCCTCCTTGCCCTCCCCCCCCCCCCCCCATGGCTACACTGCCTGGCTGTCAGTACTGTCTCTCACGTCTTGCTTTTGAATTGAAATGCCCGCATCACAGAAAAAAAAAACAATTTCCGAACCTGCAAGCTTGGGGAATATCGCCTTGGACAAATCTAAGCAACGTACTTTTAACAGGACATTCATATCTGATCGTATTTTATATTCCTGGATGTCATTTGGAAGAGAAAGGAATGAAACTGGATTAAGTCTGATCACTTTGCAATCAAATTCCAGTCAAACATAAATCCTTTAATGGATACAGGACATTCACAGTGTAATTCAAAACCGGATTTGGAAGGGAAAAATCTGCCACTGGTGAGGAAACAAGGGCATATTGCGAGGCATGTTTCATTTTCATATTGATATGTAAATGGCTTTCTAAGTATAGTGATAACTCTGAACAATGATGAACTATTGCTGTAAAGTGGATATCTATATCAATGGTCAGTTGGTCAGGGCCAGAGCATAATACTGAAAGCAAAATTAGAATCAACCTACGTCAAAACTGTATTATCTAGGTCATTTTGATGCCTTACAAATTTTCAGCGTTTCACATTTCTTTGTTTTTCACTTTGAATACCATGCTTTTACAAAACAATATACTCTATAGCTAGGAAAAATCAGTTCATTGCCATTTACAATGTAGTGACATGGTTTTTTTTTTAAACGAAACAGTTATGTCTGTGTTTTGGAAGCTTAACTGTTATGCCAAGGTTTGAAGGAGCATAACTATAAACCTTTACAGGAAAGAAGCCATGTTTGTGTCGAGTTTTATGGTTTTGATTGAAATCATATGAATGGCTTATCCAGCGTACTCTATCTATGTCATACCTTGGAACATATTGAACCGAAATTATTTTTGGTGTGAAATAAATTTTTCCATTAATCAAATATGAATGAATTGGCATATGGGTATGTAAACATAAAAATCATCCCTATTTTTAACATTTTTAAGGTAATAACATAATTTTATGTGCTGTGACTTTGACAGAGAGAGGAAGTGTGTGTGTGCGTTAAAACTTTGCCATAAAAATTAAGGTCATTGTCATAAATTTGGACAGGTGAATGTTAAACTGTTGAAGACCTTTTCGCATGTTATTTTGGGCAAATCAAAATCCTGATGATTAGCAGCCACACGGCATTGATGTTTGTATAATTCATTCCCGTAATCGTAAGCGACGACTCCCGCAAAAACAAACAAACAATGAAACATCTGTCTCTTTAAAGAAACGGTTGAGTTGTGCTATAGGTGAAAATAGTTTGTGAGCTTTCTCATTCTTGCTAGGCCAGTTGTGAAATATATATATATATATATATATATATATATATATATATTATGGAACAAATGTCGCATGAAAAGTAATGCTCTTCAAATACCATTATCTTGCAAATGACTAGAAACAGTTTGAAACTTTGGGTCAGATTAAATGCCACATGTGTTGCCCAATATCATTGCACTGAGGACGTTTTCAGCAAGATCGAGTCAAATATCATCGTTTCGATACAATACATCGTTAGAAAATTGCATATTGCACGGTAGTATTCTTTGCAGTTTCTTTTTTTCATCTCAGTCTCATGACGAGTATACGAGTACTCCTCTTTTCCACCAGGTATCTAGTCTCGTATGGCGTGCCTCAGTGAATGTCAAAGCCTCTTGTTTGCTTTGATTAAAAATCAACCACTCACTGATGTTTATGTTATGTTGCTCGTTAAAGCGTGGGCTGACAATGCAGTAGCTTACAATCTACGGTAGATATTGCTGATCTAAAATTCATTAACGTGGGACAATCAAAGTCACTTCTCTTAACTATGTAAGTCATTCTCCATTAATGTTTTACCTTTTTAGGATGAAGGTCGGGGTAGGCAGGTAAAACTACCCCCCCCCCCCCATCACTCCTATTAAAAGTAATGTCCGGGCGCCAGGTCAAACTATTAATGCTTGCTGACGTCATATCAGTGAAAGGCCCTTTAGGAATGATGAGAGATTTCTAAAACAAACAATCATACACAGAGGGGGGGGGGGGGAAAGAATTATCTTGAGAACTAAATTTGTCAATCAAAAGAAAGGATAAATCTGTTTTCTGCAATTCGATTTTGACATTCCCCCCCCCCCCAAAAAAAAAAAAAAAAAAAAAGCTAAGATTAATCAATACAAAAGTGAAGTATATCCACACACACATGGGGCAGAAAAAATACTGCCAAAGACAGAGAAGGAAATAGAAGTAGAACGAAATTGGAATCACATAAGCATATCGAGACGGGCAACAGGCGTGGTGAACGTTACGACCCAGGAGATTGAAGGAAGGTGCATTAATGCCCTCGAAAATTTAGTCAGTAAACTCTGAAAGAGGATCATATTCCAAACCCAGGTATGGTCTGTCGAGGTCAGATTTAAACTGCCAATCGATTTCGCCAAGGTGCTGTGCTATGACGTCACGATGCTCCTTCAATCGCCCCTGCATTGCACTTTGACGTGTAGACCTTTTCTTACGGGTCGGTTTTGAGGGGGAGGCTCGAAAAATGCGATTTCCTTGAAATAGTGAATATGAAAGTGTTGTAATGGTTATCAGTATTCAATTTATTACAAGACCTGACTAACTTTTGGATGGTTTAAGTGGGTGCATTCACCGGATGTGGGGAAACCATTTGGATAGTGGATACCATTATAGCCCTTGACTCAGTTGATGGCTGCATACAAATCCCAGCACTCACGGCTCATGGCGGGCTTCGTGCATTTCAGTGCGATTTAAACGCCCAATCTGAAGCCCACTTGAAAAGCGTCGCAAGAGTGCAAATCGAATGGATGATGGGGTATACGGGATGTGTCATCCCCTCGCCGACGGTTCAAGTCTTATATCGATTTCATTCATGCCTGGGCGGTGACATAAATTAGAAAGTCTGAGGGGATCTTGGAAATCTATATCATCGAACCACTTTGTTAGTTTGTACTCCAGGAAATAAAAAGAAAAATCGCATGGCATTTTTAGAAGAGGATAAGGAATCTTGTCTTATCACGGCTCGGGCCTTTTTTGAACATCGTCAATACATATTCATGGCTATATTGCATTACCACTGTTTGTCTGATATGTTTATTGACTTCGACTTATTAGATTGTCAGATTAAAGGAAGTATAGTAAGAGAGATTATGAAGAGGAAAAGAGAGAGTGACAATGAAAGGGGAAGGTTTCGAGAGCAGAGAGACAGTGAAACGTGTTTGACAGAGAAGAGACAAAGAGAGGGGTGAGAAAAAAAGGGGGGAAAGATATAGATAGGAGAGTCATAGGGCGAGAGAAATGGAGAAAGATCTAGAGAGAGACAGAGAGGAAACACTTTTATTAGAAGGGGAAAAAAAGATAAAAGAGGGACAATAAGATGGGGATATATAAAAGAGAGGTGGGAGGGAGAGTGGAAGAAAGAGGGGATATAGAGATAGATAGGATATAGAGAGAGGGGGACCTTGATGACGTATGCAAGAAAGATGTTTCACCTTGTTTCTCCACTTTTAGCTCACAATACAATGCTCATATTGATTAGAATCATGGGGAAATAAAACAACCGAAGGCATAGCCTTATATAAGCGATTCTTTTATGGGGTTCATTCTTGGTAATTTCCGTTCTGCGCTGCTTCGCAACGACAATCAAGTTCAAAATTTAAGGTGGTTATGTAAGGCTGTCCTGTCTACTTCTCTGAAGAATACTATTTCTCAAAAGATTCACAAGAAATGTTCTGTATAAAAAGTCTGGAGATAAAGACACAAAGGAATTGAAAGATGATTTAGGGAGTTATTATTCAAAACGAATTTAATCAAACAAGGCCAAGGATATCTTAATCCCCCCCCCCCCCCCCCCGCATTACGCTTCATGTGAAGCTTGAAGCATAGAGCTGTACAGCAACGTTGTTATATTTATCAATTCAACTCACAGAAATCTTGCGAAGAGATTTAGGGATTTGCAAACCAACTAGTAGCTTCAACGCAGATAGATTTAGACAAACATTTAGTCTAAACTTTTAAAGATCTTTCAAGCAGTAAAAAAAAAAAAAAAGAAGAAAGGCCTGATAATGCCAGTGCTCCGAGGTGGCAAATACTTGCCCTAGGAACCGTACCGACGCAGTATTACCTATGTAATTTATAGATGTATTTTTCTTTTCATTCATGGAAATTTAATCATAACTCCTCTGAGTATATTAATTAATAATGATATCGATGCTGTCGTGTTTTTCAAAATTTGAGAAGAAAGAAAACTACTTAAAGCTCAGGACATTTACCTTTTTAGTGTAGATAATCTTATGCAGGCGCTGTCTAGCAATGAACTCCAACTTGCAGTATATGCACTTTTTCCTAAAAATAAATGTTCATTATATGTACATGTTCACAAAGTAAATTATAGGGGCTAAAACCTAGAACATCGTTGTACATACTCAAAAGATTACCTGCGTCGGACCATATTACTGGAATAATATTAGCCCAACTCTGAAAAAAAAATCAAACCAGACAGCCAAGCAAAACAAAAGCCATTTCTCATTAATGAATTCACAACATTGAATACGTGGGTCGTTGTCCTATCTTTTTTATGTTCATTCCTTCCATTTACTGGTTCCCTGCATGCTTGATATTATATCTACATCGTGCCAATATTCTTCCTTTCTTTCTTTCTTTCTTTCTTTCTTTTTTCTTTTTCTTTTTTTTTTCTTTCTTTCTTACTTTGTTTCTTTCTTTCTTCCTTTCTTCCTTTCTTCTTTCTTTCTTTCTTTCTTTCTTTCTTCTTCTTCTACTTCGTTTTCACCTCTTTTTTCTTCTTTTCCTCCCCTTCATTCTTCTTTTTCTTCTCACCCTCCTCTTCTTCTTCTTCTCTTCTTCTTCTTCTTCTTCCTCTTCTTCTTCTTCATCTTTCCCTTCTGCTGCTGCTGCCACTGCTACTACTTCTTTTCCTTCCTTTCTTTCATTCTTCTTTCATTTTTTTTCTTTTTTATATTTTCTCCGCCTCCTCGTTCTTCTACTCTCCCTCTTTTACATTCATCTTTCCTTTTGTATATGTTTATACTAAGATATTGAAATTCTTTATTTACCTTCTTCATTTTTCGTTGCACGTTCTTTCCCCCCCCCCCCTTTTTTTTTTACGAATTATGGATGACAGATGCAAGGATTTCAGTAGCTTATAACAGTTATTACAACTTGTTTTTGATAACAAGTTTTATGAAACGGGGCCCGGGCCATTGATTACTGAATTATCCCCTTTCCCATAGGCTTTGTGCAAGGGCCAGTCGGTTCCTGTAAACAATGGGCTGTAATCATGGATTGAGATTGACCCGGTGTTGTCACTCTGTATTGACTTCGTGTACGCATGATCGCGTAATTTCGCTTTAAAAAGGGGGGGTTAGCATCATGTTCGCGATTTCGAAAAAAAAAAAAAGGTTTTTCATGAGCTTGTACTCGAAATTGAAAAAAGGGTGTTTTTAAGCTTGTAGACCTCAACTCAAAATTGGAAAAAAGTGTGTATTTTTTTCTGATCCTTGTTTGCAAAAAGTGTACTTGGAATGCAAAAAATAGGGGTGTTTTTAAAGGCCAATTTGTATCTGTTTTGTGCCAAATAGGGGTAAAAATTGCTAAAAATGTGCTTGAAACACCGTGAAACAAGGGTCAAATTCTGGGTTGCCGAACGATCATGGTTACACCTTTGAATATAGAGTGACAACACCGGGGAGATTGTATTGGTGATTATCAATGAAAAATGGATTGTAAAAGGCATTGTTTATTCTTGGTGGATTGCTGAGATTGGAAAATCATTCGATTGCTTGATAGCTTCAGAAATGAATTAAAATTTGGTAAAAAGATAAAGGTTTTGTTGATTTTGTTGTTTCTTTGCTTATTTGCTTGGGGGGGGTTTTCGAAACTCTTATAAGGAATTTGGAATTTTTCAACAACAAAAAAATCATGACTTAGGGTATTCAAATCTGATTTCAGTTTTTTCTATCTATTCTTTTTAATTATTATAGGACGGATTAGACAATGACGACACAGAAGAAGCAGAGAAAAGGTTTGGCAACCTAAATATGGAGCCTCTGGTATCCGGTTTCTACAAGCGATTTGGAGGCGGTATGAACATGGAACCGATGCAGAGCGGATTCTTCAAGCGGTTTGGCGAAGCCGGAGCTAACTTTGAACCGATGCACAGCGGATTCTTCAAGAAAAACTTCGGAGGCTCCTCTTTCAACATGGAACCGATGCAGAGCGGATTTTACAAGCGATTCGGAGGCGGAATGAACATGGAACCAATGCAAAGCGGATTCTTCAAGCGATTCGGATCCGGTCACATGGAGCCTTTGACGAGCGGATTTTACAAGCGATTCGGAAGCGGAATGAACATGGAGCCGATGCAGAGCGGATTCTTCAAGCGATTCGGAGGCGGTATGGACATGGAACCAATGCAAAGCGGATTCTTTAAGCGATTCGGAAACAGCCTACATATGGAACCGATGTCAAGCGGTTTCTTCAAGAGATCACAAGAAGAAACGGACTGAATTTAGGGCAATATTAGAGACAAATTATTAAATACGTCACAATAAATATCTGTCTATCTCTTTCTTTTCACTCTTTCGCATAATGTCTAACTTTGTCTAATTGTTATTTTCAGTGGGGAGTGGAGTTAAGTAGATTGATTATCTACATAACAACCAAACAAAAGACGAACGATACATTTTCAGTAGTTATCCAAGAACCACCAAAAGATTCTTGCACAGGAATTCGATCATGTGTTCTTTATTTGTATACATTATATATTATATTTTCAGTAGTTATCCAAGAACCACCAAAAGATTCTTGCACAGGAATTCGATCATGTGTTCTTTATTCGTATACAGGAAAGCATTAAAATAATTATACTGCAGGTTTCTTAATTTCAATCAAACTTGAGAGTATTCAACAGAATTTTGTATAGCAATCAAGAGGGGAAAATACTTCAGGTCATTACCCAGATTAGACTCGGGTTGGTCATTATCTTTCTAAATAGTTTAACTTTTGATAATATCAAAGTATGCATGGGTTTTATTCTCGTAATAGTAAGGAAACGAAGGAACCACACACAAAAAGAAAATCTGAAAAAAATCTACAATTTTGTGGGAGTATTAAAAAAAATAATTAACACTTTCCACTCAAAAAAGAGACGGTTTTCAAATTTTCTGATCAGAGAACTGTGTTTGTAGTTGAGGAGAAGGAGGAAAGAGAAAACTTTATAATGCTTTCTTAGATGCCTTTATTTTCAAAAATCTATCGCCCTCTATATTTGAACATTCAAATTTAATATGCTATAGAATTATAGTTAAAGCTAATCGTACAGCTGCTTCGTTTTGTCCCCGTTTTCTCCCAATCTTTTTAACAAAAATGTGCACCATTTTATGCTAAGGAATGCACCCTTTCAGTGAATTTAGTCGAGAGCCAAAGCTACATATTTCAATTGTATATACATTTGCAAATACAAAAACAAATTTCTATTTTCATCCATAGTTTGGATTGTGTTCATAATTGGAAAGATTTTGTAGGATATTTTGTGTTTGAAATGTGATGTCGCATTGTCGATTGCACGTATACATCTTGGGTTTTTGTTGAATTAGCACATTACAATTGTAAAGAATGCTTTCTGTTGGAAAAGAGAGGATAGAATAAAACCAAATATTAAATGAATGATAAAGTAGTATTTAATGCAACACTTTTGATAAAGCATAATAAAGAAAAACATATCTTTTTGCTAAGCAGAAATATTGAATATTGAAGTGACCCGTATAGGATACATTTTAATTATTTTAGACAGTATTTTCTTGGTTCACGTAGGACGAACTTTCTTTTTATCTCAATGAAAACAAAACAAAGGAAATGCACGGATGGGTCTACAAGTGATCGTTATTTTGAGGATTTTATTGGCTACTTAATAATACTTTGAGATTGGTTGTAAAAGAAACAATGGTGGTGAGAAGCTTCTTCTCCCAAAAGGAGGTCAAAATGGAATGGGGGATATTTCAAAAGTTTCCTATTTAATCTTACTCCACTGAAATCGGGATTGATGACTATTCGTCTTTGTCATTGTTATTATCATATAAATAAGAATTATACGAATGATTAGAATCCGGAGGGGTCTTTCAGAATTTTTATTTGTTAAAGGTGCGAATGACATTAGGCTCATAATTATGTCGACTTATCACTGCTAATGTGTGTGCGTATTTTATAATAACAAGAGTTTTATTTCTTTCTTTTTTTTTCTTTTAAGTGATAACCAGAGAACCGACAGTGACTAAAGAGTGGGCTCAATGTAAGCACTGCTTTCATTAGTAAGCTAAATTAAGTAGAGAGTCTCTGAAATTGATGATCATTATGTAAACCCATCCTACATTTCACAAGTAATAAGTCGCTCGGGAGTCGTAACTCCACATCAACAGTGTTCAACGTGATCAGAACATCATCCTGAAACGTACTATGAATGGAAATTAATTTATTTATAAAATGATGTGATGTCATTATTGTTGCTATGTCCCCACTTTTACATGAGAATAAAAAAGACCAAAGCATTCCCGTTCTGAGTTCAAAGTAGTGATGTGCATGTGTAATTTTTTGTGCCCTTCTCAGAGCGTATATAAAAAGATTGAGAAAACGCGGAATGAACAAATAGGAAGGCGAGACATGAATATCCAGTTATAACAAAAACAGGACAGTACGTGTAGCCCGTGCGGGAGGGGGCGGTAAAAACATGTTAAACATTTTAATTCACTGGGGAAAACAAAGAATGTAGTAATTGGACACTTTAATTTAAAGTGAGGGGGGGGGGGGGGGGACTTCAGGGAAAAGGGACACTTAGGGCAAAACGCTCACATGCAGAAGCCAGGTGAAATAACTTATATGTCGTTAGAAATAGATATTGAACGTCCACATCTCACAAGATTAATGCTTCATCTTATTTTATGATTCGTTCGGGGAGGGGTGTCACTTTAAGATATTATTTAATGTTGGCACGCAGACTGTAGCAATAATCACAATCATGACAATCAGGGCCCCATTGCATAAAACTTACCATTAATGCATAACTGTGCTATCAGTGGTAATATTGCTCAACAGCCAATCCAATTCAAGGTTTCCATGGAAGTCGCCATTGATCACGAAGTTACCATCATTGGTAAATTTTATGCAACGGGGCCCTGGTCAGTTTTTAAAAGCCTTTTTAGCTGACAGGCACTGGTGCGTGAGATTGTGCATGTATTTCTGGAAGCTCAAAGCATCCCTTTTTGCTGTCTTTTAATAACATGTCTCCTTGTTATGAGACGAAAATAGAAAATGGAAGGTTTGAATTTAAAGGGGCAGTGTTCTGAAGCATTTAATATGAAGGAAAGGATGGGGGAACAAAGTGAGCTGTAGAAGAAGCCATTTCGATTTCAGTGCGAGATTAATTAGTTTACTTTTAAAAGGGCCATTTTTCTTGCAGAACGGGCAGTTTCTCGTTTTTTTTTAATGGAGAAAAGTGAGCGCATGAAACCTCCCCGTCCCCTCCCCCCTCTCTCTCTCTCTCTCTCTCTCCTTCCTTCCTCCCTTCCTTCTTCTCCTCCTCCTTTTCCTACACACCGCCCCCTCGTTATAGATCCCTAAGTTCCCCCACCACAATTAGAGGAAGGAATAAGGGGTCGTAATGTTCAAATGTAATTAATGGTGTTAATGTTTACCAGTCCTGTTTGAATAATAGTAAATATCCACAAAGACAAGAAAATTTAAAGAACAAGACGGCGCCATGGTATTTTGATTAGAGGGGCAATTGATCCAAATGTGATTTTTATTTACGTTCTAAATGAACAGATAGGGCTGATATATAGTTGCATGACCTTGCCCTCTGTTCCCCATACTCTTCTTTGTCCTCTATCTTTTCTTCCTTTTCTTCTTCTTTTTCTTCCTTTTTTTTTTTTTTGATCACTTGAAAAATCACATGGGTGGCCGCGCCTCCTCCCCCCCCCCCCGTAGCGCCGCCCCTAAAATAGAAGAATCATGTACATAAGAAAGTATGGAGAAGGAAGAAAGAAGGTGAGTGAGAGAAGGAGAGAGAAAAAAGAGACAGAGACAGAGACAGGGGGAGTATTTCATGAAGAGTTTTGTCGGTGATTTTCACTGACAACAGTACTGTTATAAGCTACTGAAAATCCTCGCCTCTGATTGGCTGAGAGCAAATTAGTCAGTGAAAATCACCGACAAAACTCTTCATGAAACGCTCCCAGGGACTAAAGAAAGGGGATGGAGTATAGGAGAGAGGGTGGGTATGAGGAAAGAGTGAGATAACGAGAAGAGAGGGGGCAGAGGGGAAGGTGGACAGGTGGATAAGGAAGGGGCTGGGGAGGTGGGGAGGCGGGGAGAGAATGACGGATGCCGGAGAGAAACCGAAGGATTAAGTCACAGATTGAAAAGGGGAGAGAGGAAGAAAGAGAGAGTGAGAGTAAAGAGAATGAACGAGAGAGAGAGAGAGACAGAGAGAGAGACAGAGAGAGAGGGGGGGAGGGAGAAAGAGAGAGAGAACGGTGATCCATAGTAGAAAGAAAAATGACATTTTGGCAACATTTTGATAAGGTATAATGACATTTTATAGAAATAATGACTTTTTATGGCCATTTGGGGGCATCTGTCGTGGAGGAGGGAAATGACATTTAAAACTTCCTTCAAATAATCCCTTTTTTTTTTCTTGTCCTCCTTCTCCGTTATAGAGCGTGACATTGGCGACTACAGGTTTCAGATCAGTACGACTTCTAACCCCGGTTTGCTTTTAGTGTAAAAAAAAAAAATCATTGATCAATCGAAGTGGTTATTATGACACTTAGGGGGTGTTGCAAGAAAGTTGCAATCGATTGCAAGTTGCAACTGATTGTCATTGGCCAATCAAAATCATTGTTGCATGCATGTCTTCTTAAAAGGGCAGACCCTGAGCCAATCAGAATGGTTGTTTCAAAATTAGCAATTATTTGCAATTGATTGCAACCTTCTTGCAACACCACATTAGATGTTTGCTAGAATTTAAACTTAATGTCAGTTTGGTGACAATTTTGTCAAAATCTCATAATCAGAGAAAGCTCGAATGGCTGACACATACAAGGATCAGGGGCCCGTTTCATAAAACTTGCTAACATCTGCCACATTTCTATAATAAATTTGCTCTCAGCCAATCAGATGCAAGAATTTGGGGAGCTTATAACAGTTATTGCAACTTGTTTTGATAACAAGTTGTTTTTTAAACGTGGTGCAATTGATATCACAATATTCTAGAAAGTAACAAAATAAGATATAAAAAGCTTACGGATCAAGTAATTTTTAACATCCGCGCATGCCATGGGCGGAAATTTGTCTTTTCAGCAGGTTTAGGGGGACACATGCGAAATTTTCTGACAAGCACCAAGGCAAAAAGGCAAAAAATAAATAAATAAAATGTCATCACAGTTCTCATGAGCCTTTTCTTCTCGTCTTATTCTTCAATAATTGCACAGGTTACAAAATCGTAAAATCGTGGGGAAAGACGCCCCCGTCCCTCCCCGGAGATTTCCGCCTATGGGGCTTACATCGTTTCTCTAACTTCTAAGCATTAGAAATTTTTTTCACATAGTACTAGTAGCATCCAACAAAGCCTATTGAGGAATGAAAATAAATTATGCTTCTTAGGAACATCCATAAAAATAAGAAACACTCGGTTTCCTAATTTCTGTAATATTAACTCAAGTCGCTGAAAATCTAAATATATAACACGAGTATACCTTGACAAATTTGCGCTTACATCACATCAAATTGCGTAGACAGAAAACATGTTTTTTGTTGATTTTGCGTTTGTAGTTAATTTAGTTTGTTTTGTATGTATTTTATCTGTTTTCTTTTATTCTATTTTTTGTTTCTCTCTTCCCCCCCCCCCTTCGTTTACGTCATTCATGATCAAGTAGTAGTGTTTACTCCGAGG
>CM057166.1:21740340-21878315 GCA_029962745.1 Echinometra lucunter
TTGCCCCCCCCCCCGGAAAAAAAATTGCGTACGGCCCTGTACCTGAATCTGCAAATTCATCGTCATGCAACCCGACAAAACAGGTCCATGGATCGAGATGCATGGATCGAAAATTTAGAGACCCTTCCCCGCTCGGTCGCCTTGCTTCCTCAAACGTAACCCACCTCCAAGGACCTGAAAAAAAAAAAGGAATTCTCCTTCCCTTCAACTTCACATCCTGACCTGATCTGCATTCATCCCTAGTCAAACATTGCGCCAAACCAGCTGCAGACGATGTGGATCGAAATTGATCTCGAGATGGATCGAAACCAGTGATTGAAACGAAACAAGCCGATCAACCGAACGCACTTTTTGGCACGTGAGTGGTCACGTGACATTGCAATCTAAACAGCAAAATATGCTAATAAGCCGTGTGTTCATGACTGGATAGTGAAGTAAAATACATTATAGCATGGGCATCAAAAGATCCAATTACCAAAATAGGTGAAAATCAGAGTATGGTTTTCACATCTGGAATAAATTAGAGATGCCAAGATACAAATAGTAGTTTCGTTTCATACTCAGTATTAGGGGCAACAGAACCAAACATACTTTTTTAAAATGTAAGAATACATTCATCACATTATCTGAATAGCGAAAATTTATGAATTTCTTTGTTACTTACTTTTTAATGAATTGTTTGTACAATTTTGGTTAGCTTTCTTAATTTTCAGAATTATACTTAACGAGAGAAGCTATATTACATTTTCTTAAACTGTTGTTCTGGTTTCCAACAGTGACATACTATTATATGCAGAATTTGTGAAAACAATAATTAAAACCGCTAGAGACCGTATTTTTGGTGAAAAGGGCTTTACATCTTTTTTTTTTATTTTTTTAAGTGTGGTGGGGTATATGCCTTGAGGAATGTCCGTCCCCCCCCCCCCCCCCCCACACACACACACACAAAAGCGCCCTCATAATAATAGCAAAGGGGTTGCAAATTTGCCAGTGATGAGTGCCATGATATATTTCTTGTTTATTGGCTTATGTGTGAGATTATGCAGACCTTTTTTTTTTCTCGTTGGAATATTTGAAATTCGGAGCATTCTTCGTGACATCTTTATGACCCGGAGGGGGGGCACTTCCATATATATTCTATACGGGGATGTGGGATGTGCCGCCCAGGTGGGTCGCTTTTTCACAAGAAATCCCTAAACATGGGTCCCGTTTTCTACAAAAAAAAAATATCCCTAAACATGGATTCACATTTTCAACAAAATGAACGATTCGCACGGTGTGTTTAACTCTACTACACTGTACCCCTGGCATCTAATTTCTCTATCAGATCGCGCTCAGTATGGTCGGAGTCTATTGTGGACCTATGATTCCCGCTGTAATAGCGACATGGCCTATTTACCTGATGAGATCCCGCCCCCCCCCCCCCCCCAAAGCAAAGAGTGGATTGTATCACATGAAGTGAGAAAATTAGCATCCGTTAATAATTTCGAATGAGTATTCAACAAATTTGTCAAAATTGGAAGGCCTAGATGTATATGCCGGTATGATCACAGGAGATGTATAAAAGATAAGGGGGAAGAAGCTTTTTGGGGGGAGGGTGGGTTGGTGTTTGTGTTTTTCAAAAACATCACAACGGAGAATAGTTTGTTTGCTGCGGGGTGTTTTTTCCTCTCTCTCTCTCTCTCTCTCTCTCTTCTAAACAGCTTCAAAAAGAAAAAAGAAAAGAAAAAATGGCTAACATTTAGCGATCTGTCGCCCATTTAGCCTCACTCACTCCATAGATATGAGGACAAGTCCCGGTTATTTCGTCTTCTATGTAAATACTCACAACATCTCAGATTCGGACTATCTGATATTTTATATTGATTTCATTCAACTTCCAAACATAACAAAGCAGGCAACGTATCATGTTGACATAAAAGGAACATAGATTAATACAATTTAACAAATAAACTTTCAAATAAATTATTACATCATATTTTTTCCCCGAACTGCCAACACAGTAACAATTTAAAACAAAACAAAAAATGTTTCGAAATGCAGAGGCCGACAAGGAAGCCAGGCTTGTGGATATAGTTAATACTAGAAACGACACATTTTGATGTGATTTAAAATGTCGCTTGAAACTCCACAGTACTTTGTAACGGATGGGGCGCAAACAAATTATATCAAAATATGTCTGGGATCTATTGAAGGATTTTATTGATTAATTCCATTCAACTGAATTCTCTCATAAACTTAATACAGGGACATTCTAGTCACCGGCGTAAATCCACTTTGAGGAAGGGGGGGGGGGGTATGATCGACATTTTTTGCCGATTTTTTTTTCTGTCGAATTCACTCTTAATTATACACACATCCTCACCCTCCCACACAGACTCCCTTACACACATTTTGATTTTTATTTTGTGAGCAAGCGAAGCGAGCAAGCCAAAAATGACCACTTTTCTGTTTTTTAATCACATTTTCAAATAGAAATTCTAAAATATGATGGCCCGGTATGATGGTCGTTTATGACAGATTATCAAAAATTTACTGATTACTTAAAATATTTCTTCCTTAAAAAGTGGGGGGATATTTGTACACGCCATCCGCCCCCCTCGAAAAAGTGGGGGATATATCCCCCATTCCTCCAACCCCCCCCCCCCCTCCACCGGGATTTACGTCAATGTTCCTAGTTTCAATAGTCTTTGGGTTTGCCATTTGCCTTTCTCTGTACGTCTTTCTGTCACGCACTACGCCGATTTCTATCGTTATATACTAGTACCCCCTTTCTTTCTCTCCCTCCCTCTCTCTCTCTCTCTCTCTCAGAGACTCTACGTCCTCCTCACTAAGTCAAAACACACGCCCCAGTGACTAAACTGCCGTCCAATAACAAAAGGAAGCAACTCTGATTTTATTCAAAATTGACCTTTTTCCTGATTTGGGGTACTTTTTGTGTATGCTCTACATGATGGCGAATCAGATGAAGAAATCAAGATCACACGACCCCCATTTCCCGAAATATAGACAAATCAAACAGAAGCAACTCCATAGATTTCCACATAAAAAGTAACATTTTTTCTTCACTTACTAAGAATCTCATTCTACAGAGTTGCTTCTTTTGTCATTGGATGGCAGTGTATTGCTACACGTTATTTTTGTACATTGTGGAAATGCGGAACTTCAACCGTGGACCTTCAACCGTGGACCAAAACCATACCAAACCCCTAAACCCAGCCCTACACCTAACCTAAAACCCTATTCCAACCTAGCCCCTAAACATGTATCAGACAACAACAACAACAACAAAAATTCTGGAGCAGTGGTCGCCGGAGCCCAAAACCCTATTCCAACACTATTGCTACACGTCATTTTCGTACATCGTGGAAATGTGGAACTTCAACCGTGAACCAAAACTATACCAAACCCCTAAACCCAACCCTAAACCTAACCTAAAACCCTATTCCAACCTAGCCCCTAAACATGTATCAGACAACAACAACAACAACAAAAAGTCCGGAGCAGTGGTCGCCAGAGCCCAAGTTGGGCACCCCTCCTAAATATCCCTATCAATCCCTCTAGATCTCCCGGTGTCTCTTTTCCCTACAACCATTTTTCTCTTTCTCTCTCTTTTTCTCTTTCATCATACATCATCGTTTCCTCTCTATCTTAAGCATCACCACCTCCCCCCCCCCCCAAAAAAAAAAAGGAAAGACAAATTGCTTTGCCTACACTAGGGCATGCTCACATTATGTTTTATTGCCATTTGCTAGCTTAACAAATGAATAATGCACAACATGCCTATTGATAAAAGAATATGAAGTTTATTTTCCTGTTAACATACATTTGATGTACAATGAATAACAAAAAATGTCATAATGTGAATTCATAAACGATGTTTAGCATTTGTTGTGTGGATTCCAAATATTATTTCTGGACCCGTGGATAAGTCAGTACAGTCGACTAGACGAGGAGAAAATAGAAAAAAGAGCACAAAAAGAATGCAAAAGGTTAGTAGACAACAGGGTTTCAAAAGCCTTTCAAAATGTTAATGATATACCAACATTTACATGCCCTTATAGAAATGCCTATAACGTCAAAAGGATGTATAAAATGGAAATGTCAATATCATGACATCATTATATCTGCCATTAAGATTGCAGTCAGGTTCTCAAAGTTTTGATGTCAAGTTGAGAAAAGGCTAGATGCTAAAGAGGAAAGAAGAAAGGTGCATGTATGTCAGTGCAGAGTAGATAATTAGCAGAAGAAGATTATCTATTCACCATCTTAATTAGAAATCCTGTCTCATTTCATAGCACTTGTACATTGACCAATTAATTATTAATTGGATTATCTTGTTTGCATTAATACAAACTCTTTTCAAATACTCTCAAGACAAAGTTTTATAGCCAACATCTCATCATATTAAATGGGCTTCCTGCTTTTTATTAGCTCTCGAGAAGCTAATTTCACCTGAAATGTTATCATTTTCAAAATGTAGTATGAACAATATGCTACAACTTATAAATTGCAGCAAATTTCTGGAGAATCACTAAAAAAAATTACTTTTCAGAAAAGCACACATTTTTGAAAATTTCAAAGATGGGGCTTTTAAAATATTAATTTCATTAAATTTTCCTATTTTTCATGAATGTATCATACAGTAATACAGGCATCAGCATCAAGTACATTTCTCGGAAAGAATTAAGTTTTGTATAGCAAATCATATTCATGACATATTATTTGATAAAAACATTACATTTTCAGAATATAGGTTGACACCTGTAATACTGCATACGGGTACACAAAAATCTTAACGTCATAATTCTGACATTTAACCCATTCTTGACAGAGATCCACATTCTGTGGTTTGGCCTAATATCTTTTGATGCAAAGCTCTAAAAATCATATCAAATACATGAGCAGAAAGAGCAAAAAATTCTACACAAACTGTACCTATTTTGGTTGCATTTGTTGTTTGATGCTGAAATTTTTTTAAAGGAAAAGAAGCATTAAAATCCTTCAATTGGCAATGTGATAGAAAGCTTAAAATCACCATTTTCCCCTGCAAATTGGCAACTTTTTGACTTCTCATCATAATTTCTGTCAATTTATATTCATTTCAGATACATGACATTTTATAAGAAAAATGTAGCAATAAAATAAAAATGTTGGTGTTGCCAATTTGAAGAATAAAAGCTGATTAAATTAGGCTTTAAATAATTCCTGTCACGAATGGGTTAAGGAATCAGCTTCTAATTGGCAGATATTGTATGGCTGCAAATGTGGAGAAAGACATCGATGAAAAATGCTTATCATCAATTTCAAACATACATGTATTTCTGGATATACATATGTCAAAATTTTTTTGTGCATCAAAACCCAGGCTAAACCCTCTGTCTTACTGAGTCCAATTGTTCCTTAGACGGGCTTGGCTTGTTCTGGTGATCATGCTGTAAGGGTATGGAAGTGCTACTGCGCTGGCCTCATTCAATCGATCCATCTGTTGAAAAGTCAGAGAAAATTGCATAATTATATTGAATAAATCACTCCTGATAACTAGCTTATAAATGCACAAATTCTAACATAGTTTATTCTCTGATCATAGAGTTCTGCAGATCATGGAGTGCAACCATCGCAATGAGTACAAGGTAGAATTGAGAGAGCTCCTACAGAAAAGAGCTATCAAGATTGTCAGGAGTAGGGCCTATTATATCTGTCATATAATCCGTGCAGTTGATTGGTGTACTGTGCATCATGTCATGAAATACAATACCAACCGGGTCGAGTTGTTGATTTTATTGATTTATTTTCATGTATTCAAATAATATACAAAAAAGACAAACAATATAACAAAATAGAAGATAATACAACTGGAAAACGATTTTACAAAAAAATGATCAGCAGTTTGTTACATTATTGACAACTGAACAAATTCAACAGTTTGAACATTACTGAAAGCAAAAACTATGTGAAAACGAGGGGCTTATTGAAATGGTTTGTAATGGGAAGACCCTCTTGAAATCATGAGTCGTAGGGGTACTCATTTATAATCATCAATTAGTAAGATTCTGTCTGGGGTTTTACATTTGTAGGTTGGTAGAGATTGCAGAGAATAAGGGAAAATGGAAAATAAATAGAAACAGAAGATTTTGGTTTTTTAGTTTGTTGTTTTTTTTAAAACAATGATTGATGAGTAACACCACTAGAGGAAAAAGAAGAGGTAAGTCAGAAGACAAGAAAAGAGAAGTAGAATCGCTAGTCTCAAAACTCATGGAGTAGGATAAAGATAAGATTAATGATGGAATTTCAGTATAGTTTAACATGTTTAAGCAATTGATAAGCCAGTTATGTTTTGTACTCATTTAACAAGGATAATTTTATGTGTGAACACTGCGCCAGTTAACAAAGAGGAAATACCACACGATTCTGGATAGGGTTTTCCTATTTTAATGCCAAGACCGAGACAAGCATAACTCGCCACAAGAGGGCGTTAACACAAATCAATAATGTACAATGTATCAACAAAGATCATAACATTGGCGTGATCACTTCTTTCTTTCCTCTTTCTACCTCTTTTCTGTTACTACTGATATCCTATAAACAATCTTCAATTTAGATCATCATATCAACAATATACAACTGCGTAGCTATAAATATCTTTTGTAGTAGGCAAACATAATAATTTCAGAAAATCTAAACTTGTTTCTATGCTGACACCATCGTGAGTAGATATACTATGAAGAATAATAAATCGCATATATCACCTGGGATTAGCCCAGTAATCATTCTGAACAATGAGTACTTCACTTGAAAACTACAGAAACATATCAACACCACAAACAATAAGGTAAACTGTGTTCCCACATAAACACTGGTAAACAACAAATATAACATTACTGTGTTGTAAAAGAATTTTCATACCTATACTACAGATTCTACTATGCCAATACAATGAATACATGATGTACTTACTCCCTTATTAGGAACCCAGTAATAAAAACCATATACAATTACAATACTGCAACCTCCTTATACTTGTATCTTTGTGGAAAATGAAAAACATACAGCAACAGCGAAGACAGGCATATACATGTACAAAATGTGAATTAGCATGATTGTAGTACCTAATGATTGTAGTAACTAATAACCAATAAACACACTGACGCTGCATATCTACAAGCCTCAACATATAACATTGTAAACCCGAAAGTAAATACCATAATGGAATCGCACATAGCCATCGGTGCAAAACTTTGTTCAATACATGTAACAGTAAACAACCTGTTTGATCAAAAACCTAAAATAAAGAATACAAAATAACATGGCATACACATTTTACCCAATAAGTAAAAAAATCCTGCTTACACTATAGTTGCATAATACCACACTTCATCATGTGTACTGTCAAACAAGAAAGAAGGTTGAGAATACTGCAGTGTACGTAGCAAATAACCATTGAATAAAGAAAAACAACAACTACCTGTATGCACTGAGTGATTTTTCAACATGTATTATTAACAAGTGCACAAGCTAGTCATTACCACAGTGAGCAGTACCGTTAAATTCCTCAAACATAAGAAAACAAAAGTATGGTTTCTAAATATCATCCTGCTAATCTGGTTTCCCTGCTTTGCAGTAATAATGACATACTATTCTGTAGCATACAACAAAAGAATACAGTTTTCATGCATGCATTATACAGTCTTATAAGATTACAAACGGATATGGACTAAACAATGCATCACCAACCACTCTATAAATAAATTTTCATAGCAATAACATGAACATTCCAAAACGCTTAAGAACTATGGATGGATAAAACGTAATCATACATACACACTCTCCTTAGCTTCCCACTAGACATCAGAATATATTATTCAAGTGCTACACAGTAATAACCAGTGTAATGATACAACTACACATAAAAGCAGAACATATGATGAATGTATATCCCACTTTCTTTCAAATATGACTATGGTATATGAATGAGACCATCAGATAACATGAAATTAAAAAAAAACAAAAAACAAAACAACTTTCACATCATCTAATACATATATCAAGACTAGCCTCTAAAAAGGGCAGATGCACAGCATTATAAGGATACAAAGTCCAACTGTCAAATCCTTTTTCTTTTCTATTTCATGAAAAGGAACAGCAAGTGGCCAGAAACATAAACAAAAACTTCTTTATCAAATGTAATGACAGTACAAGATTCCAATAAACAGAGGAAAATCTTCAATCTTGATTATATGGATCCCTGCTTGTATCAAAATCATATATCCACAAATGAAAACAAGGTTCACAGTAGATAAACAGTTTGTCTTCATATGTATCAAATACATGTACCTCTGACACTCATGAGATAATGGATATAAACACATGGGAAAAATGTTTTGGATACACTCAAGAGCAGAAGAATCCTCAAAAGATATGTCAGAATGTTGGGTTGACAGATACAAACACAAATACATAAAATTAGCTGAAGGTCTACTTTATTGTAAAGAAACCCATTATATGTAGCAACAACAACAGATATAAAAATACCGGGGATAAAGAAAAAAAAAACAACAACAACAAGTCCATTGTATCTACACATTATCTAACTTCCAGGGGATGAGAGGGGGGGGGGTGTCAGTAGGGGGTGCTGGTGGACCTGGGACACAGTCTGCAGCTAGAATGCCAGTGGTAGGAGGCATTGACCTGGGGTCTGTCAAGGGATGCCAGTCCTCAGACATGAGTTGGGGGCATAAAGTCCAAGGGCCGACATAGGTTAGGGTCAGAAGGTCACCAACACAGATGTCTTGGAAGATCAGAGCTTGGCACTCGCCGTTATCAGATGGCACAGCGGGAGGATCTGTGGCCTCTGCACTGGCAGCATTGGGACCCAGTGTGGAGTGGGTGGTGATATCACAGGGCACAGATGTGGAGTCTGTGTTGTCATCAGGCGGAGTAGCAGGATCTGTGGTGATGTCTGGAGGCACAGGGGCAGGATCAGAGAAGACATCACAGGGTACAAGCTCAGGGCTGGCACTGATGTCAGAGGATACACAGGAGGGGCCTGTGTACACACTGTCCATGGAGATGAGCATAGGGTGGTTGCTGACATGTGGGGGTGTAGAAGGGCCACGGTTGTCATCCAGGGGCATAGGAGGGCCAGTGGTGATGTCATCGGAGGTGTCTGGCAGGCCCCCATCATTCAAGACAGTAACCAAGGGATGAGCATCTAGAACAGAGCCATTGGGTAGTGGCAAAGTGGAAGACCCGGCACACATTGCAGGAATCGTAGCATGTATGATATAATGGTGTGGTGCCTGTTCATTGGAAGTGATGACGTCATCAGCTAGCGAATCAGAGCATTCATTCATGGACATGATGAGGGTCCCTGCGCTGTGTAGGTCATCAGCAATCACCTCAGGAGCGCCTGCAGGTGCATGATAGCAACAGTTGGCCTCGACACTGGCGGTTGCACTAGTTGGTGATTCACGTGAACCACCTGTAGCGAGCACAATTGGCGGACTATCAATGCACAGCGTGTCGATTTCGACTACGGATGTACTATCGCCATCAATCATTTGCATTATGAGCTGTTTGGTAGTGAACTGCAAACGGAGTGCGCTTTCAAAGAGCCGGCGCTCAGCACGGAAATCGTACGGTGAAAAATACGGCTCCCTATCAGGAATATCTGGACCGACAACAGCACAACTATCATCAGAATAGTGGTCAAGTACATCGTCACTACAGACAGGCAAGCAATCTATCTCTGTCAGAGTTCCAGAGCTTGGCTCAGTCAGAGGTCCAGAGTCAAAGATAGGCTCAGTAAGGCTAAGAGTACCAGAGCTGGGCTCAGTAAGATCAAGAGTACCAGAGCTAGGCTCACTAAGACCAAGAGTACCAGAGCTAGACTCAGTAAGGTCAACAGTACCAGAGCTGGGCTCAGTAAGATCAAGAGTACCAGAGCTAGGCTCAGTAAGACCAAGAGTACCAGAGCTAGACTCAGTAAGGTCAACAGTACCAGAGCTGGGCTTAGTAAGATCAAGAGTACCAGAGCTAGGCTCAGTTACAGGAATTTGCTTGTGAACTTCCGCACTATTGATAGTGACAGCCTCCCTCGTGCTACCTTGACAACCATACCTGGACACCGAGTCATCACTGAATGTGATGAGATGCCTAGATGGTCTTACCGATATATCATTAATCTCCATAAAGGGGGCACCGCCAATGATCTCCACATTCAGCAAGCATTCATCCTCAACAACCAATCCTTCGAAACTCAACTCTAGGCCACCACGGTACAATGAAAACCAGGTAAGCCCGATAACATTCAAGCAGATGTTACACACGTATTGGTTCATCTCATCAGCAATGTAATCATCAATCATTCTCTCATCAATCACAATCTCCAACCCCAATACCTCAGCCATTGATTCACTGATTAGATTAATTTCACAACCACTTCTCAACTCTACTTTCACTCTTTCACACCCATAATTTGCATGGAAATACGGGGGTGATAGAATACAAGATTCGGGCGGGTTTGGCTCTGACAAGCCTGCATGTATCTTCGGACACCACTGCTGGGGTGCCTCTAAGGGGGTGCATCGCTGCATTGATGGCAATGATGCAGTGGACCCGGTCAGGGCGATGCGTCTGTGCATTGACGCGACGTCACACATGTATCTTCAATATGAGGGACTACAAAGAAAAACAATGATAGCTACCCAGAATTATCACATCAATTTTATGATGAGCGCTGGCCTCAATATCATGAGCTAGATTCTCTCTGTTTGGATCCTTGTGAGCGCTTTTCTCAAGACCCGAGTACGATCCCAACGCTGTCACCACGCCAGTTAACAAAGAGGAAATACCACACGATTCTGGATAGGGTTTTCCTATTTTAATGCCAAGACCGAGACAAGCATAACTCGCCACAAGAGGGCGTTAACACAAATCAATAATGTACAATGTATCAACAAAGATCATAACATTGGCGCTGTTATAAAGTTTGAGGGTTTGACCGATACCATTTCAACGATTTGGTCCTGTATAGGTAATATTTTTTTTAATGCTGATGTTGTTCTGGTCAAGGGGAGATGATAGTGATTGTGGAGGGCTTGTCCTGTGGGATAAGCATGTATTTCAATATTTTTGGTGAAGAGTGAGGTGATGGCAGATGGAAGTTTGTCCTTGGATACCTGGAACATAAAAGTTCCGAGGTTTAGGAGGTAGAGGTCATGTATTTTTAGTATTTCATTTTTAAAAAATAGAGATTTTGTATGAGAGCGGAAGAGAACATTTTCTTTTATACTTAGGACTCTTTTTTGCAGCAGTAATATTCAGTTTGACGGAGTTATTTCTCCATATAAATGAGCAAGTTCCCATTGTGACATCACTATTTGTGAATAGTAATACTGTTCATGGATGACATCACAAGCAAAATGAGCATACTTCATTGTGACGTCAGGAATTTTGATCACTTATTTGAATATGTCTACGCTTTGTGCATTTAATTAAAGTGATTACACAATGGTAATTTTTTTTTTCTGATATATGATCGAGAATAGAATTCTAAGAGGAATAATATTAAAAATTTGATGATTTTTCAATCGAAATCAACGCATTTTTGCTAATTTTCTCATAAAAAGTCAAGAGCTGACCAAAAAATTTGAGTATGAGGTATGACGTAAAACTGGATGCCCAGCTTCACGTATTGCAGTTGTACTGCACGTTAGACTGTACAATTTGTATTACACCTTGCGCGCATTTTGCTAGAATTGCGCGACAAGGTTTGATGTCATTTTGACGTTAAAGTGGGTACCAGTTGAAACTGGGTCACAGAGGAGGGGTCAAAAATATCCTGAAATCTTACCACATTTGGGGGTTTCCTTGGCAACACGACTTTTTAAAAAACTTTAGGCAGATGATTTTCTGCTAATAAAATCATGCTCTTTTAAATGAGCTAACGTTTCAGCATTGGGTACCCCCTTCCAAAGAAGGGTGGCCCTGGGTGATGTCATCCATGAACAGTATTACTATTCACAAATAGTGATGTCACAATGGGAACTTGCTCATTTATATGGAGAAATAACTCCGTCAAACTGAATATTACTGTAATTACTGTCCATCATAGCTGTTGACCGTGTCAGCATCTGTAGGATGTTGTACTGGCCCTGGGTTACCTCCCAAAGAGCACAGATATAAACAAAATATATACGACCTCCGTTCAGGTGTCTGCTTAAACTATGGTGCCCTCAGTTATGCCAACATTTTGGGTACTATAGTTTCCAATCTGATTCTATCACTGCTATATAAATTTGTATACCACTCTCGGTCACAGGGAAGTGCAAGCGTTCTCACAGGGAAGTGAGTAATAAAATGCAGTTCTGAATCAGACTGCACGCTTGATTTATCTAGGTGAAAAATTATGTGAGATACAAGAAGCAATAAAGGAACTTGCTCAGCAAAAGTCTCCTACTGAAGTATATGCCAATAGATGAAACGTTATAGTGCGTCAACAAGTGAAAGAAGCATTGAAACATGCAAATGATCGACCAAAGAAGAAGAGTAAAAGGAGCCGAACATCTGTGTGTCGCATAGGAGAGAGGTGCTCACTAGGTATCACCTAGTTGCCACAGAAGAGGTTCAAGTTGAAAGGTGTAGTCGAAGACACAGAGCCGACAGAGAAAAAAATTATTAAGATCAAGTACCAAAGTGGCAAAACATCTACAGAGTGGATATCTATACCTGACGTCACTGGAGTTACAGGGCACAGAGAAGATGTGCTCTCACAGCTCTCACAATGGCATGAAAGAAAGAGCTGTAGAGGGAAAAGAACTACATTGAAATGACTCACAAAGAGAGACTTAAAAATCGGGAAAAATACTACATGATCCTCAGAATTCATACGGTAGTTGATTTGTTGTCACATCAAGTGACCTCAATTGCAATTCATAGAATACATTGTATCAGAAAGGTTTCGACACAAAGCATTCGAGCACATCCGTGACCATCCAAATTTGTACAAGAATTTTAAACTGAATGGCAAGAGAAAGTATGTGCAGATATCACATAACTCTCCTGGCACTAGCAAGGTTGTACAATGTCCAAATTCTTGTTTCAGGTGCCAGACCAGCGTACAGTGTCCTACATGTAATTTCAACTGACAGCAAAATACTGACCCTGGGTTACCTCCCAGAAGGCAAGGGTGAGCACCACGTCAGTGTCGATACCAACAGGATGACCAAATCAGAAGTATGAGTGTGTCAAATGGAGATGGATGATCGACAACATCCTACAGATGCTGACACGGTCAACAGCTATGATGGACAGTTGCTTTGTAGAAAAAACGTCCAGAGGTGACAGCGAAGTGTAGAGTCCCTTGTCAATGGAGTAAACGTCATGTCAAAAATGTGAAGAAACAGATGCAGAATTTGTACCAACAGTGAGACACAATTTATCATCATTCATCATGTCTTGGAAATGTCACCAGCAAGTTGCTTCACCCTCCAAAGTGAGAACTCAAAGTGTTGTAGCTAAAGAAAGTACCTCTTCCAGAACTTTACATCCACTGGTTCATGTACTTTGACAAGTCCCTAACCCAGTAAGTGTCAGGAGGCTTGTTCAAGCAGCAGGATGAAACATTGGCTCAGCTCTTGAGACCAAACACATGTTCGCAAACCTAAGATGGTATCACAGATGACTTTGACTTCGGGATGAAGATTACCGGATGTTTAGTGTAGTCAATGTGTGGTACCGGAAGCAACAAGTGCCCATTACCAGTTAATTCTTTTATAGCCAAATTCAGAAGCGATGTTTTAGTAGAGACATTTTTTCATTCGAAAAGCAGCACATATTGTAGCCAGCGACAATTTGTGCAATGTGGTTTGGAAAATTCTGCACACATTGTTACTGAATACAATAATTCAAGTGCAGCAGCAATAATATGTGCTGCAACAAAGCCTTCCATTTTAACCATGTCTATGATCTACTCACCTGGTCTGCAGTGAGTTCCCAGCCTGTGGATGCACCCATGTTGGCGTTGAGTTGCTCTAACGTCTTGACACCGATGATGACAGAGCATACGGCTTCTTTCTGAAGTAACCATCTGAGAGCCACTTGGCTCACTGTCTTACCTGTAAGACGACAAAGACTAAGAATGAAAATGTTTTAAAAACATATCACCAACAGCAGCTTAGTGTGACCGATTCATCAACCCATTGATTGAACACCAACCCATGATAACTCTGGCTAGGGTCTATACGAAATGTGTGTTACACTGAAATTCGAATCATGCTCATCAACAGGATATGACAAGGAATTAACAGAATAAGCAGAGAGCAGAAAAATGTTGAGTCCATTTCTGTTGCAGTATATTGTGCAATTCATGAATAAGAATAATTGAATTGAAAATAAGGAGTTAAGTCTCTAAATTGGCAATTCAGGGTGCTAGGTGAAATCAACAATTGCTGCTGGTATTTTGTAATGTAATTCAAAATAGTTTCATGCAATGTACATTCTGCTTTGTTGAAATAAATGTTAGAGTAAAAGAGGAGCTAGAAATTGATGAGAGTAATCGGTGCCAATGTAAAAAGGCAAAATTGATTTATCCGGTCCTTTGGAATATTGTTAACATGTAGAAACACAATTCTTATCATGATAAAGTGTAGTCAAAATTTATCGAGAATTCTATTAATGGAAATGCATTTTGAGAAAGATTTCATATTAGTGCTCATGCAGTAGATGGGTTGTTTGGAGTAGCAAAATGTACAGTAGACAAACTCTAAGAGAAATGCTCCTGGATATCACATCCATTTAAATGCAAAGTTCACAATTCCACAAATGAGACTGCAATTTGATGTTTATACATGCACCATTAATCACGGGTCATTGTCCTAGAACAGTTGATTTAACCCCTAGCCTACAAGAACCAGATGGCCCCTATATTAAGTATATGGGAATTGAGAATTCAGTAGTCTACAGGTTAATTTGATCACTTGTACATTAAAACACCATGTGTTTCACCCTGGTAAAAATAGAAGTGTAGGTCACATTCGGGCAAGGTTATTCGGGGGGGGGGGGGGGGGGGGGGAGGGGGCTTCCAGTTTGCGAGGGTAAGGGTGGGGATGTTTCTTCAACCTGAGTGGCATCTGCAAGCTTCCAAACTTTTCTTCTTAATCCACTGAGCACAATTTTTCCCCATATAGCACACATTTTCCACAGACCTTTGCCCAAGTTATCTGAAGCTTGTACAAATTCTGATATTCACAATTATGATACAAGACGAAAATCTGATTACCGTGTTCCATGTGGAAAATTGTCCTTATCTAAGAAATCATTATCTCACAATGGCCCGGTATTTTGGAACAGTCTACCTGAAAATATTAAGAATTTACTTTCCCTAAATATGTTCAAATCCAAACTTAAAACATACCTTTCACAAAAACTATAATTCTCCTGTTCACTTTACCTCAACTATATACTATGTTTATTCTTATGAATTTGTTTGCTTGTATTATTTTCCTTATCTTCAGTCTTTCTTTCCCAACTTGAAACATTCTTTTTAATACAAATTTGGGGTTATGCTATAACTCTTTGACTTTTCAAATAATCCCCCACATTTACATAATTTGTCCTTATTGTTACTTATCTTTCTGCTTAGTTATTCTTCATATTTCAGTTCATTATTTGTTTGTTTGTTTTTTTTTAATGTCATTTCTGTCTTCAACTATTGATATGTATATATTGTATACCGGTATTGCACTTTTACATGTACTTTTGTTTTTTTATGAACTGTGGAATTAAATGAATCTGAATCTGAATCTGAATCTTAGCATTCAACAGGTTAAGGGATATTATAGTCATAGTATACAGGGCTCCGAGATGTTCACTGACGCCCATACATCTACTTTGAAAGCATATCTCTTGGTATTGAATTATACATCAGCGCAAAGATCAGCAAACTTTCTCAACTTTTGCGCGAGTGAAAAAAATATTGTCGGCAATTGTTGGTGGTGCGTGTGTGTTCCGTATTGACTGTGTATAACACTTCGCCAGCACAAGTATACAGCTGAGGATTTCCGCTTCATCCCGAATCCCGTAGACTCAGCAAATATAATATCCCTTTAAGAAAGCATGGGATTAAAGATGGTCAAAGATTATTAAGCAATAAGGCAAAGCCAAGATGCTTAGGAAATCAAATAGTGTTAGGAAATAACAGAAGGGCTCCGAGATGTTCACTGACTCCCATACATCTACTTTGAAAGCATATCTCTTGGTATTGAATTATACATCAGCGCAAAGATCAACAAACTTTCTCAACTTTTGCACGAGTGAAAAAATATTGCCGGCAATTGTCGGTGCTGCGTGTGTGTTCCGTATTGACTGTGTATAACACTTCGCCAGTGCAGTATACGGCCGAGGATTTCCGATTCATCCCGAATCCCATAAACTCAGCAATATAATATAATATATTATATCATAATATAATATTAAGCATGGGATTAAAGATGGTCAAAGATAATTAAGCAATAAGGCAAAGCCAAGATGCTTAGGAAATCTAGTAGTGTTATGAAATAACAGAAGGGCCAAATTTCTGGAGGGTTTTCATCCTGAAATAATTTCTGGCAAATTTCCGGCCTATGAGCCTCATCATACTGACTGCCTGACATCCAGGATATTCCAAACTTTTTTCTTGGTAAGAACCATGGGATTACAGATGGTCAAAGATAATGGGAATTTCTTATGGAAAATAGAGCAAAAGCAAAGTCAAGATGTATACGTATAGCAACATGCAGTGTTGGGAATGAACCAAAATAGCAATATTCCTAACCGGATTGCCCTGAAAAACATTATGGGAAATACATACAATGTACAAGCTTCATCAGCTACTAACTGCATGACATCTGTTAACCCATTCGTGACAGAGGTCCACACTTTGTGGTTTGGCCTAATATATTTTGATGCAAAGCCCTAAAAATGATACCAAATACATGAGCAGAAAGAGCAAAAAATTCTACACAAACTGTGCCCACTTTGGTTGCGTCAATATCCGTTGTTTGATGCTGAAAATTTTTTTAAGGAAAATAAGCATTAAAATCCTTAAATTGGCAATGTAATAGAAGGTTAAAAATCACAATTTTCCCCTGCAAATTGGCAATTTTTTGACTCCTCATCATAATTTCTGTCAATTTATATACATTTCAGATAGATGACGTTTTATAAGAAAAATGTAGCAATAAAATAAAAATGTTGGCGTTGCCAATTTGAAGAATAAAAGCTGATCAAATGAGGCTTTAAATAATTCCTGTCACGAATGGGTTAAAAAGAGATTACAAACTTTCTTTTCTTGGGAAACACAGGATTACAGATGGTAAAAAGACGACTGGAAATATAATGTAGGGCAAAAGCAATGTCATAGAGAGCAAAATGCAATGTCAATAATGATCAGAGAGGGCAATATGCCCTGTGTGTCCTGAAACATTATATTTCTATTTGATTTGAAATAATACATTTATTTCCTTCTGAGACAATAACATACTGGGTGATTTCAAGTTCGGTGTTAGTGCTGGTGTTGGTGTTAGAAGCACAATTTTGATTGTTTTCCATAGCTCTAACACCGTATCTGAGTTTACAAAAGTGGTTCAAATGACATTACTGACTGCTCAACTCCAAGTGACAGTTGTCCCAAGACCGGTTTTATTTTTAATTTGGAGCTACATTGATGCAAAAATCAGCCTAACACTAACACCAAAAGGTCAACACCAAACTTGAAATCACCCAATGTACATAATTCCAATAAATGATGCAGGGAAGGTGGGAAACACCCGAAAAGCAGAGCTTGTGTTGGGGACACTGAAGACATAATGACAGTACTAATAAAAACATGTAAAATGTCCAAATATACAGACATTGTTTGACATTCTACAGAGTGAAGGAAATCGGAGTAAGGGTAAAGATGGAAAAGATTACAAAGAAAAGGGAAAAGATGGCACTTGCATCATTAAATGTTAGCGAGTAACAGACCATATGCCATATGGTCTGTTACTGCCATATACCATACCAATCTCTTCAGCTACTGATTGCATAACATCTACGAAATTCCAAACTTTTTCTCCTCAAGAAAGACGGGATTGAAGATAGTCAAAGATGACTGAAATAAAAGGGGTATTAGGGCAATGTACAGTGAGGCACTAAGAAAGTACAGAATAGACGATATATCCAGTAGGGCATTGTCCAGAAAAAAAAACTTTTTGGCGAACACCTACCAGCCTCATCAGCGACTGACCGCATGACGTCTAAGAGATTCCAAACTTTCTCCTCTTGGGAAAACTTGGAGAAATTGGGATGGCTCTCCATTTTGATCTCTGGCCTGGACTCCACGAAAGCTACTCTGCTTCCCTCCGGAGCTGAATCACGTTTGATCTTACCTGTCAACCAACCTCTACAGTTCATTCAAAAAGAGAATAATTAATAATAATAATAATAATAATAATAATAATAATAATAATAACAGTGGATTCTCCTATAGAGCTCATGTCTGTCAGAACTGACACTTGTGGCGCTCCACTGTTATTACCCCGGCTTTGGTGGCCATTAAAGCACTCTTGCACTTCAAGGAAATTCTTCCTACCAGGTATCCATTTACCACACATGGTCAAGAGCGGCAAATGCAGATTAATGTCTTGCCAAAAGACATTGGTGCCATGGCGGGACTTGAAACGCCAACCTTGTAATCAGTCCGGCAACGTATCCACTAGACCACGACACCTCTACATCAGAAAATGGGCGTGACATGAAGGAGGCATGGATAACGAAAAATGGTGATATATAGAAGACAGCATTGCTTTGAAAGGCTCATTCTCACAGTGTTAAATCAACTTGCAAAATTCCTAACCAGCAAATACATGTAATACCATTACGTGAATCCTGTGTTTAAAAAATACCCCACCAGCTTATAACACAGGAACCCCATTGCCCTGCGTGTTACGTCAATGGGAGGTCAGGTGGGGAATCTGAAACCCCAATTTCAGATTTTGGGAGAGCTTCAATTCTCTCGTTTAAACTGGGGTGGGGTTCATTTGACTGCTGATAAGGCCTTGCGTGTAAGTCAATGGGAACTCAAGTGGGGTATCGACACCCCATTTTCAGTTTTTGGGGAAAGTTGAGTTTTTCTCGTTTAAACTGGGGTGGGGTCGACTGCAGCTGCTGATAAGAGCCGAACAAACACCGCGCTGGAAACCGCAACAGGCCGATGAACAGCGTGGAGTGAGATTGCAGCAGTCCTCCTTACGTAATAGGATAAACAAACTATTAAGAGCTTCCTGGCTGAAAGTAATCTTGAAATAATGACTTTGTATTATATTTGTTTTAGGACATTAGCATGTCGAAAAACGATTCAAAAATTTGATGAAGATCGAAATAAAATTTTGAACGATGCAAAATGACCCACAATTGCCGAAATAACAGTAAGTAAAAAAAATCTCCCAGACAAGTTTTGAGCTTGCATAATAACCAAGCGCCGCCGCATAAGCCGAGCTCGCTCGCCTATCGCCTAAGTAGCTAGCGTGCTCGATCGCTCTCAGCGGATACTTGGGAACTGCTAAACCGTATTACATTGCGTATAGATATTACGTTTTTCCATTTTAATCATCCATTATTTTTTGCTTAAAATTGTCTAAACTTGTTTTCTTCAACTAGGACCAGAATCTAAAATTCAATTTCTTCCTTGAAATATCACTACTTTTGCCTTTTAAATATTCCCCAATCAAAGTATTTTTTTCCTCCGCGGAGTAATAATCGGCAGTGCGACGTTCAGTTTCAACAACACGTGCATTCATCAACAGCGCAAGGACAGAAGCTGTTGTTTTTTCTTTTTTTCACAATTTTGAGGTTGGAACCAGTATGTGCTGCTAAAGTTTAATAGGATGGCAGAAATCATCATGATAAGAGTAGGAGAGAGGGGCAGTACAGGAGACACCAAATAAGAAGGGGTACCATAGTAAATCTAGGATAATACATCTCTTTCCAGCTGAAGTTGAAACCCATTCGTTTGAGCATGGATAGGGTCCATGGCAGTTTGAGCATAGAGTTATTACTGGGTTCTGCAATGAGAGCTTTCATTTCTAAGGCTAACAAAATGCGAAAGAGGGAGGCAGGGGAATGGAAGAAGGTAGACACCAGTTTGAATTTGAGATGTTTGGAATAGAAGAATAAAATTCAAAAAACACAACACTAGACATTTAATCAATATCAAATGAAAATAACAAATGTATGAATTTCACTTTATTTATTGACAAAACGGTTCTTGCCTCTTGTCATACATTTAGTCTCGTGCATGTCACAGCTCCACTATTTATTTTGTATTTGTTATACAAACATACACAAATATTCAAATTTTCTGATGCTTGAGAAGTGTTTAAGATCATGATTGCTTCTTTTTTATCAAGAAAAGGGTTACATGCATGAAAAATTAAATATGATTAAAAAAAAAACAAATAGAAAAGAAAAAGATGGGATATGAAATTAGTTTGCTCCTTATTTTGATCGGCCTATACTAGGTTAAAGAATTGTTATATCAACAACAACAAAATGATAATTGTGTTATTTTCATTTGTTTAGCAAGAAATCGTAACTCTGTTATATTCGATGAAATTAGAAATATGAAATGCAGTAGAAACTCATTACAAAGTCCTTCACTATCTCCAACATGTAAATGTTATTCTTATTCAAGATTTTTGTGACATCAAACTTATAATGCAATTCACTGTTTCACCTATCAAAAAAGAAGAGTAAAACACAATACAAATAATTAAATATATAGATGGAATAATAAGACAGAGAGAGAAATGATTTCGAAATTTCAATATTACACTTACAGTCAAATCTATATATTGAAATTGTTTTAGTCTAATGGCAAAAAAATTCAGGCATGAAACCATCACGGATACAAATGCACCCTCACTGCATTGTGAAAGAAAACAGTTCCGGACTCACATGTTTATAATACCTCTCTCTCTCTCTCCCTCTCTCTCTCCCTCTGCCTGGCCGTATGAAGGTCACTTCTCCTTGGGGGGAAGGTGGATTATCTGGGAGAGTGTGTGGTTGTTTACTTAAGGATTACCATTCCTGCTGATATCGGGATGGGGGGGGCAGTGAGAGAAGCTTGGAATTTGAAATTGGGGTGTCAGAGGAGATCTGTTTTTAAACACAAATTTTCGTAATGCTAATAATGTTCCGCTGTCGAATACAGCACATCACTGATAGTGATAACACTGATACCACAGATAGTGTACCTCTTTAAGGGCGAACAAGCCCTAAAGAAGGTTCTCAAAAAGTGACAAGACTGAAAAGCGGGTTGACACAAGAGAGCAGCACACCAGAAGAGAGTAAGGAGCACAGCATGCAGGGATAAATGGATGCTCAAAAATGTTGGCATGACTTGATGGTTGTAGCAATGGTAGAATTCAGTACATGCGCATGCATAGATATTTTGTTATGACTCAGGGGGTAGTGAGAAATTGGAGTTGACCTAAGAATTCATGACTTTGGCTTTTTTATCTTGCCATGCGATCACTAAATACCTGGAGAACAAGCACATGTCGCTTTAAAAAAAACTCCCGGACAAGCCCCCAAATCCTGTGGTGATGCTTGCTTGTCCTCGAGACTCTTTACAGTTGTCAGACAAGGGACAACAAAAGGGGTCAATGTGCTTGATGTTTGTATGAGAATGTATTCCTACAACTCCATTTATTAAACTCCCCTTCGGTTTTAACAAAACATCCTTCCAGGTACATATATCTTCCAATTTTCCCATGTGGTTATTACCTTGTTGGTCTGCGATTGACTTCATAGTGTCTAGCAGAGTCCAGACTCTTTCTTCATTCACGAATTGTGAAAAGGTGGGATGGCTTTCCCTCGCAATGTATTGCCTGGTTTCAACGAATGCAACCCTACTCCCTTCTGGTGCAGCATCCCTATTCATTTTGCCGGTTAGCCAACCACTGTGCCATTGGGGACAAGAGCAGAAGGAAGACATTAAGCTACAGCTGTCACTCTCTAGTGGATTTGGTGCCTTATAAATCTATACTATTATTGTTGTTATCATTATCATTATTATTATTATTATGATCATCATTATCACTATCATTATCATTATTATCATCATTATCACTATCATTATCATTATCATTATTATCATCATTATCACCATCATTATCATTATCAAATTGTTATTATTATCATCATTATTATTATTATCATCATTATTACATAATATTATTATTATCATCATTATTATCATCATTATTATTATCATTATTATTATCATTATTATTATCATTATTATTATTATTATCATCATTATTATTATCATTATTATTATTATTATTATTATTATCATTATTATTATAATCATCATTATAGTTACTATTATTATTATTGTTATTATAATTATCATCATCATCATTAATACTACGCTGATGTGGTAAATGGGTACCCAGTAGGAAGAGATTCCTTGAATACATGAGAGCTCTGTCATAATAGCTCAGCTGAAGCTGGGATAATAATGACTGCAGCGCCTGTAGGGAGAACAGGATTAGTACTGATGAGGCTATCTTGACCAGATAAAAATACTGTATTAGAAGTACAGTGTAAGCTTGTTATATAGAGCTCTGATATTACAAGATTCCTGATTCAATAATGTAATTTAGCTGCTCCCAGGCCTTCAGGTTCTTTGTTATTTCAACCTGATGTAAGGAGATTCCCGATTTAACAAGGTGATTTTCACGGACATGGTCCAAAGTACTTGTTAAAAAAGTGAGTTCCACTGTAGAACGGCATGTATCTGAGTCGTGTTAAATATTTCATTCACAATATAACAGATGTGAGTTGGTCTAATGGTTACCTCTCTTTCTGTCTTCACATACAGAATGACTGAACTATCACATTCAAAATCGTCACTCTGTTGTCAAATCTTACTGTAATTAGGACAAAGAGGACTGAAACAAGTATGCTTACCCTTTCAAAGGACTCCAGGGGAGAATACCAAGGCCTTCATTCTTACAGCAATCAACTAACTCCCATTCTAATTCTCGGTTTAGGAGACTGTATTGGGCCTAAAGAGAAAGATAAAAAGAGAGAAAGAAAGAAAGAGAGAGAGAGAGAGAAAAAAAAAACCATCATGAAACACCCTCATTCCTAAACAATCTATCAACTCCTATTCAATACCTCTGTTCATAAGTTTGCTCTGATTCTAAAGACAATAACAGAACATCATGAAAGGTCCCAATTCTGAACAGCAATCTACCAATTTTCATTCTAACTGTGAGTTAAGAGACTGTACTCGGCTAATTTTCTGAGAAGCACACCCCCCCCCAAAAAAAGGAAAAAAGGTTATTATTGGATACACCAAAGTGGGTTTCGTTGTTGAAGGGGGGATCTAAGTATGTTGCTCAATAGCCAATCAAAATCCAGTATTCCATGAAGAGTTACTATAATAGCAAAATTACTATTATAGCAAGTTTTATGCAACGGGCCCCAGATGTAATTCAACTTGACAAGTAAGGCCTATACAATGTCTGTTGATATTTGAGTAGTCTAGTCGGAAATATTTGTATCAGAGTTAGATGTGTTATACACAGAAGGCAGCACCTACCTGAAGAGATACCCATCTGTTAAATCCCTTGTACTGACACAAATCCATTATCTTCTGCATCTGCCATCCGGTCACGTTGCTGGCACCCACATAGCGTATCTTACCAGCCCTCACAAGGTCATCCAGGGTACGGACCGTCTCCTCAATAGGTGTGGCAGGATCCCAGGCATGAATCTGATGAGATGGAAGATTTGAGAGTGTCACACTAATAATAATACTAATAATATATTATATTTCTATAACGCATTACATGAATACTTCAATGCGCTGTACAATGTTACTATCATAACCCCTGATCACTGGATTTCTAGCCCGCACACAAATGTGCACCATCTCCACTCCTTAGGGAGTATTCCTATCATTTTGCACCATTCACATGTGTACATGCAGGGCAATGGCAAAGGCAGACACGTTGGCTTTCGGCAATCTTCACAGGTACCCACTTGCTCCTGGATGGAGAGTGGCAAATGTAGATTCAAATCTTGCCAAAGGACATTAGTGCCGTGGCGGGACTTGGAACTCGGACCACGAGATCCACAGTCCGGTGACATATCCACTAGACCACGACACCTTTACACTAGATCATTTGAACGACAGAAACACCAGTATGGTGATCAGTGAGCCATCATCTACCCAGCCTTTAATCATGGCAACCTGATGCCTCTTTTCTTTGCTCTTTCTATCTCTTGCTCTCTGTGATTATGAGACTAGTCACAATGCCAGGCCACCTTTATGCACTCATGAACATGTCGTTGATTTTTTTTATTCATAGCCTTGAAATCTTTTCATAAATTCATAATTTTGCTTCGGTAGCTAAAAAGCGCAAAGTAAAAAAATTTACAAAAAGAAGGAATATGTCTAGCCCTCCAGACAGTTCCTACATGCTAGAGGGCAGAGGTAGAGAGCAGAAAACAAAAGAAAAGAGTTAGCAGGCTGTTGCGATTAAAGGTCACGATCTACCCGGCAAAGCTACCATACTGGGAAAGACAGCAATTTTTGAAAAGCTTTGAACTAACTGAAAATCTGAAAGGAAAACAATCTGTGGTAAAGGTAAACAAAATGGGAAAAGAAATAAAAAATACATCTCTATGGAAATCCTACGTATGGCCTGGTCTCATTTGACTGATAATGAAAAAGATAACTTTAACTAGAAATTGTTCCCAGTTGACTCTTAAAGCATACATGTGCAAAGGATACTGGATATAAATTGGTGCTGAGGACTTAAGAGCTGAAATAGGGAGATGCAATCTTATCACTACACAAAGGTCTTGTTGGATTAACAGAATATCCAATACTTTTTCCTGAAAACTTCAGAACAGTGTGGAACAATTCATATCTATATTTGCCATTACTGTAAAAATGAGACCGGTCCTCCACTCTATGTACAAGGTCTATCTTTCCCTAAAATGTGCAGCTTAACCCACAGAGGTACAGTGTCACCTTTAGGAGACGCTTTTGCAGTATCTGTTGGTCCAGAATGTTGGGCAGTACATATCATACATGAGCAGAAAGAGAAAAATGCACTGTCAAATTTGAGCCCATTCCCTTCGCCGTATGGTGTGGCATTCTCGAATAAGAGCAGTTTAAGTGTAACTAATCATTAAAATCTTTAAATTGGCAATGCAGTGAATGATATATAATTACTATTTCTGTGTTCAAATTGGCAATTTCTGATTCAATTTTAACAATTATATTTCATTTTGGTTTATGTTTATCCATATTTATTTTTTTCAAGCTATGTAAAACTTGGAAAAAAAATAATTTGTATAGCCAATTTGAGGATTGAAGATGATTAATTTAGACCTCAAGAAAGCTCTGTACTGCTAAAGCAAAAACTAACAGTAATCTTTTCTCACTTGATACAAATCAATATAGTCAGTCCTCAGCCTTCTTAGGCTTTCCTCAAGGCTCCAGATGATGTTTTTACGGCTCAGTCCTCCAGAGTTTGGATTGTTGGGATCCATCTGAAAGCGGACCTTGGTTGCCAAAACAAAGTCCTCTCTCTTCCTCCTGTGAAATTGAAAGAAGTCATGTGTTGTTGTTTTTTTTTAATATAACTAAACAGGGTATGTTTAATGAATTTTGAATTCTACCCCATACTATTCAATATCAAAAGAGCTTTCTGCAAATGAAAACATATGCTTTAAATCTAAAAATAAATCCCCCAAATCCTTGTGGGATAATCAACCACAGCCTTTTTGTCAATTCCACTGCATTTATCTAATATACATATTACTATTTCATGTAATTCTTTGATTTCAGATAGAATCAGGGCTGTAAAAATTTTCGAAGAAGCTCAAAAGCGAGGGAGCAAAGCAACCGAGCTGGTCATGAGGGCGCTTTTGCAGTGAAATTGAACGATTCGGTGCACACTTTTCGTGGATTTTGTGAAAATTTTCAGTAAAAAAAATGTAAGTTTTCAAAATTTGCCCCCCTGCCCCCCTGCCCCCCCCCCCCCCCCCCGCTGCGTACGGCCATGCTTACAATTACAATGAATTACAACTTCATGGAATCAGTTATATGTTTAATGCAACTAACACCTACATGTATGAATCATTTAATCTGGGGGTGTTTCTCAAAGACTACCAGTAAGATTGACTGAAATCGCACTTAACTATGGCAGGCCATTCATGCCACCGGTTGCTCCCACCATCAGTCCCTCAAGGGATGTGCACATCATGGTCACAAATCTACAGAATTACCATTTTTCTTTTCTTCATCAATGAACTGAAAAAAATGTCAATTCTACAGGTACATGTAACAATGATTTGCACATCCCTTTCAAGAGAGAATGGGGGGAAAAGCAAAAAGTGGCATGAATGGCCTGCAGTAGTTAAGTTCAGTTTGAGTCAGTCTTATGCTATGTTTACACTAAGTTCCTGGCAGCCATGGCAGTCCACGTTCAATAATAATGATAATCAATGCGATTTGTATAGCGCCAAATGGAGTGCTCAAGGAACTTCTGCAACCATGGACAAAATGGTATGGACATGACACAACGCAGGGGGACAGCATAGGCAAACGTGACAGCCTATGGTTGCCGTGGATGCCGTGCCAGATTTTCAAACTGTCAAAAAAGTTGCCACGGATGGTTGAATGCAACAAAACGTGACACAATGTAATAGGCCGTAACAAAACTTGGAGGTGGAGATGGACGGGAAGCAAAAATGTCGGACAGACGTGACTGCCGTGACCGCCGGAAACATAGTGTAAACGTAGCATTAGTCTTTGTGAAACACCCTCCTGATTTTCCTTACTTTGCCAACCAGCTGCCCACAATGGATTCCGAGACACCCATCACATAGACATTGGCAGTGTCAATAAAGTTTCCTCCTAGCTCAGCATAGCGATCCATGATCTTGTGAGATAATACCTCATCACATTGCCCTGGCCTCTGTGCATTCTGTAAGTACATAATTGTAGTATGAAAAAGAAAATTCATCAAACTTACAATAATAATATTACTACTAAGGCGTTTTATCTTTATGTCGTTGTGCGAAAGAACGCGTCCGGAACGCAAAATACAAAAATGCAAATATTAAAATGTCTATTTTGACATATTGGAATAGAATCTTAGCAAAGATCATGCCATAAGCAGATTGTATATCAATTTACAAGGTGTATATGCTACCCGTGCAATTATCAATCATTGTTTTGAAAATCTGATTTTCAATAATTTTCCATTATGCCTTCCGGATGCATTCTTTTGTACAACGACATAAAGATAAGATGCCTAATGCTAATATATTCTGCCCTACTGTGACAAAAAGAAGCAAGTGACAAAAGTGACATTTCCTGTAAAAGAGCAAAATGTATCTGTCATTTACACTGACGTCAAGGCGATATCATGATGTCTTGCCTAACATATCTCTAAGCAGCTTGAGTGTTCATGCATCAAATTTGGCCTGTAAGAAGAGCACACTAGGTAAAATAAGAGAATATCAATAACTCAAATTTGGTTGATATGTCAGCTTGCTTTCTTTAGTCATAGTAGGGCAGTATTGCTTGTAAACTGGTATGTATGTGTCAGTAATGCTCATATGCCCATCATGCAAGGTCCTCAAAATGCTCTAACTAGGCAACCAATTTTGGTGTACATGTATCATGCATGTATGGCTGGGCATCCAGGTCCATCTAAATTATGCGACAAGAGTCCTAAAGCTACACACCCTGCATGTATGCAGTGCGCAGTGTTCAAAGCACCAAACTTCTGATGTGACTGAGAAATCAGCCATTTTCCTTTATTTTTTGTGATATTATCAATAGTTAAAAATGGGGATGAAATTCACATCAGTTTAAAAATCAAGAATTCATTCAAAATCAAGAAAATAATACATTCATTTAACATGTGTGCTCAGCTTTACGACTCCTTCATTTTGACGAACAAAATTTTACATTTAAATTGACTTTAAATTATACAATTTCGACATGTATTCCTCTGTCCTAATTTTCTCAAAGATTTGGAATATGGAAAAGCAAGACGGATACCAGATTACCAGTAATGGAAATTCACATTTAGTGACTTCTTAACCAACAAAAACAAAGAGCATAGCTCTTGGTCCCCCCAACCTACTCTCAGTCAAGAAATTTCTTCCTACAAGGTATTGATTCAATCAACACCTGGGTAGAGAGAAGCAATTTAGATAAAAGGCCTTGCTTATGGAAGTAAGGGCCATGCCATTACTAGGATTGAAGAATCCCATAAAACTACTTACACTTCAGGATTATGACACCTGTGCTAGATGTGAAATACAGAGATTCTAACATTTTCTTTACTATAGAAGTCCACTAAATTTGTATTCTTTTCTCGTCTTGTCTTGTCAAGGTTGAGTCGGCATGCACAGGATAGCTGTGCTCTACCAACTTTAATGAACTATGGAGGCATGATCGCCAAGCAAGAAGGTTGCTCCTTACTGGGCTTTTTGTTTTTAGTTTTGTAATTTGCAGAGTTTTTGATGGGAAAGTTTAGCATTTTATCATATCAAACACCCTCATGATCCAGAATCATTCAAAGCATCTACTTTCCTTATTAACATGAAAGATCATTGACTGTAATTTTCAGATCTACACAAGAACGTTATCTCTAGATTAATGATCACTACAAAAGTCAAAGGTCCAGCATTCCACTTGAACTGGAGCTCATAAAATCATAAAATAAAGAGACCAAAATCCAAAGTCTGTTGAATTCTAGGGTCTTCCAAGTATGGACTTGGGAATAGCTCAAACTCAAAAGTACCAGTAGATCTATATAAAAAAAAAAATAACGATGTTGATGATAAAACTCAGAATGAATAAATATCTTTGGTTGGTCTGGTATACTGACCACTAACTAGTCTCGCTGGTGTGGGTATAAAACTTTGTCTTTGACTCTGTAACGTTATCAACTTTAACTTAATTACAACTGTAATTCATGTAATTAGGTAAAAATATTGATGGCTGGCAGATTACATTACTAAATATGAGCATAACACAGAATCTTTGTCTAGACCATTTGATTTTAAGAGTTCCGGATACAGATCTAAAGTTACAAGAAGTCCAAAATTTGTCCTTGGTGGCGGGACACATTTGACAACCAAGTAAGTTACCAAGGCCAAGTTCATGGACATCTCATTGCAATACATGTTAATTCTACAAGTACAACACATGTTTCATTGGGATGTTCAAGATTATACAAGTAAGATTTATGACAGTTTCGAGAAATGCACCCCTGATCTTCCTGGTGTGGGTTTTGAGTTTGTGAGACTTTTCAGTTTTTTAACTTAAGTTTGAGTCACTTTAAGTAATTAACTAGTTAGATCTATCTTCACTTAAAAATTGCCTCAAAAATAACCAATAAATAAATAAAACACTCTAAAAACTATCTGAAATGTAGACTGAATTATACACCTAACTGTAGTGTTGATGCGGTTTTGGTTACAGATTAAAAAGATAAATAAATAAATTTTAAAAAAAAAAGCTCACTGCATCATTCAAGAGCCAAAACAAAAACATTCACTGCTCAAAACATCCCTGCACAAAAATCAATGGACCGGACCGAAGCCAAACAAAGCCGTTCGAGACAATATTTTCTTCTACCTGACTTTGTCCAAATGTCATAGTTCCCAGGCAGATGTTGGAAACTTTCACTCCAGATCCACCGAGGTAGCGATATTGAACAGCCATGATGATCAAATTTGATAAGATTCAGTGGATCTATGGCGCTGCTGATGAGCTATTTTACGTTGCCAAGTCAAGAGCCAGCACTCCCAATCTGAAAACCTTAAATGTCGTCTGCTAGTGTTGGACATACCGTATGTACGTATATCATTTTGTGGTTTTTTCACAATTTTGTTCAAGTTCAAGTTTTATTTCCAATATAACACAAGACCTCTTTTTTTTTTCTTTTTTCAAACAGAAATATCCTAAATTAACATACAGCATTTTTTTTCTCTTATTCAACATCAAAAGTAATGAAATGTCTGCTTGACATAGTGTATTAAAAGAAAAAAGAATGATATTGGAAAAGAGAAATCCACAAAAATGCAATGCTTGTAATGACGTGGATTCCTCAAGAAAGAAAAAAGGAAAGTTAAGAAAAGAAAACAAAAGAAGGTATGATACAGAGCTAGGTGAAACAGCAGTATATATTACAGTTGCAGATTCGGTCACACAGTGAGGACTCCGCCAGATGAACGATGCGTTCATCTTCCTTTTAAATTCACCAATATACGAATATATAACGAAGAAATAGAGCAATGAAACAACCAACAAATCCCCTAGCTCATCTAGGCTCATCCGGAAAGGTTTTAGATCTAACGTTACTGCAGAGGCCTACAAGATTACATCACTTCCTTTTGGAGTGTCTCCACTTTACCCATCACAATTTCTCTTCTCCATCTGCTTCACTCTTTTCTCCCTCTTCCTTCTGTCCCATACCCAGCCCCCCCCCCCCCATTTTTTTCTTATTCTCTCTCTCTCTCTCTCTCTCTCTCTCTCTCTCATTTCTAGCTCTCTCTCTCTCTCTCTCTCTCTCTCTCTTTACCTCTTTCTCTAGTATCCATTAATCTACCTATCTATTTTCTATTAACCTCTGGTTCTCTCCCCTCTATTCCTTTTTCTAGTCACCTCTCTTTCGTCTTATTACTTCTATTTCTCATTCTCTAGACAGGGGACCGCGAAAGCTAAACAAGAACTAAAACAAGTGAAATGCCAATTACCCATTTGCATTGCGTCATGGCAGCATTCTGATTTGGTGAAAATTTGTGGTTGGGGTACTTAAGGGGTGCTACCGCTGAGTCCCGTAGACCTCTTGGGGACAAACTTTGAAATGAGGGTAATAATTCAAACACTTAACCTTAGGTTAAGTGTTTGCAACATAATGTAAGTTAATTAAACGCAAGTGACCTTTGACCTTGACTTGTGGTCTGAAATTTACTTCACATGATCTGTGATTCTTGATAATCCTTGTATACAAGTTTCATGGCAATTGAACATATGCTTTTGGAAAGAGAGTACATGTATTTCTTAAAATGTTAACGCGCCATCGTCGTCGGAAAGCGGCGCCTGTACCTCTCTCTTGCTACGCAGGCGAGTCAAAAACTGTAAAAACTTTTTATTCATATTTCTCATAGGCACTCAAACTCATAAAGCATCAAAGACTTCAGGGGGCTCTGCCCACTGTATCCTGCCTATTTGGGTGTCAGCCCCCCACTAAAAAATGTTCCACTGCCCCTTTTAGTAATACATGTATAGTAATAGAATTCCACAGAAGTAAAATGAATCAGATCAAGATGAATGTATTTTGTCCACATATCACATCAAAACATTCTAAATAGATTACAACCTAAATTGCCCACTGAACTCGAGCTGGTAAAATCGATTATTTGATTCATTCTAAACTCTTCACAAATTATGTCAAGTACAATAAAACAGAGACTCCCAACACTGGAATGATATGTATCATCATGCTCTATTATAAGCTAATACTGAGTTTTGGCGATGGAATCGCATTGCAGAAGAACATATCCAGTAGTTCTGAAATAATTTTCTTTTTGTGCAAAAGATAGACAGTTACGACCTGTAAAGTAACATAAATGTGATAGAAATCTCAAAAGACCAAAGACCATGACCAAATTTTGTACATTTGTGATTTTCAATTTTGCGACCATATGGACCAATACAAAGTAAATTTACAATGTGGGAACTTCTTATAAAGAGCTTTGATATACTGCCCCCAGTAATTTTTTTTTTTTTTGGGGGGGGGGGGGGGGGGAGGGTGGGTTTAACCCTAAGATTAAGGAGATTCCTTATACATCAAGGTGATTTTCGTGGCCCCGAGATCCTTGTTACACTGAGTTTCCACTCTATCAATTCTTTGTGCACAGAACATTAATGTTTTTGCATAATTCTGTTTGAAAATTGGAAAAAACAGGAAAACAGATCATTGGCAAACATGTATAATTCCAACTTTGATGCTGGTAAATCATGATAAAAATCCACAATAAACCTTTGATAAAATAGGTTTCAGTTCTATTGATTTTCAAGATCAATATATACTAACAAATCATAAAACAATCAAAAGAAGCATATTATATATATGACATATCTGCAACATGATTATTATTTTTTTTAGTTTATTGAATTCTAATCATTCTAATCAGCTCGATGAGCATGCTCAAGAACATATTTGCACTTATATTCTCACCAAGGAGGACATGGGTACCTGTGAAGATTGCTAAAAACCAAAGTAACTGCCTAAGTTTGCCTCTGCCCTGCATGCATGCATGTGAATGATGCAACATGGTTGGCATGCTCTCTTATAAAGAGTGGAGATGGTGCTCACCGATCCAGTGATCAGGAGTAATAACAGTAACACTGTAAAGTTCTTCCAAGTATTCACTTCATGTGTTCTATAAATGGAACATATTATTCTTATCATTTATTATATTCATTACTGTTACACAACTTTGTTTTAATTGTAAACTATGTTTGCATATTAATTTGCAAATGAAATAATAGTTAAAATAACTTATCTTCACAGCCCTTTCACTGCAGCTCTTGCCATTTCTATAAACTATATTCAGATAATGCAATTTTTGCCCCCCCCCCCAAAAAAAAAGGTGCATTTTCTAAAATAGGTATTCATTTGACCTTCAGCCAGTGGGGTATTTACATGTAAGAGGGCACAACCAGCCTGTGCCCTTTCTCTCTTTCGAAAACCACTTGGAATACCTTTAGTACACACAAAAACTGCCCTCTTCATTGTGCAATTATTCAGCATAATGCCTCTTCCTCTCTAACAAAATCTGCCCCTCCCCCCATCCCCGGTTTAATGTTATTATAAAAGAGGATAGTTTCGTGAGATATCATGTGACTCCCCCATGTTAAGCCCTGCTCTCTCTAACCGTTGCAGATCTACCCTCAAGGCACGGGAGCGACTGAGAAGCTCTTGCGTGTGACGGGATGGACCTAGCGGACGTCCGGCTGTTGTGTCTTGGACATCATCAAGTGTCGGGTCAAACTGCAGAAAGGAGACATAAAGAAAATAAAAACAATGAAAGAAGGAATTTTACTGAATAAAGTTCCAAAGACAAAAGAAACCCTAGCATATCAACATTAAGTTCATCATGGGTAAAACCATTACCTCCATAACCCCATGCTTGCATATCTGATGAAAACAAATATAAAAACACACTTGAACAAATCAGAAAAAAAGACAAAATTAAGAAACATTTCCCTCTCAGGAGGCACTCTGTTTCTGGTTGACTGATGGTACAAGCATTAGAAAAGATATAGTAAGTGTTTGTTGGACTGTTGACCCATGATACTTGGGGGGGGGGGGGGGTGTCTGCATTTGATGTCAAGTTTTCCTACCGCCAAAGGTTTATTATCATTGATTATGTAGTGTAATTGTAGCCCTCTTATGTGAGATGTTGACCAATACTTTTGCCATCATGGCCTCATTAAAGCCATCGATATCTCTTATATCTCTGCCTGAGATTGTGTGTTTTATTGTTTGTTAATGGCATGGTGGCAGCAGTGGGATACGAACCCATGCCATCGAGCATACAGACAATCACTGTTACAACCTTAATATCTCAGATACTTTACTGAGTTCTGTAACATACCAGAGAGTTAGCAGCCACCATGGTTTTATCTAGCGAAGCTTTCAGATCGATGGTAGACGCAGGGGGCATCATAGAAGGACGAGAGTTCTGCCAGCCTGCCAGACAGTGCTAGAATAAGAACAAAGAGAGAATTTGAACAGTTGGAATAGATGATGCCAAGGGTGTTCTCTATATTAATGAAATCAATTTATTGAAATCAAATCCACAATCTTGGATTACCGGTGAAATATCAATGTAACAAAAAACACATTCTACAAATGAATTATTGAAATGGACAAAAAAGACAAAAGTACAAAATAGGTGTTAAAGTACAATGCTACAATCACCAAAGTTTTATTATGTATATGTACACCAAACTTTTTCTACTTCGACAAAATTACCCAATTATATATTTCAAAAGTGGATGAAAGGATAGTTCTATGATTTAGTTAATAATCATCTATTTTGTGAACAACATAATTTTGCTAATACCTCCAATCCCCTCCCTCCTTTAAAATTTGAATAGCCCCTTTGCAATGAGGACTTATCAAGGAACTTTCCATGTTTTTAATATCATGGTGTTCTATTCAAGTCATATTTTCAAAAGGAGTTAAATGGGGGAAGGCCTGGATAGGAATCAGCCATGATATTGTGTAATCGATTATTTGTTGTCTGTTAAACTTAGTGGCGGCTTTAGGAGAAGAAATGACCAAATGTGCCCCCTTTGGGGGATTTTTATGCAAATTTTTATGAAAATTATTTTTCTTTAACTTGTCAGAGATTTCTCAGAATCAATTCCCCAACCCCCTTTTGTTACAAAAACCTAGATATTCCCACAGTTTAACCATACCTGTGACAAACCCATTGAGTCTGTGGGATCAAAGCTCTGTCTTCGATGAGGGCGTACACGGTATGGTGACTGCAGGGTAGATCTTGGTATGCTGACTCTGAAAGTCAAAAGATAAGAATTAAGATAAAGTCGAGTTCTGGCTGTGAGACTGAATTGTGAAAGAATATATCTCAAAGTAATTGGGAAAGTTGATTATAAAGCTCTTAAGAATTGGTGTATGCTGTAAGGTTTTGGAATCATGAAAATGATAAGAAATTGACTCAATTCTGCCAAGAGCTACTTGCACTTTACACAGATATGCATGTATGGGACAGTGGACTACACACAAATGTTCAGCCTGAACATTTCAGCTGTTTTGGGGGCATATTTTGAATGTGGTGGCATTTGAAGAGCAATTCTTTTCAGGGAACATTTCTACTATGATAATCTTCCGAACTAACATAAAAAGAATGAGAAAGCTCACAAAATATTCTTTACCTTTCCAAGAACTCAACCTTCTATTTGAAAATGACATCAAACTTTGAGAGAGAGAGAGAGAGAGAGAGAGAGAGTGAGGAATAATACTGAATCCCGGATTATGTAGTAAAAATGTGTGAGAAAAGACAGCTTTTCTTGTCTCCCTAGAGCAGATAGTATCTTTACAGACAGTTGATGCATGTTTGAGCTTTCCAATTCTTTTTGACAGTTTGCAAGAATAAGAGAAATGTCCTTTGAAAAGGGTTGCTCTTCAAATGCCCTCATATTGAAATTATGACAAGAAAAGACTTGACTAAGTGGTCTGAACATTTGCGTGTAGTCCCATATCCCCAATTCTGTGTACAGGGCATATGTTTTCTCAGCAAGACAGAGAGGATTTTTTATTATCTTGATGATTTTAAAACCTCAGGGTACATTAACTTTATGTACCCACTCAATCAACCTTGCCAGATTGCTGTGAAACAGTTTCTTTCACACTCTAATTGCATAACCAGAACCCAAGTTCATCTTATAGATCTATACTTTCTGGTGTTTCCATGTGTAATGCATCACATCTTGCTCACAGCAAACTGGGTGGAATTCCAAAATATTGCAGACAAATCTTGGACCTGAACATGAACCTGCACTATGGCCTGTGGAAGATCATTTTGGTTTGGGTCCATGTATCATCCTTTGAACGCTGTTCTTTATGCCTTGGTCACACACTTGCGTGTATGGCTGCGCTATCAATAATCCAGCAATACGCAGCAAATCTGAAGGTAGCAGTCACACTATTGCGTATCTAGCTTGTAGGTAGCTCATATATGCTTTTTGTACAAAATGAATGGCGTACGAGCTAGACTCGCAGTGTATCGAGCGGCTAACGCAACGGTCCTTGCTGCTCAAGTGGTGTGTGAGCAACAGTGCAACAATACGTGCAATCATGCGAACGACAACAAATCGTGCAGGAAACACAGCTATCGGCAGTGACTAACGCTAAAAAAACAGAGGCGATTTGACCTTGCAATTGCTTGCGATAGTTTAAAAATTTTTAAAACCAGCGAGCGACTAGTGCAGGCCTATGCACTAGTCTGCATACTGAGTACGTAGTGAGCAAGTTTCATCGTGCTTTATTGGGTATGACTGCCTATGTCTGCGTTCGGGCAATACGTAGCCAAATACGCAAAGGTGTGACCAAGGCATTAGGGTCCTTGAAGCAATTCATTTCAATTGGAGCCACAGAACTTACCTGATGTATGATGGTGAGGTCAAAGATTTCCTTTCGCTGCTCCTCCTTTGCTCACAGATAGCACACAGGCTCTCTCCATCATCGTTTTCATGGAGAGGTACAGCAAACAGTCTATTGTTCAGTGCATAGTTGTGAATACCTACATGCAGAACATTTCACGAAAATACTTTCTAAGCACATCAGTGTCTTTACAAAGCAAAGTTATTTTGAAAACAAGGAGCAAAAGTACATAATAATAAACAGGTGTTGTCCATCACCATGAGTTTTATGACCAACAGACCTTATGTAATGCTCTGTATATTCCACCCTTTGCCCCATTTGGCAAAGCCGGGCCCGACAATGCCTGAAGCAGGCCGAAGAATGTTTATGGTGGGACAGCTTGTTTTGCTGTGCTCCAGAAATTTAGCTTCAATACAGGTATTTCCAGTGCACAAAGTCTGGTGTCAGCAAATTATGATCCACTCCCCATGAAAGCCCAAGACTGAATGTCTTTAAGAACAGCATCAACAAATATATGCCTCCTCTCCTGCAAAATTTCATTCAAGTGCTCCTTTCATATTTTAGGCCCATCATGCCCTGAAAATCCAAAACTTACTCAGGGGAAACTTTCAGAGATATATTTAAGTAAACTGTATCCTTAAATCATGAAACCTATTCAGAAACTTTGCTCCTTTTTCAGAATATTTCCCTATTTCATAATTTTGGAAACAGAGTACTGTCCCACCCCTGCTCCCCTTAACTCTTAACGTGCCAGAAACACGTATTCGTGCATGCGCTGGCGTGCCACACACACACAAATGAGTTTCCGTTCGCTTGCCACGTACACACAATCGCTCATCCGCTCGCGTGCCACGAACACATTTTCGTGCAGAAGTACACACACTAATTGTAATGCCTATTGTACTGTGATTATTGCGTTCACGCTCCGAAGCCTATTGTTATTGCTCAGTTGTTTTACTTTGGCTTGCTTCGACTACATCGTTACATAGTGTTTTTCAGAGTAAATTAAGATTTTTGTCATCAAATATTCTCAAGTTGTGATCATGGCTCCTCGTCGCAAGAGAGCACGATACATAGACCCAGATTTTACATTTTGCAGTTTTTGATTTTTCTTTACATTTACATTTTGATTGAACAAGGGGCTGGAATTACTTGAAATGTAGATAGAGGCATATAAAAGATAGTAGAAATAGAAGGGGTGGAAAAGGAAAGAAAGAATTAGAGAGATAGATGGAGAAGGAAGAGAGTGAGATGGAAAGAGAGAAAGAGAGAGAGAGAGAGAGTGGAAGAAAAGAGAGAGAGAGAGAGACAGGAAAAAGGGGGGGGGGGGGTGGGGATAAATTCATAGTAGCTTATTTTGACAAAGTTTTCCTAATAAAAATGTAAATAATATCATAACACTCATCCGCTATTATATATAATTACACAATAATATAAAATAATAAAACTATACATTGCTTAGCTTATGAACTGCATTTATTATTTTTGGAAATCGTTTTTGTACATTTCTTATCGTATCAGGACAACTCCCCCGGAGGACAACTCCCCCGGGGACGACTCCCACCTGACAACTCCCCCGGAGGACATCTCCCCCGGAGGACAACTCCCCCGCAGGACAACTCCCCCGCAGGACAACTCCCCCGCAGGACAACTCCCCCGCAGGACAACTCCCCCGAGGACAACTCCCCCCAAGGACAACTCCCCCCGAGGACGACTCCCCCCGAGGACGACTCCCCCGAGGACAACTCCCCCGGAGCACAACTCCCCGGGGGATGACTCCCATCACACAACTCCCCCGGAGGACACCCCCCCCCCCCTTTATGGACAAAATTACGCATGAAATTTTGTTTTTATGACAACGCCTTGCTCGTGAGGAACTATAAATAAATCTTTCCTTTTTATAAATCAAACTTAAGTAATTAATCCAGTATTTTTTGTTTTTATTACAACTCTCCCGGAGGAGAACAGCTCCTCGGGGATGACAAATGGGGATGGGCGAGGGGTTGAGGGTTGCTATTCGTTTAATAAGGTATTATGTAATTTGTCGCTCTAATTGCTAACTTTTTTGAAAAATACCCACTCTTTTGCTCCCATTTTTGCGCCAAAGTACACATTCAAGAAAATAAAAACTCTAGTAATGGGTACGCTTTTCCGAGCAAGGGTGTTGGGTTTGACAGCTTCAGCGGCACACTCCCATCGGAACCAAATCTGATCATGAGAAGAGAGAAAAGAAAGGAATAAAATGAAGAAAGGAAAGTGAGGAAACTAGGTAGGAAGCTACAAAAGTAGAGAATGGTGTATCTAGTCGTAGTCTTCAGGAAAAGGGGGAGATGGCCCACAATCAAGCTGAAGAATAGAAGTCACTTCGCTCGATCAGCAGCCGTGATTGGGTCCCGTTCCTTTTTTTTAAATCTAAATACACAATTTTCAGGCAAGATATCATATACAAATCTTACTTTTTAGGGGAGCGGTCGCGACCCCTCCCCCCCCCCCCCCCGAGATCCGGTATCCGCCCCTTTGTTAAACTCACTGACTATAAATGAAAAGAAAACCTTAACGGAATTTTATAATGAATGCATGTTAATTTCATTTTTGTTAAAGGACTTGGCTTCTACGTATTTAGCGTCCAGGGAGCATGTGCGAGTATCGTTCTTTGCGCTGAAACCACATGAAAACATTTAATTATAAAATACCTCATTCAAGAGTAAAAGATAAACAAAAAGGAAAAGTCATCGTTAGATTCTTATGATTTGACAAATTTAGGCACTGTTAGGCTCTATATAACAAAGAAAAAATAAGAAGAACAAATACATAAAACTTCTAGGTTTCAGGTCAGCTGAATGCAGATATGCTAAGTAAGAAAAATGATTAATTTCATCAGCGAATTTAGATATCAAAGCTCAATATGTGTCCAAATTTGTCAAATCATAAGAATCTAACGATGACTTTTCCTTTTTGTTTATCTTCTACTCTTGAATGAGGTACTTTATTATTAATGTTTTCATGTGGTTTCAGCGCAAAGAATGATACTCGCACATGCTCGCTGGACGCTAAATACGTAGAAGCACAAGTCCTTTAACAAAAATGAAATTAACATGCATTCATTATAAAATTCCGTTGAGGTTTTTTCATTTATAGTCAGTGAGTTTAACAAAGGGGCGGATACCGGATCTCGGGGGGGGGGGGGGGGGAGGGGTCGACCGCTCCCCTAAAAAGTAAGATTTGTATATGATATCTTGCCTGAAAATTGTGCATTTAGATTTTAAAAAAAGGAACGGGACCCAATCACGGCTGCTGATCGAGCGAAGTGACTTCTATTCTTCAGCTTGATCATCTCCCCCTTTTCCTGAAGACTACGACTAGATACACCATTCTCTACTTTTGTAGCTTCCTACTTAGGTTCCTCACTTTCCTTTCTTCATTTTATTCCTTTCTTTTCTCTCTTCTCATGATCAGATTTGGTTCCGATGGGAGTGTGCCGCTGAAGCTGTCAAACCCAACACCCTTGCTCGGAAAAGCGTACCCATTACTAGAGTTTTTATTTTCTTGAATGTGTACTTTGGCGCAAAAATGGGAGCAAAAGGGTGGGTATTTTTCAAAAAAGTTAGCAATTAGAGCGACAAATGACCTAATACCTTATTAAACGAATAGCAACCCTCAACCCCTCGCCCATCCCCGTTTGTCATCCCCGAGGAGCTGTTCTCCTCCGGGAGAGTTGTAATAAAAACAAAAAATACTGGATTAATTACTTAAGTTTGATTTATAAAAAGGAAAGATTTATTTTACAGTTCCTCACGAGCAAGACGTTGTCGTAAAAACAAATTTCATGCTTAATTTTGTCCTTAAAGGGGGGGGGGGTGTCCCCCGGGGGAGTTGTGTGATGGAAGTCATCCCCCGGGGAGTTGTGCTCCGGGGGAGTTGTCCTCGGGGGGGGGGGGGGGTGGGGGTCGTCCTCCGGGGGAGTCGTCCTCGGGGGGAGTTGTCCTCGGGGGAGTTGTCCTCGGGGGAGTTGTCCTGCGGGGGAGTTGTCCTGCGGGGGAGTTGTCCTGCGGGGGAGTTGTCCTCCGGGGGAGTTGTCCTGCGGGGGAGTTGTCTTCGGGGGAGTTGTCCTCCGGGGGAGTTGTCCTCCGGGGGAGATGTCCTCCGGGGGAGATGTCCTCCGGGGGACCCGTCCTGCGGGGGTGTTGTCCTCCGGGGGAGTTGTCCTTCGGGGAAGTTGCCCTCCGGGGGAGCTGTCCTCCGGGGGAGTTGCCAGGTGGGAGTTGTCCCCGGGGGAGTAGTCCTAGAACCATTTCTTATATATGGTACAAGAAACATGTTATGTATCAAGAGGTACACAAACTTTCACAATAGAAAAACTACATTCATCAAACAGCTTCTACCAACTTCATGAGAACCATATTGAAAATCAATATGTAACAAAAAACAGGAAGTTTGAGTGAGAGAAGAGAGTACAAAAGTATTATGAAAGGATAAAAGCAAGCTTTCATTGGCTAAAAGCAAGTTCTTGATGACTCACTGGATAACAAAGAGCAGGAAGTGGCAGTACATATAATAGTAACATTCTGATGCATACAAAACCCTCCACAAAATGGAATTACTTCAAACAAATCATATTTTAGTGAGGAAAATAGTAACCAATCTATACGATGTAGGTATCATTACAAAGGTTATTAAATTCCCCACAACTTTGCTGCACAATATTTTCAGGATAAACTAATCGTTTGAGAGTTACAAGCCATTGTAATCAAGGCTATTGCATGGAACCAATTAGACTTGCGCTCTCCAAATTAATGTGGCACAGGGGGGTTTTGTGGCTGGCACAGGGCATTAGCATGGGATTAGCACTATGGCATTGGGCTGGTAGTGTGGATGGCATGTTAAGAGTTAAAGAATCCTAGATCAAGGTACCATGGGAACTTGTTGTAAAGAGTTCAGCTATGACGAAACTCCTGAGCTGATTCGGCACGTTGTAACCCAGAGTACCATCAAAACCTGGGATATGGCATTGTGTAGCGCCATCTCGCATCCATTAGAGTACAGATATGCAATGTTGTCATGCGACTTTTATGTCACAATCGGCGATAACAATCCAAAAGCCAATTTTCCTTCTTTTATGATGACGTATGACAACATATTTCTTTAAATTCATTAAAAATTTTCTTGAATAAAACACTAAAAAAAGATTGCTTTCATACGCTTTTGGTACCAAGGGTACAGCGCTGAAAAATATTAAATAATTCAGCAAAATAGTGAATTTTTAGTTGGTACCCCAGCTGGGTATAAAACACCATTCTGCTGATCCCAGGTCTATTGGTTTTTCTTGGTGTTTTTTTTTTTTTGGGAGGGGGGTGTTTTTTTGGGGGGGGGTTGTTTGTTTGGGGTTTTTTTTATACTGACAGAAAAAGGTAATTTTCTTGGTCCAAAAATTCCTCATTATAGTAAATTTCCACTGTACCATAAATCACTACTTTCAATGGGCAAGCACTCAAAATGAACTCACATTTGTGTTCTTTGGCATGAAGGTATGGATCCTGAACCTCTTGATAAGCCTGAGAGACATTCATCACCTCATCAGCACTGTTGGGATGATAAAAAAAAATATCAACAACACAATCTGCATTATTGCAAGTGTATTCAAGAAGGCAGAGAACTAGCTAATGAACTATCTCCCAACTCAGTTGTCATCTACAGATAGTCCCAGTGTTCTTGGTGTTTCTATCAATCAACTTCTTATCAATAACAAGTTGCAATAACTGTTATAAGCTACTGAAATCCTTGCATCTGATTCGCTGAGAGCAAATTTGTCATAGAAATGCAGCAGTTGTTACTGATAACACAGTTTTATGAAAGAGAGCCAGGGACTGTCAAAATATGACTATATTACACAATCCTGCCTCAGAAATCATCAATTCAACAAGACGTTCTCTCTTCTGTGTCTACAATGATGAGAAAACAGAGAATGATATTATGGATTTCATAAGTTCGGATTCTCTAAGGTTGAGTTACAATCAATTACATCCACTCAGAACCAAGTGTATCTCCTTCCATTAAAGACATTGGTTAACATTGTTATAACTTTAAAAAATTGCGTTTTGTCACGTGAAAATGAGATAAGCATAAGGGTTATAGTGTAAAAATACCAGTTTGAAAGTTTCAAAGTATAATATCCACAGGAAGTATTTTTAAAATAAAAAAAATGTGAACCAATGTTTGAAAAATATACGAGGGTCGGTTGCACAGCCTAGACATAAGGAGTGCGCATGACTCACCGAACCGTACTGTGTGTATTGGTGTATCATGCGGCGGGAGGCACATAACGGCATTTTTAAATTTGAGCAAAGCAGTCCTCTTAGTTATTGTCTCGATGTTATTGGCTTGATGTTAAGTTGATTTGTTCATTATCCAGCCCCATACTTACTCATCAGCGACTGAGGAATGCACACACTCGTCCCTGTTCAGCTGACGGAATCGCTTAATCTCTTCAAGGTAGGCATCTGATTTGTCTTCCAGGGCGGGGTTGGTATCCATAACACCAGCAATCCAATCATAGCCAAGGAGGGGCTGGGTCGTGTTGCCATAGCTGCGGTCATGGAGACTTCCCTGGAAGGAAGACACGCCCTGTGGTAAGGCGTCGTCACGGAGAGAACGGGGTAGAGGTCGGATGGGGGAATTCTGATGATCTCGGTTCAGTCTGTTGAGAAAGCTAACTCTCATTGGTGTCTGGATAGCAAAGACAGAGTATGTGAAATAGAAAGAGAATTGGAGGAGAAAAAGTCGATCGTGGAGTTTACATCCCTGTCCCGGAATCTAAACTATATTTTGCCTTTTACTAGTATTTGTTTAATATTCAACTCGAGTAGAAAAAACTTCACATCTTAGTAATGCTAGTTTTTGCAATTTATCATCTAAAAACAAAGAAATCTGACAGAGAGATTTTGAGGGCTAACCAATGTCTTGCAAAATAACCAGATAAGAATAAAGACCAGATTTTATCAACCAACCAAAGTTTATTCTATAATCCTGTTTCACCCTCTGATATGCTGCAATTTCCTCATATCTAAATAAACTCCTCTGTAGTGATGAAATGGGTGTTTCTGTCTAAGTCAGTGCTTCTCAACTGTTTTTACCTCGAGGCCCACTTTGGCCCTTAAAAATTATTTGAGACCCACCTCACAGAATCTCCATGAGAAAAAAAAAATGATAAAAGAAAATAGAGAACAAATTGTGTCGTAATTATCTGGACCACTACATAACCTACCCCCACCCCTTTCCAATGTCATACAGAAATCTCTGAGGAAATGTTACACATCACACATCATTGATGATAATCTAAAATTGTGGATCTTATTGTAATAAATTCATTTTGATTTGTTTTGATTTGATTTGATCAAGCAGTAAAGCCGTGTCATGTAACACCACACACATTTTTATTTTTTGGCTGACTTCGTGGCCCACCGGATGAGAAGCGCAGGTCTAAGTAATAAACTTCAGCGAATACATGAATAAATCCTTAACATTTCCACATAGAAAAATACAAAGATCATCATGTATTGCAGAGAGAGAGAGAACTGTCCACAGCAATCTGGCAGTGATATTGTTAATGCCAGGTGAATGTTGGAGTGTCAGAAGGCTGACTGATCTACCTTTCGACCTTTAATCACCTGGGAAGTTCTATTCTCAAACCAAGCTGGACTAAAAAATATGTGTACACCTGACCTGTTGCCCAAATATAAAATATTCAAGACTTTCGAAGTTCAGTGGAGCTCTGAAACTCTCACTTTAGGTGATGAGTCCCACTCTTTTTTTTTTCCTGTTATAACAAGATTTAATTATTTCCTTGATCCACAATGATGTTCCACTGTACATCTTCATGAGGCCAAGGCCTCTTACCTTTTTTGGTCGTGCTCCTGGAGTATGTAGAATAGACCTGGGGTTAGGGGTGACCTGTCTTGACCTTGTAGCGGCTAAACGACTGTTCCCTTCAGACAGGAGTTGTTCAACATAGCTCCCTTCAGCTACATTCTCTTCATCATCCTCTGTCTGTCTCTCAGTCCCAGCTTTGCTCTTCTCTGTCATGTGAGATGCTCCACGTGGAGTCCTGTATCTTGAGTCCTGTTGATGCTGACTGGAAAGCAGGTGCGGTCTGAGTCCTGCACTTTCTGAATGAGAGCGAGGGTACACATTCTCCATGCTCCGCTGGCGTTTTGATTCGGACCCGTGACGCTTCAGGGTAGAACCCCTTCCGATCTTACGTGGCGTGTCAGCATCCGATTTCCTCTTGCTGGGAGTCTGGTAGTCTGCCAGCCTGCCATGCTGTGGAGTATGGTTTTGATGGTGTCTCATTGGGGTACTAGTCAACTGCATGTTCTCGTCTTGTCTTTGACGGCTACTGTATGCACAGAAATTTTAAGATTTTAGTTTTGATTATGCTAAAAGTTTTTAAAAATAAGGAAAACATCTCTGTGATTACACATTCGAGGAATACGTAGAATAAACCTAACCAAACTAGCCCATAATAAAAGCTAAATTGCACTTCTAATCAAATACCTAAAGAGTTGTAGGAGAAAGATGAGGCCATAATTTCATTTCATTATTTATTTGACACAAGACATCCTCTTGGAGAAGGGAACAGGGGAGCAAAGAACATGAAAATAAGTACAAGTCATATAAGCGATTCCTAGAATCCTGTTTGAAAAAGAAAAATCAAATAAAACAATCAATGTGTTGATCACTTTATATCATGACTTGGTCAAAAGCAAGCTCAGCCAACCACATTGTAAAGTGATGTGAGTTAATTTCTCTACAGATTTTAGCAGAAAATATGGAGAGAGAGAGTGATACCTACAGGCTACTAACACATACCTAATACGTTCATTCTGCTCCTTTAATTCTCTCTCTGTCGGAAGCTTTCCCTTGAGGTATGCCTTGAGGATATGTTGTCTCTTTGTCAACTCTTGGTGGAGATTGTTGTATTGCCTCCGTAGTTTGGTCAGGTCATCCATACTGATTATAAGGCTACATTCATTGAAGCCGATTTAATGTTACAAACTGTACAATGAATTACACGAAAGAATGAAAATTATATATTAACTGGTGGCATTTACAGTTGTAAATTTGTTTTAATCTGAGATCAGAGGTGAACTGATAAAAGATTCTATGTGACCCTCCACCACAAATCAACTAATTAATCTCAATGGGAGTTCTAATGCAAAGAACCAAACAATTTTTTTTTTTATATGCTATTTTCTGAAAGGTCATGATTATATTAATCTCCCATCTTTAAAAATCTGAGGGTCAGATATGGTCTAGAAAATTCCTTTTTCTTTGTTAACCCATTCATGACAGGAATTATTTAAAGCCTTATTTGATCAACTTTTATTCTTCAAATTGGCAACACCAACATTTTTTTATTGCTATATTTCCCTTATAAAACGTCATGTATCTGAAATGAATATAAATTGACAGAAATCATGATGAGAAGTCAAAAAGTTGCCAATTTGCCGGGGAAAACGGTGATTTTAAACCTTCTATCACATTGCCAATTTAAGGATTTTAATGCTTATTTTCCTTTAAAAAATTTTCAGCATCAAACAACAAATATTGACGCAACCAAAATGGGCACAGTTTGTGTAGAATTTTTTGCTCTTTCTGCTCATGTATTTGGTATGATTTTTAGGGCTTTGCATCAAAAGATATTAGCCCAAACCACACATTGTGGACCCTCTGTCACAATTGGGTTAAAAACCATGCATAGAAAGGGTGATGTATTTTGACGGTGTCTGTGTTTTTGTATGCATGGTGCTGCACAAAGCTAAATGATGTAAATGTCATATATGTTACAGACATCATGATCCTACAGCTAAGATGTACATCATTTTGTTGCCTCCTGGTGCCTGCTGCAAGTTACCCCCAACAGAGCACCTTTATAAGGAAAGTCAACCAAGTAATCCCTGAAGCAGGCATACCCCACACCTTAGACAAAGACAACCCACAAGCCTTTACATTCCTTGCCCTCTTTCAAGACCCTACCCTCAGCCAATCAGCATCTGACTCTTTTACAACCCCTTGTCCTCCACTACCGTCCATCCTTCAAATCCATACAATCCATGCCGCTATGTCCCAGAACTGAGTCATCACTTACAATTACATACACGTAGCACAACACTACAGGCAGCCTGGTGCTGTTTATTTCCGACGCAGATTTGAGGAAGAAGGGGGCCTCTTCTTCCTCCCCTTCAAGGGGCACTATGCACTTTCATATCCATGCGCATATCTCCAGCTGTAATGAACAAATCTGCGTCAATCTTTCACAAAGAAAAGTCTCGAACATATACATTATGTACATTATGTATGTATGCAGGAAATGTTGTCCTTGGAATTATTCTATATTCCATATAACTGGGAAAGCAATGCCAACGGGGAAAAAAATAATTAGGCCTAGGCCTATATATAGATCTATATTATAAAAGTGATATCATGTTTTGTGTAGGTGTACTACAATAGACAAAATTTTAGTTGAAACAGCTAACATAAGAGCTGACAGACAGGAGGAGGAGAAGGAAGAGGAGAAGGGAGTAAGAAGAAAGAAGAAAGGAGGAGAAATATGATAAAGAAAGATTCAAAGAAGAAAGAAGAAAGACATGAAAGAGGCAGAAAGAAGGGAGGGGGAGAAGGGAGTAAGAAGAAGAAAGATTCAAATCAGAAAGAAGAAAGAAGCAGAAAGAAGAAGAAAGAAGCAGAGAGAAGAAGAAGGAAGAAGAAGGAGGAGGAGGAGAAGAAGAGGAAACACTTTCTTTTGCGACAGCCACGCAAATTTGCTAACGAGTAACAGAGTCAGAGTAAAGCGCACCTTGCATGTTCATGATGTTGGGTGGCTGTCACAAAACTCAAACATTATCAAAAGCAAGTCTTGTCAGAGAAGAAAATTTTTGTGTAGGCCTAAATGTAATCACTAACGAGTTAGTTAGCGCTGCGGATGAGCGACCGAAAGAATCTGAAAGCAGCTAGCCGAAGTTGAATGTCTCCGCCGAACTGGCCGCCGGGGTCGGGCCGTTGGAATGACGAATACATACACTGACATATAGATCTAACTGTTATAGGCCTAGATCTAACTGTTACCATCTCCCTGCTGTTACTGTTAGTTAGATCTTGCAGCTGAACAAAGCACCAACAATAATAATGAACGTATCGGACTGACTTGTACAAAAATGTGAAAAATAAGCCATTAATTCCAGGCATAAAGCAGCAACACTGCCATTATCTACAGTCAACTGAATAGTAGTACATAGAGTCCACGTCTTAAACAATCATATCGCAACATTGCCTACAATTTCAACTTCAAGAATAAGTTACTCACTTCTGTTCAGCTAGAGATTCTTGACTTGTTTTCGCCGCGGTTGTTTACGTAAAATGCTTTCAGTAAATTCTTCCATTTGATTGGACGACGTAAACAAGAGTTGGTTTATTCCAATATAAAGAAGGGGTAGTGTTATCTCATTTATTTGAATAACATTGAACACTCAATATAAAAAATAGGTTTGATTTAGTTTCTTCAACTTATTCATATTTTTCTAAAATATTCAATTTAAAATCAAACAGAATCAATTCGTGTCATTTGATAACTCTAGATGAAGAGGAAAATAAGATATTGTTGTGCCTACTAAATTGATTTGGTTCAGTCTCGTACATGTAAACTAATAATACTACAGAAATGGGTGTGTTGGTTGATGTGGCGGAGTTGAGATTCTTGGATTTGATGTACAAACTTAACCCTAATTCTACCTTTTTGAAATAACATCAAGCCTGTCTTTGGATTGCCTTCAAACTTAGAAAGAATTGGTCCAATGCGACGAGCAAAGGGTTCTCCCGAAAGGGGTAATCAAGCAAAGCAGTCGACCGAAACTCAAGCAGATATGCACTACGCCAGCGCGTCGAGAGCGAGAGAGAGGGATCGCGTTGGCCGAACCTCCCGCAGAGGAAGGGGCGTCTTTGGTTGCCTCTCCGGGAGGACAACGAAGCTCTTGATTCTAATCGCAGTGGGTTTCGCCATGTACTCCTTTGCTTCAAGCCACGGATACTTTGATAAAGACAAAGGAGAGAAAGTTCACAATTATCAGAACGTACAAGAAAAGGACACGGAGGGAAGAAAAAACAGTAATCTTGCCCAAGGCCAAGCCAAAAATATGGTTCTGGATGAATTAGCCGATGATGCTGATGATGATAGTTTTAGTGAAGATGGTGGAGAATCAGAGGCCATAGGACTAGATAAAGAAGATGATGCAGACCAAGATAATGTTAGAGAAGAAGAAAACGTAGAACCTGAAAAGAAATATGACAATGTTTTCAAGTACCATGTTCTGCAAACTTTGACAAACACTGATCGCCTGCCTCATCTCAAAAAGAGATTTGAAGTGTGTTTGAAATCGATTCTTGATAAATCTTCCGTAGATCTTCTCTTCTTTTTTGTTGTTGATGGACCAAGTAAGGCTTATCTGGAAGTGGCGTTGCAGGATATCACCAACCAGCAGATTTCAAAATCTAAATTTCAGGTAATTTTGACAGGTCATGTATGTACATGTAGCTCATAATTTAAACAAACTAAGGTTAAGCAAACAAATTATAATTATAAATGATCGCTTGTTTTCTGCCCATGCCTATCATACCTATTTCTTGTTCTCTGCTTGCCTCATTGTATGTAGAGTTTTCTTTCTTTCTTTTTTTTTTAAGTTTTACGTAAAGAGAGATGATTTATTATTGTAGAAATATAGGCTTGGGCAGTAAAGTAACTCGGTATTGCAGAATTTTTACTGGAGTCTAATTTTTAAAATTTTGAAGAGCTTCCTACATGTACCGGTAGTTGTATTCTAATTGAGACCATCATGATTCTGGGATAGGGAAAATCTTTATCCCTTCCACTTGATTGGGATCTGTGAATGAATGAAATTGTTAATGATTGATTTACATCAAGAAATTTGGGTTAATTTTTGTTTTTTCTCATCATTGTTTCTTTTTACCCTAGTTTATCTTCTTAGACATCGATGATTTGGCCAAAGAGCTTGCTCCTTTGGTTGAAATGATGCAGGAGGAGATCCAAGGCAACCATCCTTACTACAAGGACTCCATCTTCTTTCTCTCCACCATGCTCCACCGAGACCTCCTCCCGGAGTACGTCCACCGCATCGTCATGCTCGACACTGACCTCAAGTTTATGAGCGACATCAAGGAGCTCTTTGACCACTTCGACCGTTTCCAGGGAGACAACATCATGGGGATCGTCCATGAGCAGCAGCCAGTGTACCGTCACATCTTCTCGCTCTACCGATCACAGAATCCTGGCACCCGCGTCGGGAACCCGCCCCCTGATGGTCTCACGGGATTCAACAGTGGCGTCCTGCTTCTCGACCTGGACCGAATGAGGAGAAGCGTCCACTTTGAGAACTACCTTCGAGCACAGAAGATAGTAGAGCTACGGGATAAGTTCCATTTCAAAGGGCACTTGGGCGACCAAGATTTCTACACTCTTATCTCAATGGAGAAGGAAGATTTGTTTTACAATCTTCCTTGCTCTTGGAATAAACAGCTTTGTTCCTGGTGGAAAGATAAAGGCTATGCATCTGTCTGGGACCAGTACTATGTTTGCAATGAGAAGATTAATATTTACCATGGTAATTGCAACACTCCAATACCTTTCTAACATTTTGCCAAAATGCTGTTGCAGAGACCTGAAATATTGTTTTGAAAATGGTACATGTACAATCATGTTGGGTTCAGTAAATTATTGTTTTGTATTGCTATGATTGGAAAAGACAGCCATGTCATATTTAGTCCATTAAACAATTTTATGATTTTCTGAAAGCAATACAGTTGACTTTTTTAATGATATGGTCATCATTAAAGTTATTCAATATTTTACAACAGTTCATGTTATAAAAGCAATTGGTGAAGTTTGAATAGTAATAATATTCATGTAGTTTACCAAAGCGAGGAGGACAAAGTTAGATGGCAGTGACATTCATAGTGTTTAATGTCTGTAGGTCAAAACTAATTCAAAGTTAGGTACACCTGTACTTTTTCTCTGTGATGTGGGTTGGATTTGAAGCTTCTGCCACTTTTATGTAAATTCATGTACATGTAGTTTGCGGTCTGGGGCCCTGTTTCATAAAACTTGTTACCATTAACAAGTTGCAGTAACTGTTATAAGCTACTGAAATCGTTGCATCCGATTGGCTGAGAGCAAATTTGTCATAGAAATGTGGCAGTTGTGAAACGGGGCCCTCACCCATCAAACCAATATTTCAAGCATTTTAAGATAAGTGCATTTAATGAATATTGCATTTCATTTTGTTAGTTCAAGGATTGCTTTTAAAGTATTCTGTTTTCATTGACTTAGAAGCAAGATTTGCTGTTCCTGTCTTTGAAATAAATTACTATCAAATTCTTGTAACATCTTGTGCAGGGTATCAAGTTACTAGTAACCTATAGGGAAGCATTTCATGAAGTGTCTTGTCAGTGATTTTTACTGAAACTGTTATAAGCTATTGAAATCCTTGCATCTGATTGGCTAAGAGCAAATTTGTCAGTCAAAATCACTGACAAGACACTTCATGAAATGCTCAGCAGGGGGTATTTTACAAAGACTAATGGGGTGTTGCAAGAAAGTTGCAACCGATTGCAAGTTGCAACTGATTGTCACTGGCCAATCAAAATCACTGTTGCATGCATGTCTTCTTAAAAGGGCAGACCCTGAGCCAATCAGAATAGTCGTTTCAAAATTAGCAATTATTTGCAATCGATTGCAACTTTCTTGCAACACCCCATTAATCTCCAGGTATTATTGGTAATATTGGGGTGTAATATAAGAGAAAATGCTATGTTCAATGAGATCTATGCTTCTTTTTTTTCCACTTAGGGTAATCCGACTTCATTAGGTTTGAAATTAACCCTATGGCTGCTAGGTTTTATACCTCATCCCTTGGTTTTCTTTCATAGAATATAAGCAAGCAGTTGCAGTGTAATTAAATATTATTTTCTTAATACCTCTTTAGATGTGAAGAAATATACATGTACTTAAGCGTGTATAGACTTTTAAAAATGTGTATATTTGGTGATGGAAGTATTAATTTAATATTGTACCATTTTGTATGCTGTATGTTGGTTTCTGTCAGTTTTGTTGTAAACATACATACGCAGCGTATGGTCTGTTCGTTATACTCTCATTTGAATTGATATTTTATGCATGTACCGTACATCTATGTAATGTGAAACAATCATGTATCAGGTGATAAAAGCACGTAATGGTATTTTATATTGATTATACTGGTATTTTGTGTTGATGGTTAGGGCAGGGAGATGTAACACCTCCTTATTGAGGGTCTAAAATGAGGTACACAATTAAGATTAAGAAATATATAAATGTATTATTTAAATTTTTCTATAAAGATCGTATTGTCTTGGGCCTGGGTCATATTAGACTACTTCATAACATTAACAAGATTTTTCAATGACAGTGCACCCGAGAGCTGCGCTGTGATTGACAGACACAAGCACAATCACCCTTAGGCCGCTTATCAAAAGTCTCGTCCCACATCTTTGAATGTCTAAGTTGGTGCGAGGGTAGTATAATCTTGCATTCATGTAAGTGACCAATACTGCTTTCACATCAAGGTACGGTCGCTGCGACCGTACCCAGTGACCGATCGGACGTGCTTTCACACCTCCGTCAAAATTTGGTCAGGCCCAGAGTGATCGGTCGCTGTATAGCTGACCTAGCCGGAAGCGGAAGTAGAGATAGTGCGTAGGCATGTATGGGGGTCATTGCATTTCGATCGGTCGCTGAGTACGATGTGCTTTCACATCTAGCTTGCATCGGTCGCGATCGGTCGCTGAAGTACCTCATCGACCGTACTCAGCGACCGATCGTTTTTGACCAAAACGATCGGTCGCAGTGACCGATGAAATGCTTTCACATTATGATTTCATCGGTCGCAGCGACCGCTCGCAGCGACCGTACCTTGGTGTGAAAGCAGTACAAGACTTTACTTTAGGAATTCTCTGTGATTATTTTCATGTATATTACATGTTTCCAGTGATATGGGAGGGGAGGGGGGGTGTCCTGAATACATTTAGTATCTTTGGATTACAGTATTTGTAACTTTCATTGTAATTCAACATGTCTTTCAAGAAATACCTTATTTACCTTTGATTGTACAAAATTGTTCAGTATTCTTTGTATCCGTATAGTGGTAATTAAAAAGATCTGTTCTTGGTTGGTATTGGTGGTGGAATGTACTACGAATGATTCTTTATACATTTACTCTATTTAACATAACTAAGTCTGCTCAACATGTATTTATTGTTATTTTTTTTTTCATGATGTAAAATGATCAGATCTTACAACATGCTAAGTCCTTGAAGTTGAAGTGTACCAATCACCAAAGATGTTTTGCTCTGTACGTTGGGGGGGGGGGGGGGGTTCTCGTCTCTATACTGTATTCAACATATAAGGTTAAATACTTACAACTTAAAAACTGCTAGTTAGAAGACTACATAATATATAGTTGAAGAAGGTGTACCCACGTGCATGAATTTGGACGTTTATGTAATCAAACTGCCAGTTCCGTTCCGTGCATCATGGTCTTGTGTTATCCTTTTATTTTGTTTCATTTCCCGAACCATTAACCCACAGAACCCATAGAGATGTAGTTTGCATGACTAGTTGCTGCAATGTTGGACAAGTCTCTGGCAAGCTTTGAGTTGTCAAAAGAAAGTGTTGTTCAAAAATCGTGTAAAATATTCGTAAACAGGTCTATCAGGGAGTTGGGTCTAGCTCCAATAAAGTCTATTCCCTTTAGCGTGCATTTGGGCAGCATTTGAAAGTTATTTATGGATTAAAATTTTCGTTCACATTGATGTCTTATCAATTTCTTCATAATGAATTAATTGATTTGCATATGAATATATTTACTCAAAGGGCTTTTCCCCATAATCATAAAATGTTAGTGCTAGAGCGCTGTTTACTCTGCTTTCAAGTATAGCTCATGATCTTTCCATTTTACGTATATTTCACTTTTATGTATATTTTGTTCTACTAAATACCACATATGTCTTTCATTAAATGTAAATGTGCAAAGCTTGTCTAGATAGATAATGAAATCATGCACTTTGTAATAATGCATGCTTTTTTTTTTTTATAATCGGGTGGATGTAAACATCATGATCTGCCAGAATTCAGATACCAATTTGAAAATTATCGAAAGGCCAATTTCTACTTAATTGATCAGAGAGGTAGCAAATTTAAGTGTGTTTTGTTATTTTCTTTCTTTTTTCATTTGGAAATTCTGAGACACTTATAGTTTATTCACATTAGTGACATGAATAAATTTCTCGCAATTATTAGAAGGTATTTCCATTTTCTAGGTTTGATTTCTTTTGAATTGCAAGGATTAAAACAGACTGTATTCATGTGATCAGAGGAAGAGATATATAGTGGTAGAGGGTGGAATCACTGGGATGGGAGCTTGTCTGTTTTGATAGGGATGCCTCAGTGCCTACTCAAATTGAGAAAGAGCAGGGAGGGGAGGTCAGATATCCCCCCCCCCCCCCGGTCCTCTAACATTGTGTTCATTTCAGGAACTCGTACTTTACCTGTATTTATGAATTGAGTTGTTTTGTTTGGGGTTAAGGGGGATAAGAAAGAAAGGAAATAAGAAAACAAGAGGTAAAGGAGAGAGAGAGAGAGAGAGAGTGAATGCAAATGTTTGTAAAGGTGGTCCTACGCCCGATCGAATTTAGGGGGTTGCCCTTCGATATCTGATAAGACTTGAATTTGCAAAAACGCAAGAGGAATAATGACAAAAAAAAGGAATGGGGTATTGAAGAATACTGAGAAACTTCGGATTCAACCTGGAGACCATAGTTTAGTGATATAAAGGGACGGGTGGTAGATTATGAAGGGTAATGGAATGGAATTGGAAGAAATTCGACAACGTGGAAAGCAAAACAAAGAGATTGACGATTGGGAGACTGTTTTTTTTATGTTTCAGGGCTATACTGTCCAGGGGTAAAAATCGGGGAAATTTGTGGGTCTGGGCCATGGATAAAGTGGGTTAAACATCAGCATGATCAGAGTAGGTTCATTCAAGGGCACAAAAGCCCACAGTGCTCACCCTCCCCCCTTCTGAAACTGAATTGTATGTACTCTAATGGTGCCCCTTGCTCGAAACTATAGGCGTCAATCAGGGGGGACAGGGGGACATGTCTCCTACCCCCCCCCCCCCTCCATTTTTAAGAGGGGACACAATAGGGCATGTCCCCAAATTTTAAGCTGAGAACCTTTTTTTGTTTTAGTTTTTATTTGTTGTTGTTTTTTTGCTTTGCAGCAATTTTTGATTGTATGCCCCACTCCCATTTTAAACGGAGGACCCTTTTTTTCTTTTTTTTTTCAGCAAATTTTATCGAAAATTGATTGTGTGCCCAGAATATCTTCCCAAGTAGAATTTAAAAGGTTAGTTATACAAGATGCAGTAAAATACCGGATGGCATCGAATCGAATACGGCAGAATGAAGAGAGAAAGTGGGGGAGAGAGGAAGAGAGAGGGGAAGAGAGAGAGAGAGAGAGAGAGAGAGAGAGAGAGAGAAGGGGAGGAGGGAGGGGGTGAAAATAAAAAGGTGTCTAAGTTATTGGTCGAAAACAAGAGAATACACCCAATCTCATCCCCACACATTCATAGCGTACACTCATTTTCGAATGCCTCAACTCCCCTCCCCCCCCCCACACACACACACACACTAGAAGCCCCCATTGGTCGGATTTTCGCTAAGCCACTTATTAACATTATTAACACGAGACGAAACATTTGCTTACACACATACTATCCCATACTAACCCCTATTCAGAATAGCCAGTCTTACATGAATCTCGGGGGGGGGGGGTGGATCTCACAAAGAATATTACTACAATTTCTATTAAGAATTTACATTTTCGCAGTATTAACCACACATCCATTCAGTCCTAAGGCCATTTTGTGTAAGGCGCCTCGAGCAAAAGACACGTACTAAATGGACATATTTATTGATAAAATTTTATTCAACTCAAACTACACACGTAACACAACAATTACAAGCACAAACAAAATATATAGTACAGAATACGCATACAGTTATTTACAATAAGAAAATGGGAGCACTGTAAGAAAGCTGATTTCGGGTTACTGCAATGTATCTATGTCTTTAGTATGGATTAAAATTTAAACTCCCTTGTACGAATTAACCACAAAGAGTAAAAAGACAGGCCACAGTCTGGCGAAAAGTTATCACGTAAAATTTTTCCAACCCGACCTGCGCACGCACCATACATTACCGTAATCAGTATCCCTATTCAAAACACTGAAATAATTTTAGAGGATAGTGAACAAAAATTTGGTCAACCAGTCAGAGCCGGGACTTCCAAAAGTTTCAAATCGGAAATTTATTTGCCAGTTAGACGTAGACTGAATGATCTGAACTTTGCAAAACCCAGCCAACGTTGTTATTTAATTTCATTACTTTTCTAAAGATGGGCATTGATCTTGAATGAATCTCCAGTCACAGCAAAATTTAACACACCTCTTCTCTAGAAGTTTTTTCCCGAAAACTGGGATCTACAATTTGCTGGGGGGGGGGGGGTCGCTCTTTTTCTGAAAAGTATGAAACGTCTTGTTCAAAAGGCTTTTCCAAGCGGATTGCATCACGTAAAGATAACAAATCCATCGTTATTTTTATTCAAATCTTTATTCTTCAATGTAGTACCATCATTTATGCAAATTTTGTGGGTAAATACTTATTTTGAGTGATAATCTAGTAATAAAAAGGGCATGGGAATTAAATTCCTTTGCAGGAAGTTAATTAAAGTTACAAACATTATGCAAGAAAAAAATGAAATGAATCCAGTTCTTTTATGTTCTAATGATTTTATGATTTTTAACGTAGGCTATTTCTTCGTTTTTAAACTTTTCATTGTTTTTTTTAAGTTTGCCGTTTTGAGGTGAGATCTGTAACAGAATTTATGCTAAAAGCTTTTAAAATAAATTGATAACTGAGAAATATGAGGAAATGCAGTTTCCCCATTCATTCAAAAAAATCTCCTTTTTGGGGCTGACATGAGGTCACAAATGGTCACATGCTTCAGTAAGTCTACGGCCGATTTTCGTAAACTTTGTCAAAAGATGCGCAAGGCTTTAATTTAAAAAAAAAAATCAGAAAGTTGCGTAAAACGTAGCAGTTTCTAATTGTGCGGCGAAAATTTTAAGGGGGCCTCGAAGTCCCCCCCCCCGGTACAAAGTACAAAGAGGTTTAAACAGAGTTAGTGATTATTTTCTGCATTGTAAACCTTTCAAATTTACTAATCTATTCTTTTGAAATATTCGTCCTTTTTTTCTCTCTCTCTTTTTTCTCCCTTTAGCGATCCGGTGCTTTGAATCAGGCCAGATTGTTAACAAAACATTAAGCAGGTGTTCAGGGTAGAGTTGCAATTGAGTTTTAGAATTGAGTTCATATTCCTATTTTTTCTCCCACATGGAGCGTTTGATAAACTGACAAGTGTTGAGCTTGGTTTAATGGGGCGCTGTTTAGCAAAATGCTTTAACAACGAACAACGCGATGCTCGGCGTACGAGGAGCGCGTCCGCTAGAGTGACGAGAAGTTGCCGAGGTTGACGAGAGGATGACGAAAAGGTGCCGATAGATGACAAGGGGATATCGCAAGAGCCGCTAGTACTCCATACTCTGCCCAGTCTGCTTCGAAGCCTTACCGCTCTTCTTTGGAAGGAGGACCGATTGGATGTTGGGCATGACACCACCCTGTAGAGGAATAAAAGATGAAAAGACATCTAAACAGTTTTAGCAGTTTCCCTAATTTGAATTCTTCGAAATGGAATCGAGTCGGGGGGAACAACATAATAATAACCTATTCCACTGTTAAGAATAAAGTTCCTAAAAATGAAAATTAATGCCACACGTTGAATGAATGAATGAATTTATTTCCGTTAAAAACAGATAACAATACATATAAAATTATACATATGGATTGGTAAATAGAAAACGGGAGGATGGCCCTACTCAGCAGCATCAATCATGGTGCTGCTGGTCTACCGAGGGGTCCTCATATAGCATAAAAGAAAATTACACAAATATAAATTATACACGTTCACGAGGGTAAGGACTTTAAATGAGATTTATTTCCTTATTTGACGTGTATGGTTTCGTGAAATGTGAGTTTTTCAGCTTTATGAATAATTTCATTCAAAATTTACAACAAAACAAAGAAGATTTTTTTTCAAAATAGATTTCTATACAAAACAGTTGAAAAAAAAACAAAGTTTAAGAGCAATAATTTTGACAAAATGGACAGATTAATGCTTCTGCGAATGAAATCAATTCTTTTTTCATAGAAGGGGGTCACCAATTTTAAATATTTTTTTACATTTTTCTGGAAGTAACTATTAAAGAGGTTTTATGTAGTCTCCCTAGAAAATGGCTAAATATTCCCTATTCCCTATTTCAGTGTATTTTGAAGTTTAAAATGCATTAACTTGTTACACACCGATGCAATGGTGACGTTATTCAGAAGCTTGTTGAGTTCTTCGTCATTCCTGATGGCCAACTGAAGATGTCTCGGGACTATGCGGGACTTCTTGTTGTCCCGGGCTGCATTCCCGGCAAGCTCCAAGATTTCAGCGGAGAGATACTCGAGAATGGCAGCGAGATAGACGGCAGCACCTCCACCGATCCGTGAAGCATACTGGCCTGAAAGAAGGGTATGAATGAAGCTCTGAAACGACTCAATGATTTTAAACTTAACAATACCGAGAATAATTATGATACAAACGACTTAATTTGTATGAAATATCAATTTTTTCAAACTTGATTTAAGCCCAAAATGAACGTTTACTGATACAGTAGAGAATACTTTTTTTCAGTTGTCTACAAAGCGTTCTCCTACCTTAAGTGTCCATACCATTTAAATCGTTTTTCCCCAGTCTTATCTGCATTTCACTTTTTTCTTGCTTTTAGGACAACGCTACACAAAGACCCCTAGACAACTATCTGGCTCCCCCCCCCCCCTTCCCCTCTCTCTCTCTCTCTCTCTCTCTCTCTCTCTACTGCTCTCTCTGTCTCTATGTCTTTATATCTATATATCTATCTATCTCCCTCCCTTTTCTTCCTCTTCCTCTTCTCTTTCTCTCTCTCTCTATACATTTGTATATACATCCCCCTTCCTTCCACACCTCTCTCTTCCCCCCTCTCTCTCTCTCTCTCTCTCTCTCTTTATCTATCTCGCTCCCTCCCCTTTCTCCCCACTACTTGTGACATGTCTGATATCTTCCATCTTTGGATTAGATTTTGTAATGTCCATGAACAGTTAGCATGATTGAATACGATGTTTGTCAGGTAATGGGAAGTGCCAGGAAAGTTTAAGCTCCTCGCTGTTATATCTATAAACTAGGAGTTGCCTTTGTTCTCTGAACATCTTTCCTTTTGACCCTTTCCATAAGCTATATTGAAAATTTCGCCAAACTTTATATGGGAAACTTTTCCTTATCCATCACGTGAAAACATACGAATAAATTAAGTTTTTAATCAGGCGAATTAGCATAATTTATATTCACGACCTTCGTTAAACCTGAGCAATATTTCAAAGTACCGTTCTTCAGTGACCCCCCCCCCCCCAAAAAAAAAGAATGAAAAAAGAGAGCCTTTCCAATGATGTAAAAAAATAGACCAAAATAGAATAACATAAATGTGCTATTCAAATTAACTTTCGAATGGTCTTTGATAGTTGATATGAATAGAATATTCCTGTTATTTTTCCCCGTTTCCCCCTTTCCCTGTAAGCTTTGCAGGAAATGAATTTAACCATCATCAACCTATATCTATTTCATTATCTTTTCCGTACCCTCGTTACTTCAGAATTCGCAACTTCAATGATTATTCTTACGTTTTCTCAATCTATTTGTCATGTTCTTAAGTCTATTTCAAAGAAGACGTTCTAATTAGCATGTAAGTAGCCTGGTCGTGATTTATAATCAATGTTTGTTTTTTCTTTCTTTCTTTCTTTCTTTCTTTCTTTCGATGAGTCTGACGTTATTACACAAAAGTTTCAAATATATCTGCATGAATTAGATTTATATTTTTGTTGCAATTTTGTGCCAAAATGGGTGCTCTGAAGAAAAACTATTTTCCTTACCCTTTCTGAGAAAGCGGTGAATTCGACCAACGGGGAACTGCAGACCAGCCCTGGAACTTCGGGTGACTGACTTCGCCGATTTCGCCTTGGCTCCTTTTCCGCGCCCACTCATGATGCTTCAAAAGTTACCGTGACAATTTAAGGCAGGATACCGAGAAAATTCAGCTTGCCCGTCTATTTTCCTCTGTAACTTAGCACTGAATGAGAAAGCTTAGTGATGGTGTCCACAAGGAATCTTGAAATAGCTTATTGAACGTATTTCTATGTATAAAATTGCTTGGAATGACAGAGAAGAATTTAACAAAAAATGTTCAGGGCGTGGTCGAGAAAAGAGAGTGCAAATGGCGGCAAGTCCTAAGCTGATAAAATGGGTCGATGTGGTCATGTCTATTGGAAAGTTTCTGTCGGTGTTCAGCACTTACAGACCAAAGCTGCGTTTCACGAAACCGTCATATGTCTAACTTCTTGGACATCCCATCGAAACTAGTGTAGAATTAACACGCGTTTCAATGGGATGTCTATGAACTTAGACTTATGACGGTTTCGTGAAACGTAGCCCAGGAACATTTCCTATTCACATTCTATGCAATGCTATGCTATATTCGACGTATAGCACCAAGAAACAATGATCAGAAGCCAAGTGGACAGAACACAGGTGTATTGAATATATTAATGCTATAACAAAATAGCACATTAAAGCTGGAATGCTTTTACGCCTTACCACTGTGTACCTCATCACACTATGAACATGACGAACAAAGAAAGCGGACAAAATAAGCAACCCCCTCATTCTACCCTTCACAATAGTTCTGGTAGTCAAAAGAACATCCCTTCACTGCTATTGTCTAAAATATGTGGAACAGGTGCCACATGCATATTCACCTTGAACTGACATGATTAAATATAATAGCTGTGAAGGGATGTTCTTTTGACTATCAGAACCATTGTGAAGGGTGGTAGAATGAGAGGTTGTTTATTTGGTCCGCTTTCTTTTTCCGCCATGTTCATTAGCGTCAGCTTTAGTCTTTCGTAAATGCATTCCTTAAACATTCTTCCGTAAGCGTGACCTTATCTTCATCACACTTTCTTAACTAATGTGACTGAATTATCAGTGAATAGTCTGGTGTGCAGAATATAATGAAGTAAAAGCCGTGACAATGAGAGGTTACAGGCAGCATTCAGGCATCTTAACAGAGCCGTCAACACCGGTACGTATTTCTATCTTGTCACGTGTACCGAGATCACCGGCGTAAATCCACTCTGAGGAGTGAGGGGGGGGGGGATGATTGACCTTTTTGACGATTTTTTTTTCTGTCGATTTCACACTTAAGTATAAGCACACACCCTCACTGACCCCCACAGACCCCTTTACACACATTTTGATATTTATTTTGCGAGCGAGCGAAGCGAGCGAGCCAAAAATAACCATTTTTTGGTTTTCAATCGCATTTTCAAATAGAAATTCTAAAATATGATGGTTGTTTATGACAGATATTCAAAGATTTTACTAACAGATTAATTAAAATATATTTTATTTCATAAAAAGTGGGGGATATTTGTACACGCCATCCCCCCCCCCCCCCCTCTCCAAAAAGTGGGGGGATATATTCCCCCCCCTCCATCCCCCCGGGATTTACGCCAATGACCGAGATCCCCTTCTCAAAAGACAAGTTTACTACAATAATTTTATGCACATTAATTTTGTTGAAGAAAAGTTACAATTAACAACGTAGAAACTTGCTAGAGGCTTTTCCAACATAGCAACAGCTAATGTCAGCAAACTGGATTTCTACTATTCAGATGCCATTATGCGTAAACAGGTGAACTGAATAGTTTGTAACCAAGGGTTCTGAAGATAAACGTGCATAAATTTGAATACATTAGTGAACAGGTAAACAATAGTAAACAGAGATGCTCGGGAGTTGCGGTAACGTATGCTTCACCTTTTTGTCTTCGCCTACACGAACTGATTCTGATAGGTACCAGTTTCGAGTCCGAGTAACGTCTTTTGGATAGTCGTATCTCATTGTGGGTTTTTTTTTCCAGTGATCTTTATTTTTATATTTGTATGTAGTGATCTTTATTTTGATTTCACTCAGTAATAATGAACAAATGAACAAATAGGGGTATTATATAATTTCAAGCCCCTAGCCTCTCTTTCCCAACCCTCTTCTTTCTTCTTCCTCCTCTTTTTTTCTCCTTTTTCTCCTCTTTTTTTTTCTTTTTTTTTTAGTCACTTGAAAAATCATAGCGGACATTCGCCCCCTGCCCCCCATGTAGCGCCACCCCCGTGCCTAAACAAAAGCATATCAATCTTACTGGGAACGGCTGAATGAATAGCTCGTCAGGACATTTGTTTCGCAGAGAAAATGCACCCATTGATCAAAATGCCTTCAGAGAATAAGCTATTGGTGACTTGAATCCATGGAAGATTTTTAGTCATCAGTACTAAACCCTTTTCTTCCCCACGTGCAATGCAGATGATGGACAGTGTCGTAGCTACTGGGGACAAGGGGCACTTTTTCCTTCCCTGTCAAATAACTAAAAGTGGAAAAGATAAAAGGAAAGTGAAAGAGAATGGAATGAAGGGAGGGGAAAACGTTTAAAAAAGCAGGCTGGAGCCCTCCCACACGCTCCGTTTGTTTGCAGTTTTAATATTAATTAATGTTCTTCTGTATTTCATCCACATTATAAGCTCGTAAGCCCCCCCCCCCCCCTCTCCATGACAGTGCCTTTACGTTGGGCATACGCTACCCCACTTGTATCTACAACGATGCTGATTCGATGGGCTATTTAATAGGATGCAAATTTATGCAGCGGGAAAGCACCCATTTAGTTTCAGTAGATGAGTCGCAAAAGGCAACAGTGATCATTTAAGCTTATGATATCGCACCTCGACGAGCTAGTTTTGAGTGATGACAATTTTGAGTGAGATCAACAGTTAACAGAAAGTTTACGCTATCTTCATTGTTCCTTCCTATTAATTTGTCAGATATCGTTATCAAAACTTCAGGCTTGCCAATTTAACTAGCGGGAAACGATTGAGCTCAGTTTGTTATCTAAGAGCTCAGAGCAGACGACACAGTTGACTTGCCGCCATGTCCGGACGAGGAAAAGGCGGGAAAGGACTGGGGAAGGGTGGCGCCAAGCGACATCGCAAAGTTCTGCGGGATAACATCCAAGGAATCACCAAGCCAGCCATTCGTCGTCTTGCCAGGCGGGGTGGTGTCAAGCGAATCTCCGGCCTCATTTATGAAGAGACACGCGGCGTTTTAAAGGTACAAATTTCCGCAGTATATAATACCATTGGCGTAAATCCCCGGGGGGGGGGGGTATATCCCCCGATTTTTTTTTGAGAGGGGGGGGGGTGATAGCGTGTACAAATATCCCCCACACTTTTTAAGGAAGAAATGATATTTCGATTAATCAGTTAGTAAAATTTTTGATAATCTGTCATAAACGACCATCATATTTCAAAATTTCTATTTGAAAATACGATTAAAAACAGAAAAGTGGTTATTTTGGCTCGCTCGCTTCGCTCCCTCGCAAAATGAAAACTAGAATATGTGTAAGGGGGTCTGCGCGGGTGGGTGAGGGTGTGTTTATACTTAAGTGTGAATTCGACAGGAAAAAAAACCGGCAAAAAGTCGATTATCCCCCCCCCCCCACACACTTCTCAAAGTGGATTTACGCCGGTGTATAATACTTTGACTTTACAAATGAAATTTATTTCTACAAGTTTCTAGTTTGAAAAACAGGTTGAATTTTTGTTGTTGGTATTTTGTTGGGTTTTTTTTTCATTGAATACATATGATTAGTGACCTCCCCCGTTAACTGTTTAATTGATATCATTAGGTCATTCATCCACATAATCGTAAGCATCAATTTGGTATAGTGGTAGAAAGAGTATTGGCAAGAGTTCCATTATGTACCCCCCGCTAAAATCAAAAAAAAATAATAATAATAAGGATATGACTTGGAATGATATGTATAATCATAATATCAAATAGTGAACATGGGAAAATGTGATAAATATCAAAATATTGGTTTATTCCGTCAGAAATATAAGCTTGCCCGTAAACCGTGCATTTCGATTTATTTAGTCAGAGAAAATAAGAGCAATGCATCCTGGGAGTTAGACCTATCCCGACTTCCAGCTTATAATCATTATGAGACCCATCACTTCCAGCGATCTCTCGCTACCGCAATAGGTAGTTTATCGGTAGATGTCCCGGGTTCGAGTCACGTCGTCAGGCATGATAAGTCAAGAGAAAAACAAAGAGTTAAGAAGAAACAAGTGGAAAATACGGTGTCTCTGAGCTTCATTTTTTTTTTTTTTTTTTTAGCGGAGGATACGTATGGAACTCTTTCCAGAGCATCAATTTCACAACGCAAGAGGGCAGCAGACTGTTCGACACAGTTCGACGTACTGCTGTGGGCGCTCCAACTTTTATAGTACACAAGTCAATAGTGCGTTATGTACATTCGTTCGATTTTTTGTCTATTTTGACCATATATACAGATTTATTTTGATATTTGCAATGAGAAATTATCAGGGAAGTTCAGGTCGCAGCTGTGCGGTGCTCAAATACCACAAGGATTAGAGAAAGTTTAAAAATTGGAAGTTAACTGAGTGCGAAATTCACTCGCTTGTGACTCATGAAGCCTGTTTGTGTGAGAAGCCGTAGGCCTACTCCTTACACAAGTTTCCGTAAGCAATGTGAAGGAATTTGTCCCTAGTGTGTAAAAACATCAACAGAAAGGACTTTTAAGTCAAGAAACATTATCATTGTGTACTTTGGCGTAAAATTTAATGAGTGAAACATGACTTTGTAAACAGGGTAAGATTTAGGGCTCCCGTTTACTACGGCTTCTATGCTGCAATCGAACTTTTACTGACAAAACTAAGTTGAAAAACCATCGAAATTACAAAAATAAATCATACCTTCATCCGTCAGATATGACCATTGTCTTACCTCATCTACCCATGTATCCATGCTTTATTTTATTGATCTAGAATAAAGTAAATGGAACAATATCGGGGCATATCTCATATCTTACATTCATTTTGTACGCAGAGCCAATCGCGGTCAGCGCGCTTGCCCACAGCAGCAATGGCGTCGCCGATAGAGGGCCAAATACATAAACCGGCCGTGAAATTGGTCTATAGCAGCAATCACGGAAGCATTGTGTACAAACCATTTGATAAGATGGGGCCCTGTTTCCTATTATGTGTTCAGTTTTACCCTGTCGATGAAATCTGTTGTGAGATGTGGGTGGTGAAGAGAGAATTAGTGAATTGTTGCACTGCTATCCTTTCATTCCTCCCAATCCCGCTATTTTTCTTTCTCCTGCCATCCTTTTTTCCTCCTCACCCCCCCCCCCCTATATATCCCTCTTTCCCTCTTTCTATCTCTCTCTATCCCTCTTCCTATCATTCCTCTCTAATTCCCACCCCCCCCCCCTTCGTTCCTAATCTTATTTCATGCTTTCAAAAAGATGCGCCTTTCAAAACTCTTTCTGGTTACAGGTTTTCCTTGAGAACGTGATCCGAGACGCTGTCACATACTGCGAGCACGCCAAGCGCAAAACAGTCACCGCCATGGATGTGGTATACGCCCTCAAGCGGCAAGGAAGGACTCTCTATGGCTTTGGCGGATAGAGAGGAAATTCCAATCTCAGCATCTAATCGTCATAGCAACGGGAAGGCGTCCCTGGCAACACTGCCTGGTGATGACCATGGACGGCTCTACAAGCTCATCCACTAAAAGATATGGCACGATCTGTTGTTAGGTGAATGCCCGACGACCGATTCCCATTTCGCATTTAATATGTCGTTGATATTTCCCCCAAAGATGTGTCGGGAATATTCATGCATAAATTATGTGCCACTGTCATAAGAGAGGCCTACACATTTTCTAAGAAGGTACTTCTAGCAGGTCTAATTGGCTAATATGCATAGTCTTCTTCTCATTTGTCAACTGAAACAGAAGAGATTGTGCCGTAAAGGCACAAGTGTAATGACAATAAGCTTGTAAAACTAAGATTTACATGTATATTAATGTTTATTATTGGTGTCTTTTATACCAGATTGCGTTGTTATATAATCCATTAATTTTGATATATCTGCACTGGACATTCTAATAAAAATCTAGCTTTTTACTATAGATATTTTTACTGCACTTCGCACCATCTTTTAGAAGTTATGTTTGATTGCATATTACTTCTCTCACAACCGTGTCTACCTCAGTTCCTGAAGATTGTAGAATAGTCGCAGTATTTTTTGTTTGTTTGTTGGTGTTTTAGTTCAATGTTTAGTGATATTTCAGGTGTTATTCCAGAGATGATGCCCAGTTTAACCCTGATTCTGATGGATTTCTGAAATCCATTCACACAATATGCGACCTCGCACATTGGCGTAATTCTAGGTATATTTTTTTATTCTAGGTAAAATTATCGGCAGCTATATGGTATTGCTATGTCTTGCTATTCATCAGATTTTAAAGGAATGACTCGTAACTGTGTACATGTTGGTCACAGTTCTAATTGTATTTGTAAATTCATTTGTTTTGTATAAATCAAGATTGAATTTTCCTTCGTATGAGGTCCATGTGCCTTCTATTAAATGAAAAAAGTGAAAGAAGATTCTTAGCAATCTATGACCCTCCATCACAAACGACCACCAATAAGTCGAAGATTTTAGTTTATTTGCATGGGATGAAAATGCAGACTCTACAAGCTTTGAAACGATATCTTGGCATAGATTCAGAGAACCCTTCGAAACAACACAGAGAATGCCAAAAAGTCAGAAAGCTGTAAAGCTTTCATCTTGATGAAAATTAAAGACAGAGTTTCTGAGTTTCTGCCTTTGAATGAGACCTGAGTGGGCCTATCATTTTAAATTAAAGAAAAAGGCAACTGACCATATCTGACCCTCAAATTTTAACAGAAAAATTTATATCCTTTCAGAAACATATCAACAATTGATTTTCCATCCTTACATATAGACATGTAAGAACTCCCGTTGCGACTCATTGGTTGTTTTGTGGTGGATGGTCACATTTGGTAGTTGAAAATGTGATGATTTCTTATACATATTTTCAGTAAGTTATGCATTGCTTTTAATAAATTTTCCAAGCGCCTTAACTCGTTCGGGGACCAAGGACTATAATTTGAGAGTGGTATTTTCAATGAATTGCTCTGTATAAGAGTGTGTTTTACAAGAATCCTTTTAGCGATTTCATTACTTGCACGGGGTCAATAAACATGAGAAATGAGTGAAGTATAACTGCGTATTCCATATTTCGCGTTTTGGTCTTTGGAGTTTTTTTTAAGCTCGTATCCGTATTGCTAGTGAGCTATATAAGCCCTGATTCATTGAGCTAAAGTACGTGGTCATTTCAATTCTCACACTATGAACATGGCCGACAAAGAAAGCGGACCAAATAAACAACCTCTCATTATACCCTTCCAAATGGTTCTGTTAGTCAAAAGAACATTCCTTCACAGCTATTATGTTAAATCATGTGGTTCCAGGTGAATATGCATGTGACACCTGTTCCACATATTTTAGACAATAGCAGTGAAGGGATGTTCTTTTGACTACCAGAACCATTGTGAAGGGTAGAATGAGGGGTTGTTTATTTTGTCCGCTTTCTTTGTCCGCCATGTTCATAGTGTCATACAGTATTCTCTGCCCACCTTATAATATGGTGGAGGTGCATGTCAGTGTTTGTCAGTTGGCCTTTCTTTCTCTCTTTTTCTCTCTCTCTCTCTCTTTATCCGCTAGTCTCCCTTATTCTGCCTGTTTTCTTTTTTTTTTCATGGATGCTTGCAGGATCATTCGCTCTATCTCTCTCCGTCTCCTTCTCTCATCTGTCTCTGTCTCTGTCTCTTTAAGCCTTACTCTGAGCCTTCATGCTATTTTGCTACCATGGGTTGTAAGAGGAAACCAACTGGTAAATCATGATCTAGTGTTTATTTACGACAAAATAATGTCTTTGATGATGACGAGGGTGATGATGACGAGGGTGATGATGACGCTGGTAATTATAGTAATGATAATAGAATGATAATAATAATAATGATAATAATAATAATCATATAATTATAATCATAAGAGTAATAACAATGATAAATGAAATGACACTTTGATAATAGCAATAATGGTAATGATGCCACACCCGACTCCACACTCCTGGCCCTCCACTGTTTTCGTCCCGGCTTTAGCATTGCTGCCATTATGAAGCATTTTAATAATACAGGTGAATTTGTAAAGCACATGTTGAATGATATAGTCTCTCTATGCGCTTTACAGTAATATGAATACAACAAAAAGAACGCAAAATACAATTTCATCCTTTATCAGACGTGATGACTGGAAAAAATGGAAAATTAAGTCTAAATTTAGATGATGTTGCATGAGAGAAAAACTGTAACATAAAAAGCAAGGGATATACCTTGAACTGAATTATTACGAAAAAGTTTACAACAAGCTATCAAGATCATGCCTAGGCCTATATAGATTACAAATTAGTCATGCTAAATGTTTATTAAATACCAAATTCATTTTATATAAAGTAATCAGAAAATTATGGATAGTTACAATACTGTCAGTAGGTAAGTTTTGAGAGCCTCGAGAACGAGAAAGTCTACAACTGAGACTCTATCATGCCTGAATTACAATTAGTCATTATCAAATATTAACTAAATTTATTGTTCTTTTCAGTGTTTTACTATGATCTACAAAGCTCTATTTTTCGAGTGAAATGAAGATTCAATTCTTAATACTCTCGATTCTCACAAGCTCGAGACTCTGCAATAAACACAGAGTGTTACAACTTCGAAATGAGGATGGACTAGCCTACTAGTTGGACTACCATTTTCTACTATACGAGTATACGACTAATCAGCAGTGAAGCTCCTTTTAGCCCTAATTTTCATATCATGGGTGAGGGTGACGTGTAATCCAATTGAAATCTCCTTATAGACTATTAAAGAGGCCAGGAATAAGTCAATCAATATATCTGCCCATTCGCTTAAATACTTCTTCAGAAGGATTTTTCTCTTGCTTTTGTTAAAAGGAACGGGTGGCCACTGGGTCAAAGAGGACAACAGATCAATAACAATAAACGTTGATTAAACAGCCGAGCCCTTTTTCTGTATTGTCGCCTTAAGGATAAGACGCAAGGTGAATGCTGTCTTATTTGAACAATGGTGGCGTAAGCTGACGTCAGGCCGATCACCCACTCATTCAGTAATTACCGCAAAGACTGGACAGTTGTTTGTGGCAGTAATGTTCAATGTGTGTCAGGTCACTTCACTCGTATCTCGGCCAAACAAATCGACGTTGTCAACGAGTAGATATCGACACTACTCCTTGAATCATCAGTGCTGAGTTCATAACGTTTCAGTATAGTTTATCGTTTCTCTGGGCATGTGTGCTGGTGGGCGCGTTTAGTGAAAGCGCGCGGCGTGAACGTAGAAAAGGTGATCCCCCGGATAATGATCTGCATTTATTGATCATCCGACCATCTATCTCTTCCAGTTACTGCCTAGATTACCTGCAACAAAAACAGACGGCATTATCACGCTCTTCTCTGACGCACGTTTGCGGGTGTCTTCAGGGAAAACGGGGCAAAAATTAGTGACTGATGACTCGATTTCAAAGGAGCAAAGATATTTCTGTATTCATCCGTCTTCTTCACTTCTGAAAATTATTGCATTCTTTACATTTGGCATCGATTGCACAAAATTCATTTCTTCGATTGAGACCGTCGTTTAAAAGCATTTTATCTGTATGAGGACAACACGGTATGGTGAATACCTCTTCTCATTTTCGCGTGATCACCCGTCGATTCCAGGCCTAATATTGAACCATATGACGACTTCTATAAAAGATGATTTCCTTATGTTTGTCTTTTTAATCGAATTGGTTATAAACAGATCTTTAACGTATAAAGTCGTAGTTCACTGCTAGAGGAAAGAAGCCTATCGAAAACCCATAACTTCATCGTCACATTAGATTGTGATTTCTCCCAAGATGTTGTGCTTCATAAGAAGAAGTTCCGATCCGCTACCCATGGTCCGATCCAAGTCACTGACTACAGGTCAGCAGATTTCCATGATTACCTGGGCACTCTTTCGGCCCGCATCCATCATCCTGGCTTGCTTCTGGATCGGCTACCTAACGGCCATCGTCGGGCCCAAGTTGCACGCCAGCCATGCCGCGAGCATCCAGCACCGCGTCAGCCGCTTTGCAGACTACCTCAATCTTCCCGCCAAGATGTTTGATCAGAACAACGATGGCTTCCTAAGACGATCGATCTCCTCGCCCCCCAGCGACGACCCGGAACATTTTCGCTACGTCCTCATCCCTTTAACTAGCGTCCAGTCCATGCCATACCATAAGAAACGATTCGAGGTCTGTATGGAGTCGATCTTGGAGAAATCATCTGTTCCTTTGTATTTCTTCTTCGTGGTCGACGAAGCAAGTAAGGTGTATCTGGAAGATGCAATGAAGATATTCACCTGGAAATACAGCTCAAAAGTTGAAGTGAAAGTGAGTAATATCTGCTTATTTCTTTAAACAGCAATTTTAGCATAATATTCTTTCACGCAGTTGCAGCTGGCAATAAAAAATGGCACAGAATTGGTTTTAAGAACTTAATTGGTACTAAAAATAGGTGGTGGAACCACTCTTGCTGAAAAGGAGGCTGCTCGACCACGGGATCTCATGAGAGGTCACTTTTTCAGTGCCTCAGAACCAGAGACAAAACGTCAAGTCAGAGTGATGATTATGATGATGTGATGATGATGATGATGATGATGATGATATTATGATGATTGGATGGTGGTGATTATAGTGATGACGAGGATGAACTAAGGAGAAGGGTGGGAAGAAAAGAGGTGTTTAAATTTTCCAATATGAAGGGGCACGAAACGTAGTTAGGGAGCACGTCGGTTTTTTAATTTTATTTTATATGTATATATATATATATCATTAAATATGTGTAGGCTCTATTTCTAGGGCGGGGAGGAGGCTGGGCCGATTATAAGCTCCCCTGAGGCCACCAATGTTGTAAACCAGTAATTATCCCCTTCCAAGCATTCATAATGATTAATTTAAGAGCAGTAAAAACAAAAACCGAAAGATTGCACTCTCCTCAAGCACAGTCATAAAGGGTATAACCTGCATTAATCAGTCTTTATGATAGCAATCCACTTTCACCGCCGAGGAGGAAGGAGTAAAAGACATACCAAGGAGGTGTTAGATAAGGAGATAAGCCCATACCTTCCTCCTTCATTGGCGAGCTTGCAACCGCGGAAGCTCACGAAATTAAAGGAATGAAAATTAAGTTTAATGTTCGTAAGTTTCGACATCCCATTTCTTACACAAAGCATGAAAAACATAGGTCCCACTTATTACCACTGATCAAGACTACACTTTTAAATGATTAAAATGTATAATTCTCTTTTGGTAGATTATGTTTTCTGGTCGGTCTCATCGTTTGTTGTTGTTGTTTTTGGGGGGGGTTCGGGGACATGTGGGCATTTTGAGCATAATCACATTTCGTGGACAGTGTTATCTTGAAACAGAAATACTTTCTAATTCTCTCATTCTAAACTTAAACTGGTTTTGGGTAGGGCACTCAGGAATTGCCTCTTCTTGATCATGATGATATAGGCATGCATGGGCATCCATGATTTACCTCTTGATCAATATTTTTAAAAAATATGCTTACGCGCTTCATGAACCCAGCACCTCCTGGATCTCATTATTGTTTACTTTTTTTCCATGCCGTAAATACGTGTTATAAGGGGCAATCTAAAGATTATGCGGATACCTAGAGAGAGATCAGATTTTAATAATGTCATTTAACATGTTCAATGTTCTAACTAGTTGACCCGACATGATGCTCCGGCGGCAAATTGCTCTGCATGAGCTTTCTTTTTTAGGGTAAGGGTCAGATATTATTGGGGGCGGCGCTACAGGGGGGGGGGGCAGGTGGCGACCGCCCCTATTATTTTTCAAGTGATCACAAAAAGAAAAAGAAGGAGAGAGAAGAGGAGGAGGAAGAAAGAAGAGTATGGGGAAAGAGAGGGTTAGGCCATGTAACTCTAAGACATGTACCCCTATTTTTTTCAATTAAAACATAAATAAACTCACCTATTGGTTATCTTACCCCCTCTATCAAAATACCTTGGCGCCGTCCCTGGGTTAAAATTCAGTATTCGATTGCTTAGTGTATATAAAACTGGCGCAAAGCAATCGTCATCGAAGCATGACTCCGTATTGAGAGTAGAGGTGCATCGTGTGGTTTAAGGGGCTTGACTGGAGACGCGCCTGACTGGAGACGCGAGAATCGGGGGTTCAGTCCCCAGCACGTCACTTATGCCCTTGAGCAAGGCATTTATCTACATTGCTCTTTTATCGTACATCAAATAAATTGAATTGCTATAGGCGTATTGATATACCAACGTGTGCATGTGTGATTTAAAAAAAGTATAGGTATACTACGTCGACTAATTTTGCTTGATTCACGAACACTGATTAATGAGCACATGCATAATGAGATATGATTGGTTGATTATATCACCTGACTGCTTCGAAAGCATGTACATGCTTGAAATTAAGCAACCAGGGGACCGACTACCTTAAGTCCTCTCTGAAGGACTTGCTTACGAGGATTACTTCCTTACTACACTCTAAAAAAGGTTGAGTGAAAATTTACCCAATATTGGGTAAAAAGGGAACATGCATGTTTGATGGGTAAAATTTTGTCCCATATTAGGAAAAATGCACGTTTGATGAGTAGATAATTTTAACGCAACACTGGGTAAAATTTACACAGTATTTTATATCATTTTACCCACAAACATGAATGTTCCCTTTTTACCCAATATTGGGTAACCTTTTTAGAGAGTAAACGGAGCTAGCGCATTCACTTGATTTCGAACCCGGTTACTGTTTACTGTACTCCCAGTGACGAGACCACTGCTCCCCCACTGAGCAGTCACGCCTCGTTACGCCCTGTGACGCAGTTTGGGTCCAGAAAATTCAGGGCGCTTGCATCATGACCGGGGGGAGGGGAATAATTTTGTTATAGGCAGATGAAATGGTCGTAAGAAAGGTCATAAAATATGTTGTCATACCATCTTCTTTCAGTCCCTTTTTCCCCATCTCCTTTTCTTTTTCTCCTGGTTTGCGTTTGATATTGTTTGTTTGTTGTTGTATTTTCGTGGGTTTTTTTTACTGTAAGGTTTTGGGGGGACCTGAAAATTTGGCGTACGAACTTCCGGCTATACCCCATCATCAGCTATATAATTTCATTGATTATGCAACGGCAATAAACCTTTATGGTTCTACGTCTGATTCCAAAAGTACCCGTCACTTTTATTGGTCACTTTGATAGGCGGATTATTCGATTCATGAAAGGAGATAATTAATTGCCCGTCAAGATCGTCAAAGTTGATAGGTATTTAACTAAAAAAAAAAATGTTTTGAAAATACCCGTTACGTAATGGTGATAAAATATTTTATGTCTTCCGTGAAATGCTAAAAATACCAGCAGATTTGGCCTGCTCGATTAGAAGTTTAAGGAATGTTTGCTCTAAATCTTTGATGAAGACATTTCACGTTTTGTGATACATCGAGGGGGGGGGGTCTTGTGGTCACCCTCATATATTACCCTGCATGTTGTATTTATTTCCTTTTCCCGATTTACATGGTAACAATAAGTTATTAATGATAATTAACCATCATTATGAAGGTGATATAGTAATAATGATAGTGAGAATGGTGATAACAATAATAATCAGGGGCGCGCTACAGGGGCGGCTGCCTCCCTATGATTTTCCAAGTGATCCAAAAAAGAAGGAGAAGAAGAACTTAGGAGAATAACAAGCAAAAAAAAAAGCAGAGTATGGGGAATAGAGGGCAAGGTCATGAGACTAAACACGTATTAGCCCCGTTTGTTCATTTAATGAAAAATAATAAATAAATAAACTCACCTGTAAGTCAGCTTCACCTCCCCCTCCCCCCATCAAAATACACTGGCGCCGCCCCTGATCATAATGTTGATGATGATAATGGTAATAATAATGTTAATACTGTTATTGATAATAATATTCTCAAAATAAGGTAAGAAATCTATCGAAAAAAGTTGTTCGGAGAACATGACTCTTTGGAAGATGATGTCATGGAGCAAAAAAAAAAGTTTGAAATGTATTTACTATTGGAATCAACATGACCGTTTTGATATTTAGTGGTTCTTCGTTGTAATATAACCATAAATGTAACTAGAAAACAGGAATGCATCAATATTTGATTATTTTAAGAGTGGTTTACCACCAGAGGCCATCTTATGAATTGAAAAAAATTACCCCATTTCGGATAATTCTCCACTGATAATAAATTTCTGTCATTATAACTTAAAATCGAGAATTTGCTTTGACAATTCACTCTTAGAAAAAAAGGGTGCTGATTAGAACTTCAGTTTCTTGTCTCACATTTGGAACCTTTAAAGGTTCTTCAGAGAACCATTAATAGCCTATAAAGGTATTCTAATGGGGTCTTTGGAACCATGACTGGTTGTACAAGGAACCTTTGGGGGTTCTTGAAAATAAAGAACCCTTTAGAGAACCCCTTTTTCTGGAGGTTCTGAATAAGGGGCAAAAAAAAGTTCTAACTGGTACATTTTTCTTTAACCACAGTCTTGACTTTAGATATGATAAAGTGAAACGTAGAACACAACCACAACAAGAACAAAACTTACTTGTTGTTTACTGAAGGGGTTGTTGTGGACGGGGTGAGCTTGTATACCATACATGTAGCAACAGAAGTTAAAAGTAACAAGAGTAGAGCAAATATCATTTTCTTGTTTGCTTTCAAGGACGTTGGCATACAAACATCTGTATTATTTACCCTCAGGCCTACATTTTCACGTAATCCTCGCATACATCAAAATTCAGTAAAAAGAAAGGACGGACCCTGAGCTACAATAACAGTTTTTTGACAAGTGTTGGCTTTTTCACAACAGTTCAGTGACATCGAGGTATCTGCTAATGACATCTTTTGAAAAATGGACGATTTCTTTGCCTAGCGCGAAGACCGTATAAGGGCCGACAGACCTATTCTTCACCATAAGAAGTACTAATCTGTGTACCCATTGGCATCTTGTAAGAATGGGACCTGTTCCTTCTAGGTAAATATTTTCGGTGTATAGCCCCTTTGAAGTGGGATTTCACCAGGTGCTTCTGTTTGGAAAATAGCCCCGGAAATACAGGGGAGGGATTAACGTGCTGGGGGCTTCGGATTGTCCGAATGCTGTAAAGTTGATATCGGAAACGGTCCGGTGATCTAAATCACATTTCTACCAGGTCCCCTTGTTTTTTGTGCAGTGTTTTTTAACCTTTTTTCCTTCCCTTTTCCATTGCTATTTTCTCCCTCTCATTTTTTTTTATGCTTTCCTACATATTTCGCTTCTTGTTATTTTTCTTTCGTTCTTCCCCCTTTGTCTTGATCTTTTCCTTTCGTTGCTCCTTGGATGGTCCTTATTTTCTGCATCTTCAAATCAATTTTCCTTTTTTCCACTTTTAATTAGAGTACAGTCGAATAGCTTGATCAAGTTATTTAAGCATGGTCTCACTGATCACTATCCTCGATGGGATAGAGATCAGTGCATTGTCTATCCGATCCTGATTTACCCCCCCCCCCCCCCTCCACGTCGTCAATCCTTCAGCTCAACTAATTCTTTCCAAGAAATGTTTTTATCTTTAAAACTCTCATCTCGCAAAATTGAGAAGAAAATATAGGAGTTTCTGTCTATTTTTTGCAGTTATCCGTATTGCTCATTCAAACCATGATCTGAATAAATTTAGACAATTTATTTTGATTTTAGTAAATGCAGTCTAAGAAAGACCAACCTTAACCATGTTAACATATGGTGGCCCTGAAGTACGCTCGACAACAGGTCATGTGCGACGTGAATTTCGCATCCCAGGTCCTGAACTTTGCATCCCAAGTCGTGAAATTCACGACCCGCGATGCGAAATTCATGACCCGTTGCGCAAACTTTGCACCCCAACTTGTGAAATTCACGACCCGCGGTGCGAAATTCAGGACCCGTGGCGCGAACTTTGCATCCCAGTCCTGAATTTCGCACCGCGGGTCGTGAAATTCACGACTTGGGATGCAAAGTTTGCGCCACGGGTCATGAATTTCATGACCTCGGATGCGAAGTTCAGGACCTGTGATGCGAAATTCACGTCGCACATGACCTGTTGTCGAGCGTACTTCAGGGCCTCCATATTAACAGAATAGACCATGACATTTTAAGTTTTGCTGCATTGATCTCGATTAGTTAATTTCGGATTATTTTGATTTCTACAAAATATATTTGAAGGAAAGGTGGGGAGGGGATGGCCCTCCTGACTTATTCCGACCAGTAAAAAGATGTTGTTACCATTGTAGGCAATGAGTCAACCGATTGTACGATTGTTTTTTTTAATAGAAACGCACGTTGTACTGCATATTCTCACACTGGGAGGTAAATTGCTTTGTGTTCTTGATTTGAAAATTTCATATTGAATCAAAATTCTGTAAAAAAAAACAAATTCACACATAAACACAGACGCACACACGCACAAACTCCACCCACACACATAGTTAGCTGATATGTTTTGGTTCTCGATCTCCTGAGGCTGGTATAGATAAGTCAATGATGATATGAAGGTTCCAATGTATAGGTATGGGATTATGTGAAAGGCTCTTGTGGTCATTACAGTAGAAACTATCCGGATTAAGTCCAAGCAGTCATGAAATCTGTTTGTATTTTCAACGAATTCTGTTTCTGTACTTAGAACGCCTATTGTGGGAACTGACTGAATACAGTACGTGCTAATTCTGGCGTATACGTCCGTGATGATTTCAAAAGCTTGGTCACTGATGTGTCTAGACAAATTTAATTGTAACCTGCAGTTTATCCACTGCGTGAAACCAATACCCTTTGTGCAGAAAGCTTAATCCGAATGAAACTTTTCGAACTTTAAATGTCACGTAACAGAGTGACACGTGCTTTCAAAAACAAATTTCTCTTTCCGATTTCTTTCTATTTCCCATATCAATCCTTCCTTGTTCGCAACTTAAGCAGTTCACCTGGCCTAGGAGCACAACAATGATCTCCACAGAGAAGCATGCATGGAAATAGTGAAAAAAATCTCACTCTGACGCCACAGTTACGAACAACAATAAGATGCCCTTATCTTAGAAGAAATTTTGTTTGAGCGGGGAAATTTTCTATGAGTGATTTAAATTCTTACTACTGAGATGAAAGATTTGGTCCCTGATTTGGCATCACTAATATTGTTTTCAGTGATGTTTGAAATATTATGGATATTTGAATTGCTGTCTGAGAAAGAAAACTGCATCAGAGTCAGTTGGAATAAATGAATGAATAAATGTTTCTGTATATCATGCAGTTATCGTGGATTACCATTACAATTATCGACAAATACTGTATACATCGATGTTCCGACGTATATGATCCGGCGCCATATAGTCAGATTTAGTTGATAGTAACCTCCTTGCTTAAGGTTAGGATGCACTTGGATTATAGGACATGGTGGTTTAGGATAAGGGTTGCGGTTGGGTTTTGATTTAGGTTTGGGGTTAGGGTTTAATATGGTTTGGGGTTATAGGGTTGCAGTATAGTTTGGGGTTATAGGGTTGCAGTTGGATTTTAATTTAGGTTTAAGCTTGGGTTGCCATTGGAATTTTTAGGTTAGGTTTATGGTTAGGGTTAGGGTTACGTTTGCAAGTGGATTTTAGGTAAGGTTGGGTTTGCGGTTGGGTTTTAATTTTGGTTTAGAGTTAGGGTTGCAGGTGGATTTTAGTTAAGGTTAGGTTTGCGGTTGGGTTTTAATTTTGGTTTAGGGTTAGAGTTGCAGGTGGATTTTACGTTAGGTTTAGGGTTAGGGTTGCGGTTGGGTTTTAATTTTGGTTTGGGGTTAGTGTTGCAGTTGGGGTTAAGGTTAGGGTTAGGGTTATAGGTTGCAGGTGGATTTTAGGTTAGGTTTAGGGTTCGGGTTGCAATTTGATTTACGGAGGTAGGCCTAGAGGTTTAGGGTTGCAGTTGGATTTTAGGTTACGTTTAAAATTTAAGGTTAGGGTTGGAATGGGTTTTTAAGTTAGATTTGAGGGTTGGACTCAGGTTAGGTTTAGGATAAGACTTGAAAATGGACTTTAAATAAGGGTTAGGGTAATTATACAGTGCCCTTTTTTTCTCTCCAGGGTGGTGTATATAGGGTATTAACAGCATTGTCAATGGAGCACGGTGTCGTATATGAAACCTTACTTGTTATCGGTATTTTGTTTCATCATGTTGTCGATATAAGGTGTTTTTCTTTTTCTTTGTTTCCATTTGTGCAGTACACGTTTCTGGACCAGGGGGCAGTGGCGAAGAAACTCGCTCCATCTGTATCAGTGGTCCAAAAGGTCGTTAGCGGCAACACGCAAGGTTACTACAACCAGTCTATTTTCTTCCTGTCTGTAGCCATCCATAAGGGGATCCTCCCCGACTTCGTTCACCAGATCATCATGCTGGACACCGACCTCAAGTTCCTCTCCGACATCAGTGGCCTCTTCGCCCACTTCAATCGATTCGAAGATGGAAATGTCATGGGCATCGCCCACGATCAGCAGCCGACGTATCGCGACGCGTTTAGAGCGTACCGAGCGCGTAATCCCGATACGCGCGTAGGTTCGCCGCCCCCCTACGGACTACCAGGTTTCAATAGTGGCGTTGTTCTACTGGATATTGACCGCATGAGGAGCAGCCAACTGTATAATCACTACCTCAATCCTCTCGTGGCGTCACTAATCTCCAGAAAATATCTGTTCAAGGGAAACTTAGGCGATCAAGATTTTTATTCGCTCATTGGGAATGAGAGGGAAAATCTATTTTATGTTTTACCTTGTTCTTGGAACAGACATCTTTGTCGAAAACTTTATGACCAGTACAGAGCAGTCTTTGATTCCTATTTCAACTGTGATGGGAAGATTCATGTGTACCATGCCAGCTGTAATTCCACCATGCCCGTTTGAGTGAATGCTCTTTCAAAGGTCTGTGAAGACAACGAATTTAACATGATAAAGATCACAGGTTTTGTCCGTAATGAGATGGGCCATTTTGATTTTGTTCGAGTCAAAAATATGCATTCGTCATCAGGGCGTACTCTGACGTCAGGAGCAAGATAAAATGGCTAGGACAGGCGGGAGCCTGCCGCTAGGTATGGGATTCTTGCCCTTCATTGCCAAAAACCGCATAGAGAATTGGGGAAAGTGAGGAAAGAAAAGGGATAGAAAATGCAACATGAAACAACGTGATACAACAAAAATGATGCAACGTCCCGTAATACACTATCCCTTCGTGCAGTTTTTTTTTTCTTTTCACATTTCATGCACTTAGTTGCCAAAAAGGCTAGTTTTAAAAAGAGGAATGTGCATTGGAAATCACAAGATTAGAGCGCAGTTCCGAATTAATATTCTGTCTATTTTTGACTCGTCACATAGTGGACTTGGTCATAGTCAGTCGACTGGTGTTCGAGTTCCGGTACGCGGCATCAAAACTGAAGAATTACTAAAATGTGAAAGGGTTAAATTTATACGGAAACTTAAAAGTGCCAAAGAGATGACGAGATAAATCAGGTCAAGAAGACGAGATGACGAGTTCTTGGAACTCGGCAAGTGGACTTGTTTAGGACTAGAAGACAAGACGACAAGTTACTGGAAATAGGCAAGTCGACTTGTTTAGGACAAGAAGACGAGATGACGAGGTCTTTGAACTCTGCAAGTCGACTTGTTTGGGACGAGAAAACGAGATGACGAGTTCTTGGAACTCAGCAAGTCGACTTGTTTGGAATGGGAAGACGATATGACGAGTTCTTGGAACTCGGCAAGTCGACTTGTTTGAGATGAGAAGACGAGGTGACGACTTCTTGGAACTCGGCAAGTCGACTTGTATGGGACGAGAAGACGAGTTGACGAGTTCTTGGAACTCGGCAAGTCGACTTGTTTAGGATGAGAAGACGAGATGACGAGTTCCTTAGAATTTTAATCTAGGAATGATATTCCTCGAGAAAGTTTCATGTCAGACGAATTTTATCATTTTAAATGAAGAAAATGATGAATGCGTTTAACGGGTATATTGCAGGAACGATTCATGGTATGTTGAATAATCATTATGCGTTATACAACGATTATAATGGTGCTATGTTTGTATTTTTTGGGAGAAATATAAGTTATTGCGTAACTAATGTCCTCTCGCAAGTCATTAATCTACATTTGCCACTCTCCACCCAGGTGTATTTTTATGGATACCGATTGGAGGAAATTCCTTGAATACTGTGAAAACAGACATTGGTAGCTTAGCTGAACGAGGGTAATATTAGAGTGCCTCGAGCACCTTGTTTGGTGGATTCATGCGGTTTATAAATGTCCAATATTATTATTATTACGTAACATTATAGCATGTAATAATTGAGTGAGGTAATTGGGGATAAAGGAAGATTTAATCATGCTTCCATGGCTACGAAGCACGTACTCATTTCACATGCAGATTGCTACATTGTATCAATGTATGAATGATATATTGTTACATAATTCATATGTTTTTGTCTCTCTTTAAGGAAACCTTTTAATATAGCTAATATTTTGTTCCGACCTTCTCGGTCATGTCCTATCCAGTATTTATAAAATTCGGATTTCAAAATGTCAATATTGTAACGCGTGGCAAGAATTCAAAGTACTTGAAGGATGGGTCATATTAACTGACTTTTATAAGAGAAACACTTTTAAGTATTTCCACAGCTTTTTTTCTTTAAAGTGAGTATGCATATTTTTCTGTTTGGGCCTCTTTGATGAGGTTCAGTTTTTACAATCCCTCCTAACAATTCTACGAAAATGAATGGATCATTATTTGCTAGACTTAACAAAGTGAAATTTTGAAATAAAGTGGGAGGTAAAAGGAATAAGTGAGTATTAATCTGATACTGAGAAGACATCTTAATTGTATGTAATAAATTGAGGGCTTTTTCCTCCTGTATCATGTGTTATACTCCATGACTTTATTCTAAATATGTTTGTCTCTCTTGAAGTGCACCCCTAGTGGCGTATCCAGTGTGTATCCACCATAGGTATTAACATACGGGCGGAGCGCATCTCCAACCCCCCCCCCCTTGATTTTTAAAGCTTGATATATTTTCTTTCTATTTTGAGTCAGGTGACCAATTTTAGGCCAACCACTTAAATATTCTATAGGCCTAGATTGCATTTTGATGGCAAAATCAGGCTTCTTTCATTTCTTTTGGCAGTTATTTTTTAGCTCGCTCGCTTTGCTCTTTCGCATAATAACGACCATTCCCTCTCGCTTCTCGAAATAGATTTTCGGGAGAGGCCTTCCATGTTTCCGCCCCCCCCCCCCCCCGTTACATGAAATTGACGCCACTGGACACCCATATCTTAGTTACAGTATCAAGATCTCCGAGTGAAAGATGCTAGTGGGAATAAAAGAGGAGAAAAATAGGATGAGTTACAAGCATGGTGAGTGGGTAGAGAGAGAGTGAGAAATAAAGGGAGGGAGAGAGAGAGAGAGAGAGTAAGAAAAATGGGGTATAAACTATATGGAGAAGAGAAGGTATGGGGATTAAAAGAAAAGAAAGGAATGGTCATGATGGCAGTCAAGAAAATTATAGACTGAGAAGTCTAGTAAACATACGGAAAAGAAAGAGATATATGGTGAACAACATAGATTTAGATAAAGAGAGAAAGAAGGAAGGGATAGCTGGACAGATATTTATCCTCGTCCATTTTTCGTTTTAGATTAAAAGTCTGAATAAAGTCTTCACACAATTAGGAGACTGCAACATAACATAACATGACAACGAAGGTCAATATTTACACGAAAATGTACACACCGGAACACTTACAAGTCAATCTTTACTCACTTAAGTGACCATTAAGGCACTCAAATACACAATTCGAAGAAAAGAAAGACCGAATACTTTCTTCAGTGTAGTACCAGTGAACATAAAACTGAATAAGCGTATAATGAACAATATATCCTCAAAGTAAAACGAACTTTCACTTCTGCAGTTTTAAAAGGGTTCGGGACATCTCGAGTCTAGACATATCTATTGACTTTATTCTCCAAAGATCTTTGCAATGAATATCAACGATTTTAAAGTATTGTAAGTATTCGGAACACATTTGCAGGATTGGTTATAAGTATGACTTTAAAATACGCTTATTTAATGACAAAGTACGAACGATAGGCAGGGAGAGGGGGTGGGCGGGGATAGACAGATAATGATCGAGAGAGATAGAGAGGGGGGGGGGATAGATAGATAGATGGAGAGACAAGGAAAAAACAAAATATGTTCTTTCATGAATGCTCTGTTATCCTTGTGGTGTCTTCACTCAATCGTCAAACGTGTAGTCTTACTTGGAATTTCGTCTGTTCGTAGTAGATCTAGGGTTAATCACAATGATTCACTATACTGACATTAGTAACATAAAACAGCTCGCTCTTCCCTGTATTAGCCGCAGAATTTGCAAATTTATAAAAGAAAAGGAGAACTTAGGCATGTATTAGCAGAATTACCAAGAAGTACCAAAGGCGAGAAAGTGCACATTCATTGTCCGACGATCCTGGCTCAAAAATATCAGAAAGAAAGGAAGAAAACACACAAAAAACTCTTTATATTGGCCCACGCATTGCAATGCGATGAAGTGAATGACGTCATAAAGGTGGACAACAGAAAGAATGTTAAGAAGGTGCTCACTGTTCAGCTTTGTTTGATACTTGAACCCTTGACGCGTTAGTACAATCATAGCAGTAGACAACAAACACTGCGAAAAGGCATATAGTAGAAATTCAAATGTGCTTTAGTTTGATCTCTTTTCATTATTATCTAGTCTCTCTCTCTCTTTCTCTCTCTCTTTCTCTTTCTCTCTCTCTTTCTCTCTCTCTCTCTCTCTCTTTCTCATACTTTTTTTTCAATGATCTTTTTTTTATTTCATTCAATAATACACTTTAATAGAAGAATCAGAAATTAATATTTCAATGAATGTATATAATAACGCATATTTTCATGAAAAACAAAGATTTTATAAATGAACAACTGAAATTCAACTCAAACTATAAAAAAAAACGCATTGAATGAAATCTTTCCATAAAATAACCCTTAACCAGGGAAAAAATATACATCATATTATAGATTATAGATTATATACTGGTCTCACTGTACCCCATCCCCCCTATTTTTTTCAATGAACTTTATTTGATTTCATTCATTATAATTATATTTTAATTATATTTTAATGAATGCACATGTACATGTATATAATAAAGCATATTATCATGTAAAAGATCTTAAAAATGAACAACTGAAATTCCAATTAAACTATTAAAAAAGCAAGCAAACAAAAAAAACAACAAAATAAACAAAAACAATGAATGAATTCTTTCTAAAACACACGCAAACACACGCACACACTACCACCACCACCACCACCACCACCACACAGACTATTTTGCTCTCTCTCTCTCTCTCTCTCTCTCTGTTTACCATCTCAAATCAGATCACGATTTTAATACGAATTCCTTAAAATGTGCCTAGTTACAGGAGGTAATATATTTCAGTCCCCCCCCCCCACACACCTTCCACTGACACTATAGTATTTTGTTTGTATGTAATTTTTTTTTAATGCTGTTAAAGTTAGTGTCACACATTAGCGCAATACTTGTCTTTATTTCAATCCCTATATCATTCTTTTCCTCACATAACGTAAACTTTCAAGAGGAAAGTTCACAAGGACGAGATTTCCCCCCCTTTTTTTTTTATCGTTCATTCATTCAGGCAATTTAGTAAAGCAAATTTCAGAGTACTTTTCTAAAATGGACTGTTGTTTGCTCACAGTTATTTCAGCAAAATACTACTTACCCATCGCGGACTTTTACGATCACGGTCTCTTTAATAGATCTGGCTTTGCTATGCTGTTGCTCCGGATTTTTTTTTTTTTTTTTTTTTTTTTTTTGGGGGGGGGGGTGTTTTGGGTTTTTTCTTTCTTTCTTTTCTTTTCCTTTCTTTCTTTCTTTTCTTTTCTTTTCTTTCTTTCTTTCTTTCTTTCTCTCCCCTCTTTTCAGGAATCCATATCCTGTCTAAATCGGACTCAGCTTAAGACGTTGGAAAAACAGACAAGGATATAAAACTACAAGGTTCATTAATTTCGAAAACAAAGTATTTGTTTGAGGAAACTTTAGTGCCGTGTCTGAATTGGGCACAGAGGTCCCCCCCCCCTCCCTCTCTCTCTCTCTCTCTCTCTCTCTCTCTCCCTCTCTCTCTCTCTCTCTCCTCTCTCTCTCTCTCTCTCTCTCGCTCTCCTCGATTGAATGGGAAAATGGGAACCTAAAGAGATAGAAAGATATAGATAGATGGATAGATATAGAAGGAGAGGGAGAGAGAGGGAGAGAGAGAGAGAGGGAGAAAGATTAACAAAAGGGGTGCAATGCGAAAAGAAGATGGAATAACCCCATTCCCCATCCTTCCCCTTACTCATTGGCCTTGGAACCCCCCCCCCCCCCCCACACACACACACATGATACCACGTTACTTCTCAAAGGTTTGATCCACGCTATACGCCACATAAAGCAGTTAGAAGATTCGTAAGACGCTGATTGCCTGAGAATGGTAAAAACGGAGAAGACTGAAAAGATTTCTCCATTAGATGACCACCTCCTGCGGAAAAGCAACTTTTTTTACAAATTAATGTTGGGCACTTAAAGACCTATTTACAGTGGTTATTAATGTACAAACAGGGGCAAACGGGCCATGGGGAATTTGGGGAATTTTCCCCCACGTGCCTGTCAATATTTTGGGCAGATCTCACACAAAAAGGGGCCGGTGATGAAAATAAGGAATAATTGTGTTCAGTTGTTATCATATACCAATTACCATGCAAATTTTCTTCATTATTTTAGTATTTATGGAATTCTGAAGCACTGGGATGTAATTTACAAATTTAATTATGCTTGATCTGCATTACATGCAGTTATCAATACTGAAAGGGAACATCCCATACTAGAGGTTCTAAAAGCGGGGGGGGGGGGTGGAGGAACCCCCAACATATGATGCAACATTCCGCTCTACACATTTGCCACTCTTCTCCCAGGTGTTACGTGGGTACCGGTAGGATGTGAAAGTCATTGTGATTTGTTTAGTATTGTGAGCGTCTGTAAAATGGCGACTGGCTGGAATGCTCCCTAGGGAGTGGATAAGGTGCATACATTGTTTGCGGGCAAGCCTGAATCCGATGACCGGGGTAATAATATTTCCGTAAAGCGCTTAAACACATCTCAGAGAGATGTATTAGGCGCTGTATAAATGCATTTATTATTATTATATTAAATGTTTTTGCATTTCTGATAAGTATATGATTATTTGTAAATTACGACTTTCAATGTGATACGCCCCTCATAATACCAACCGGCCCTCAAACCTCTAGATAGCAAATTAAAAAATGTAGCGGCCTTTGGGCCTCTAGGGGTAGAGTCTCCCAAAACCCATGACCATTCGGGCCCCTGAGTACATGCAACGTTTGCATGAATTTATTCCTTTGGAGCCAGACTGTCGAATTTCACGGTCTGATAATTCGGAATGCCGACGAATATAATTATAAGAAGAATTAGACGGGTTTCTTGTTTTCTTTCACACTGCTGGTATCAACACTCCAAGGAAAAACTCTTTTTTGTTGTGTTGTAAGTGTCATTCCTATAGAGTAAATTCCCTGGGAAATCAAGCAATCAATCATCAACGATGACATATCACACTTTCACTTACACACAAACCGTCTGCTATAATTACAGATTCGCCCCATTCAAACATTTCGACCCATACAAGGAGTTTGAGGAGGATATTATAGCTTCAAATTTCACAAGCCCTTCCGCCTGTTTTCTTTTTACTTCCCTTATTTTCTTGGGGCAATTTCACAGAATTAACAAAAGTCCCTCTGCCTCCGTGTAACTACGCCACATGCCGTGAGTTACACGCAGTAATCAATGACCCCCTATCTGGGCAGAAATCCTGGGGGAGGGGGAGAACCCCCCCCCCCCCCCCCCAAGATTTTGTTTGCTTTAATGCTTTTCCTTGCTTGCCTGCTTGCTTGTCAGTGGATTTATGTGTAAAAAATGGCATTGGATAGGAGAAAATCTTTCTTTTCTAGATGAATAAATAAATGAATAAACAAACAAATAAATAAATGAAATAAACAAGTAAATAAAAATAATGAATAAATAGATAAATGAATAAATGAATACATAAATAAATAAATAAATAATAGGTAAACAAAACTGAATAGATTTTAATTGAATAGATAATTAAATAAATGAATAGATTAATAGATAGATAATGGATGAGCATGAATGAATAACTAAATAAATAAATAAATAGGTGAATAAATAAATCAATAAGTGAATAGATAAATAATCAAATAAATAAATAAATAAATAAATAAATAAATAAATAAATAAATAATCTAAAAAATTAACAAGTAACATGGAATAACCACGGCAAGTTGATGATACATTGTCAATTTACCGTGATATACCGCCGTACCTTTTTGAAAGGGAGCGGACTTTTCTGTGTTTGCTTGTCATTGACCCATGAGACCACCGGCCCATTGTGTAGACTGGCCATTCTATTGAACGCTCACGAGCATAATTAAAAGATGTAACGTTGAGCAAGCAAGCGTGAGGGGGACTAGCTCAAATGGTAGAGCGCTCGCTTAGCATGCGAGAGGTACCGGGATCGATGCCCGGGTCCTCCAACTGGAAAATGTTTTGTTCCCCCTTCCCGAAACTTGGACTAGGCCGAGGGAAACATTCTGCCCCCCCCCCACCATTTATCTCTATTTTTATGTTTTTTTGTTTTCATTATTTCTTCAGACCATTTACTGTACTGTATTTTTGCACTCACTAGTCATGGCTGCCAACACTTTCTGAAAATCAAGGCAGCCGATTCCAATGCTTTAGACAGATAATACGGTAATGCCTTCCATTATGTTACACAGAAGATTGGGGTGTAAAACTGTCCGATAAAAAGACAAGTGGAAAGGTGGTGGTGGACGTGGTAGATGGAAGAGGATTTAGATAAATGGGTCTCGCGTTGAGAAGAGATGACGAGCCTGTGGAAAGAGCTTGGAATTTGGGAGAGGACGGGGAGGAAAACGGTGACAGAAAGATCGCATGTACAGAAGGATATGGTGAAGAAAGAAAGAAAGCAGTTCATGTATACGGTTGGTTTAACTGAGGAGAATGCTTGCAAGAAGAGGAAGGGGGAGCATCATCATGGTGCAAAACTCATGAAAACCCCTTAGGAGGGAAAATGCTGATTATATTGATAAATTAAGAGATGATGATGATGATGATGATGATGATGACGATGATGACGATGATGACGAGATGACGATGATGGCGATGACGATGATGACGACGACGATGATGATGATGATGATGATGATGAAGATGAAGATGAAGATGATGATGATGATGATGATGATGATGATGATGATCTATTGTGGGTGAGATTAAGTGTTAGTATATTTTTTTCTAACAAGAGAATGCATAGCTATGTGGAAATAATGAGCAGACATTTCTTACAACTAAAATACAACAAAGAAAATGCAACAACAGCATCCACAGAAATCAAGCAAAACAGAACAAGGCTGAGTCCGACTAATTAAATTTATTAACATCTTCTGGAAAGTTATCCATGACATTCCAGTCATTTACAATAAATGTTATCAGTCTGTGTTGTCATTAAAAGGGCTGCAACCAGAAATTTGTCCTCTGAATATCAATGTTCTTTGTACAACATACAACCAGTTTATATCTTTAATCTTTCATTTTTTTTCATCAAACCACATTCTGAACATGCAGTAGGAATATTGATTTGTATATTTCACGAAGTACATTTTAGATTTTATCTATTTTACTACAAAATCTTTTCAGGGCTACAACTATGTGACTGGATAAAATTAAAAGGATGATGCACAAAATCTGAGAATGTTTCAACATAGTAAAGCTGGTTTTACATTACACTGTGGGATTTAATTTTGAATATACTTGTGTTATTGTCAAACTCAAAATGGGAATGTTCATACAAATTAGAGACAAATAAGAAACAAGAGATAAAGATTACAGTTGATTCAAAAGCTAAAAAAAAAAAAAAAAATTAAAAAAACAGAGAGAGAGAAAAAGAAAAGAATTACTATTTGATTTGATTTGATTAGATTTGATTTGATTTATTCCAGTATGTGCTTTATTTATGTGTCTTGGTTTTATTTCTTCATGCTTGAGTATCTTTCATAATCTTCATCTTTTTGATACCATCTGATCTTCATACAGTGGAAACTCAATATTACAAGGTCCTTGGGACTTTCAAAATTACATTGTTATAGCAAGAATTTCATTATATCAGGGTGAAAAAACAATAGAATATAGGAGCTGGGATGGGAATATTACCTTGTTATATTACAAATATAGTTATATGAGATCTCTTTATACCTCTTTATACTGAGTTTCCATTGTAGTAGATATACATGTACATGTAATTTCCACTGACTGCAGCCCTTATTCAATATGTTAACCGGGTAAACATTGGGGGACTGTTTTTGAGAAGCAAGCTGAAACAAGAAGATAAACAAATTCAAGACCATGTTATCTACATGTATCAAATACATTACTTACAAACAATACATACAAAAATGCCATCATTTATGCAATCATCACACCAACTTTAGGTTTCATATAAAAGCTGCCGACTCAATATCATCTATGACAGAACTTCAGAGGTAAAAAGGGTGACAAACATAAATGTAGAGTTTCAAAGGAACCGGATTACCACCAAATATATTCCAAGCTTGCATCAAAATGAAAATTCACGTGACAAGACCTTATACCTTCATGCAGACTTCTCAAGTCTAGAAATAGTCTACAAGAGAGGCTTGATGGCTTGGGGAAAAAAGTCCACAAGAGTTGAAAGCTTGGCTACTGGATTTCAAGGTTTGGAAAAGCTTAGACTACACCTTAACCCAAATTAATGAAAATTCCTTGTAAACAGAGATGGCTTCTTCACTAATTTCCTTCTGTTGGTGTGGTGAATGCATAGATAGAACTAATATTTCCGAGCTAGTCATAGGCTGTATTTCATCCTTCATAGAAGCGAGGTAATTCATTGCCTAAGATAGTCTTCCTTTCCACTCCATCCTCAGTGATGACTGCAAGACGAACGATGCCTCCGCTGGAGCCATCTCGGAACATGGCCAACGATACAGCTGTGTAAAAAAAAAAAAAAAAAAAAAAAAAAAAGAGAAGCATAATCATAAAGGTAATCTTTGAATTCTAGTTTTCTTATGACTAGCCTCCATCTTGACATCGCTCTAAAGGACAGAATTCACAAAAGAGGTTTCAACCATGGGGTAGTTGAAATCTCCTTTAAAAATTCCTAATTTCCATATTTTTAATCTGATTTTCACCAAATTTCACTAATTTGTTTGGAAATTTTTACTCCTTTTCTTAAAATGAACTTCATGCCATGGTGGACTTGCACTCTAGAGGAGTGTTTTGTTTTGTTTAAATTTTTTATTGGTTTTTTTTTTTTCAGATCTTCAGAAAGGACCAACTAACCATTAGCCACAAAGTTGACGCAGTCATCTTTATTCATGCCCTCCTTGTAATGGGCATCCACGTAGCCATAGATGTAGGTGCTACCTGATCCTCCAATGGCACAAGGCTGCCTCACAAACATACCTCCTAGGGGTACAGAGTACACCTGCAGAATATTGAAGACAGGGAACAAAGGTAGAAGTGAGTGTAAGCATGTTTGTATCAACATTATTGAGGACATAATGAAATATACAGTCATGGTTGAGCAGGCAAGTTAGCTAAGGCGTCTGCCATCCGGGGCGGATGACTGAAGCCTGCGTCCTGTGTTCACGTGCCCCTCCCCTGTTCATATACGCAAGCTACGTTACAGTGGGAAACACTCTGTCTCTCCTATAGGATGTTAAATGAAGCCCCCATATAGAGGTGAGTCACCAACTTTGCATGTTAAGAACCCACTGCACTATTCAAAGAAGATTAAGGGGACATCTTAGTTGAGTGATACAACTGCATGTCTCAATTGGTTATACCAGAGGGACACTCCTGAGGGTCACAGTATGTAAAGTTCGCCATTACCCTCCCAGGCAAAGGTGCTGCCCAAAACTTAACAATGACAACTCTCCTAGTGGTACGGAATGTGCCTGCAATGGACTAATGGCAAGAAATTTTAAAAATCAGAGATAATAGCCCACCTGCCTTGGGTGTATACTGACGACAGAATTAAATATACAAGTCAGCCATACAAACATATTTCCAAGGATACAGTGGGTGATTTCAAGTTTGGTGTTTACCTTTTGGTGTTAGAGTTGGGTTGATTTTTACATCAACGCAGCTCCAAATTAAAGATAAAGCTGGTAGTTGAAGCTGGTCTTGGGACAACTGTCACTTGGAGTTGAGCTGTCAATAATGTCATTTGGACCACTTTTGTTAACTCAGATTAGGTGTTGGAGCTATGGAAAGCAATCTATATTGTGTTTCTAACACCAACACCAGCACCAACACCAAACTTGAAATCACCCAGTATGTATATATACCGGCAATGGATTCGAAAGAGGAAACAAAATCTGAGGTGTTTAAGGTACGGCCCCCTTTTTTTTTTTTTTTTTTTTTTTAATGTAATCCATTGCCTGAAAACTCCCTAAATTTGTCTGCATATTTTTGGCTTGTGTATTTCCTGACAGTAGCATATAACTTTGCAGTTTATTCTAGAAGCCTACATAACTTTATCATTATACCAAGAGAATCAATAACATACATTATATCCGAAATCCTGTTCAGTGATTGGTCTACATACTACATAGCGTCAAGTAACCAAACGTAACAATTTGCTATAATGTTGATGATGGTGAAAACCACATGCCAATGGAGAAAAACGTGCTACACTGTGATGATATTCATAGTATAGTGCACTATACCATGGATATCATCATATATGGGATCGATCAATTATTTTTTCATCGATAGCGTGTGCTATCAGTATAGGCCTCATTTAGACCAATTTGTAAATCATGTCCACAGCAGTAAGTGAAAACATCAGTGTTATTATTTTCAAGATTCATTGGAGGGATGTAGAGGTGTTGTGGTCCAGTGGATAAGTCTCCGGGCTTTGAACCACAAGGTACGGGGTTCGAATCCCTGCTGCAGCACTATGTCCTTTGGCAAGACACTAATCTACATTTGCCACGCTCGACCCAGGTGTAAATGGGTACCGGCAGGAAAGAATTCCTTGAAAGCTGTGAGAGCGCCGAAATTAGTAGCCTAGCTTAGCCGGGGTAATACTGGGAGCGCCTTGAGCACCTTATAAGGTGGATATGTGTGCTATATAAATATCCAATATTATTATTATCATATAAAACAAATAAATATTGCACTGTTTCGAGCCACTAGTGAAATTATGGATTCCTTGGTGACAGAAATAGTACTTGAATCCCTATGGCCTTTCACCCCCCATAGACATGTGCTTACCTGACCTCCCTTCTCCTTGTCCCACCCTGCTACAATGATGCCAGCAACAAGCTGATCTCTGTAGTCGTAGCAGCGGTTTCTGAAGAGGTTGGCAGCGGTGTGAACTAGAGGTGGCTCATTCTGATTGATACTGCAAGGGCAAAAGAACAATTCAGAATCACATGCGACACTCTAAAGGTTTGTTCAGACAAACCCAAGCTACATTTTTAGTGTACAAGTCAATGGGATATGAGGCAGCAAAAAAAAAAAAAATAACACCAAGGCAAGAGGCATATTTTTTGCCTCCCAGCAGCAAAAAGCTGTGGACCAATCAAATTCTTTAAAAAAAGTTACCACAAAATATAATTTCGTGAGATATTTGAGTGTTCACGCATTAATGCACGTTCATTAACACAAGAGGCGTGGTATGCCGTGCCATATCTGAACACTAAAAAAACAGCGGGTTTGTCGCGGGAGTTTGTCGCGTCATATCTGAACAAGCCTTAACACAAAACAGTAAAAATATAGAATTTGATATTCTGGGTGCCACTGCATAAAACTTGCAATTATAGTAACTTTGCCATCAGCGATAACTTTCATGGAATACTTGATTTTGATTGGCTGTTGAGCAACGTTACCATGGTAGTTACCACTGATGGCAAAGTTACTATAATAGCAAGTTTTTATGCAACAGCACCCTGAAGTTCCTATAAAATTCTTCTAATAATAATGATAATAATAATAATAATAATGATAATAATAATAATAATAATAATAATAATAGTGATAACAACAAAAAGAATAAGAATAATAATGATGATGATGATAACACCAGCAATAAACAAGTTGCTGTTACATGATCATGTTAAATTGTTATTATTTCATTTGTATCTTTTTATTCATCTATTTACTCATTTATGTGATCATTTTTAGTTACTAACATGCAAGCATGCTTTTTGTTAAATAAAGTAGTAATGTTATAAGACATTAGATTTGTTACCTATGAAACTCAAGAAGATATGACACGATATCTGCGATGGCCTGAGTATCAGCTGCAGAACCCGATCGACAGCAGTAGATACGATCTGAAACCTTGGTCAACTTGTCTGTGACACGGTTGGCGACGTAAGAACTGCAAGGTTAGGGAATCATGCAAATAGAAAACAATACAATAATAATAGCAGATTTTTCCTTTGGCATTGCAATCAATATCTATTTTCTGGGTTCTTCAAAGCATTAATCATTTTTCTTTCACTCTTTGATTTTGGTTTTTCCTTCCATTCTCAATTACATTTATCAATCATCAATATTCCTTACACCATAAGTACCTATCAATTAAAAAAAAAATACATTGAATAACAAAATTGAAAGCATTAGGACTTGGAGAGCTTAGTGTATGTGTACAGTAATATACGGAAACTTTAAAGTGCCCCAACAAGGCGACTTATGCAACTCGCCAAGGCATCTTGTTTAAGACAAGAATGCGATTGTCTTGATGTTTTGCCTTCATGTCCTAAACAGGCGCCTTGGCGAGATGCAGCAAGTCGCTTACTCTCCCTCTCGAACTAAACAAGGCACCTTGGCAATATGCAACAAGTTGCCTTGTGCCAAACAAGGTGCCTTGGTGAGTTGCACTTGTAAGTCGCCTTCTCGGGGCACTTTTAAGCTTCCGTAGTGATAGGTATAACAGGGAGAATCCTCTGTGAAAAAGAGGACCTTATCACTCACCCAGTTGTTGTCCTTGAGTCAGCTCCAATTACAACACCACCATCAAATTCAACTGCCATGATGGTAGTCTGAGAACAAAGAAAAAGACAGATGATAAATTATTGCGTTCTTCTACTGATGGGGCAGGCATGACATGTAAGAACTTGATACTTGTACGTGTAGTTGTAGTTTCCCTTCCTACGGTATGCGGAGATCAGCAGCAAACCGCAGTGAAATCAGGTTGGTGGTACCTTTCTAGTCGCTGCTGTCATAGGAGATGAATTTGTAAGAGGTACCTTAAGCAGTGATATGTCAGAGAGGAGGAAGTGGAAGAGGGTAACAAGGATGAGGAGAAAAGAATGGAGGTGGAGAAAGTTATAGGATCATCTCCTCTAAGATCATTCAGGATGAAGGCAGGCAGGTCGAGATTCAGTGAAAGGTTGATGGGTAATGTTCTCTTGAAAAGCCTTATAGTTTTAACTGTCTCTACATCTACTAATTGCACTGTCACAGGTTAAATACTTGAGAAAATCCTATTCAAAAATTTAACTCGAGCTGCAAAGATTTTCAAACGGAGTCTCGGAAAGGAACTTGGACCTGGAATTACCTGAAAAAAAAAAGAACCTTAAAAGGATCAAGAAGTTAAATTGATAAGTTGAATAGATTCCTTGTATTACAAAGCCTAGGCCTAGCAATAGTATAGACACGATAAAAATAGTTCCTACCAAAATTAAATAGCATGCTTTTATATGTGTTACTGGACGGCATGCTGTCGACCTACGAGTCCGATAAACATCAGTTTTTTCTTAAAATTCACCATTTTCAGTTCATTCATCAGATATGAAGCAGAAAGGGGAAAATTGAAAGCTTCAGCCCTCAGCCTGAGGCTCAGGAACATTGCTGGTAAGTAAAAATCAAACTGTTCTTCTCTATTAATTATAAAAGATCTAAGTTAGGATAAGTCAATGTATTTCGCGTTCACGTCAGCAATAGTTTCGCTATTCAAAACGCTGTTTTGACCTACAGGCACCGACAGGTGGGCTTAGATCTATGTCTGTGTTGTCCCATTTCCTGGCAAACCCGGAGAATAGGGGACCAGAACACGCGCGCATGCCATTTGTACTGTGCAGAGGTCAGCAGCAACAGCCGAAAGTCAGGGTATGTGACAAGTCCATGATCAAGTTCAAAATAACTTTAAAATATGTTTTAATCAAGTAATTATGTTCTAATAAGTAATATATTACATTGTCCTCTCGGCTTTCAAAAATGTGTGATTATGTGGTGAAATCATTTTGATTTTTGCCAGAAATGTTCTCAAACTCACAAATGTTTCATCCATGAATCTTGTGCAGATCGTCCCCCTCGCCACCGACTCTGCCGATGCTACCGGCTGCATTTGTTTGTACACAAATGAATGTGTGCACACGTTCCGGTCCCCCATTCTCTGGGTTTGCCCATTTCCTCACCATGATAGTATCAATATCACGACACGAGATATTTAATTTTTAACTTAGTCTTAGTTAGATCTAGTTAACTTGTTAATAGTAGATCTATGCTCTTCGTGAAAGTAACGGTTTAGCAAGATTAGACTTTTTACTAACACTGAGTAACAGTTAACGTTAGACCTAACAGTCAAGTCTACAGCACCACTCATTTTTGACAGTCATCATCAGGTCATCCACAAACAATGGAGCAAAAGACAAGCAAATCGAGTGAATATTCAAATTGAAATCCATATTGTCGCATTGTAAGCAATCAAGAGCTTATCAAACTCACCCCTGTTAAATGTTCTGATTTCAACCATTCTGGAATTTGCGAATTTGCCTCACAAAAGGAGGAAACAGTCACTTTCTTGTCACTCATGGGCAGCGCCATATTTATTTTTGTGCTGATTGTCGATTCTCAGTTCGGTAATTTTCGGTTCTGTCGCGTCGCCAGCGATGTTTCCGAAGCTCTACACCAAACAATTCGGCCAAAAGAAAATTCGTACGTACGTCCTCGCTCGTTTTTATACTGTAACACTTTTATGGTCAGTCTTTACACAAAAAAATTGTGTACCGGTACTCCGAAATCATTGAAAATATTTTTTAAAATCAGAATAAAAGTGTAATCGATTTCTAAAGATCTGATGGAACACGGGGAGTGAGAACTGCCCAAGATAACTTGGGGAATTTCTCAAGAGCGGCACTGCATGGCTGCATGGCTGCAGCCTGGCCGGCTATAGGGGGTTATAGTGGCCTGTCACTTTTAAATTTCCCTAAAACCCCCATTCCACAGAGAGCAACACCGCTGAAAGACCACTGAAAGACCATGAAAATTGCTTGATCTTTAATGGCCTTTCAATGAACTTTCAATGATCTTCGAGGTCTTTCACGATTCCTGACTGATCTTGCAGTGGTCTTGAGTGGTCTCCGCGTGGTCTCTAAAACTTTTTGAAACGGTTCAAAACGGTCTTTCAGCGGTCTTTCAGAAAAATGGTCTTTCACAGTGGTCTTTCAGTGATCCCTCACTGAGTGCTCAAGGGTCTTACTACTACTACTACTTCTTCTTCTTCTTCTTCTTCTTCTTCTTCTTCTTCTTCTTCTTCTTCTTCTTCTTCTTCTTCTTCTTCTTCTTCTTCTTCTTCTTCTTCTTCTTCTTCTTCTTCTTCTTCTTCTTCTTCTTCTTATTGAGTTCCTCCGGTAGACTGACGTTATCGATGGTTCTGTCTGAGTTTGTCTTAAGGTAAGAGGCACGGGAAGAATGAAAGACAGAAATGAAATGAAGAGAAATCTTGTGATATAGATGGGGGTCAGCATGACCAAAGTCAAGATCTGGGATAAAACTCGTCTTCCCCAAGAGGATAAGATCTGTGAGTGCAATCTTACAATGATCTCTCGACAGTCTCAGAGACTTGTGTTAAATGGTCTGACAGAAATTCTCTCAGAGTTCTTTCAGAGATCTTTAATTGATCTCTCAAAGATCTCCGTCAGCTAGTCTGTCAGAAGATCTTTCAGTGATCTTTCAATAGTCTTTTTGGTCCTTCAGTGAATGCTTGGTGATCTTCAAGGTCCCACAGAGATCTCTGAGAAGTTTTGCTGGAAAATTACTTCTCAGTCTTTCCATGATCTTTCAAGGGTTTTTATAGAGCCATTTCACAGAGACACTATTTTTCTCTCAGGTCTTGGAGACTGCTGACTACTGAGAGATCTTGCCAATTTTTGGTCTCTCAGTGGTCTTTCAAGGGTCTCCGTTCTGTGGAATGGGGGCCTCCCTTAATGAATTTCATTCACAATCCGCCTCTGGATGGAATTCTGAATAAAGAGTGAACTGAGAACCGACCATTTCAAACCGAATACAGAATTTTTTTTTTTTTTTTTTTAAATACACACGTGTACGCGAGGGCTCTCTCACGCCTCACGCTCTTTCTCTCTCTTTCTCTCTCTCTCTCTCTCATGAGAAAAATCACATATTGGTTTCATAAGGAACTTACTGCTCCATGGGGGTGTTCCATAAAGTTGTAAGTTACGCACGACTTTACGCACGACTGGAACATGTTCTTGGGTGCTAATCAGATTCTCAATCATTTACATGTAGCACAAGAACATATCACCAATCGTGCGTAAAGTCGTTCATAACTTACAAACAGCTTTATGAAACACCCCTCCCCCCCCCCCCCCCATATCCTTGTCTCCACCAGAGACGAGCCTATACGCGTTATCTTCAACGTACCCCGGCCCATACCCTGGCGCCGCCCCAGCCCCTGCTTCTCTGTCGATCACTGGAAGTAAAATCATAAAAGTCTCGGAGAAATGAGCATGTGTGGAAAACTGTTATTTCCTGCCCTTGATCAATAATATTGAATGATTAATCTGAAAGACGGAATTTTATAAACAGGACATCACTCATTATTTTGAACTCATAAAAAGTCAACATGGCTTTCCTGTTAAAGACATTGAAAATACCAGGCGACCAAGACAGTGTACAATTTAACGGCGGAATACGAAGGGGGTTTCAATTCAAACTACTGCATGGAATTATTTACACAAATCAGCAGGCTATATATTTGGAACTATCGAAACCAATCTGCGATATCGTTATCATCGGATCGTCATTAATGTTTTTTAAGATGAAAAGGTAAGTTTTGATTTTTTATTTATGGAAAGACTGCATCGTATGACAAAATTCCTTCATACAGGCTTTAACGAATCAAAGTTGGGAAGAGATACTCTTTGGAATTACGGATTAACTTCCAGGAAGGAACAGTTAGTAAATCGTTCATTTTTATTTTTCTGATTTTAACGGTATTTTTTGTTTTTGTTTTTTTTTGTTTTAGCAGAAGAGAAAGGATTCTTGTTAAAAGCAAATTTAGAAAAGATGAATGAGAGGAGAGAAAATTAGCATTAATGAATAACAGATATCCCCTATATACCTTTGAGAAAATGGGAAAGTTAAGGGAGCTAGGTACTACTGGATCTGGAGCGAAGAAAGGCGTACGTTAATAATATATATATATATATATTTATTTATTTATTTATTTATATAATGTAGACAGTAATAACTTCAAAAAGAGTCGAAGGTACGCCATGTGTAAATCCAACATTAGCTTTTATTGTTCAGAATTTTCGGCCCGCCTCGGGCCTTCCTGAGGAAGGCCCGAGGCGGGCCGAAAATTCTGAACAATAAAAGCTAATGTTGGATTTACACATGGCGTACCTTCGACTCTTTTTGAAGTTATTACAGTCTACATTATTAATCATCCAACACGTGGGTATCATTCTCAATATATATATATATATATATATATATATATATATATACGTCAGATCAATTGAGAGAATAATAATAGCGTTAACCACTAGAATTTATATTATTCAGAAAACAATGCCGGGATTCCCTCCCCGGCCGGGCCACAAATTGAAATGAAGGGACCGGTGATTCGGAGGAGATGTAAAGGGAGCTGGATGTGGGTGGGAAGGTCCACAGGAATAAATTAGAGGAGGGCCTAGGAAATGAGATGTCGGAGAAGGGGCGATGGGGTGTTTTTATTAAAAAGTACTACTCAAAACTACAATTCGGTAATGTTTTATTTCAAGAACGGTGGAAATAAAAATTAACTGTGGTTGTTTTTGTGTGTGTGTGTGTGTGGGTGTGTGTGTGTGTGTGTGTGCATGTGTGTGTGGAGGTGCCGTTGTCGAGTGGTCTAAGGCGCTTGACTGGAGACACGAAAGTTGGGGGTTCGATCCCCGTGGTACGGCACTTATGCCCTTGAGCAAGGCATTTTATCTACATTCACTATGAACATGGCGGACAAAGAAAGCGGACAAAATAAACATCCTCTCATTCTACCCTTCACAATGGTTCTGGTAGTCAACAGCACATCGCTTCACAGCTATTATGTTTAATCATGTAGTTCCTGAATATGCATGTACACCTGTTCCACATATTTTAGACAATAGCAGTGAAGAGATATTCTTTTGACTACCAGAACCATTGTGAAGGGTAGAATGAGGGGTTGTTTATTTTGTCCGCTTTCTTTGTCCGTCATGTTCATAGTGATTGCTCTTTTATCGTACATCAGATAAATGAAAATGCTATAGGCATTATTGCTACCAACGTGTACACGTGTTTAAAAAAAAAACAGAAAAAAAAACCGTAACAATTCTCTGTTTGGGTTTTTTTTTTCATCAAAATTGATAACATATTGTAAGGATGCATGTTTGATAATGCGAAATTGTGTAAACTATGAGTATGTTATATATGTTCATTAATCGAAAAGATAAAAACCTTGTCAAGATTGAATCAATAATAATGTTTAAAATGTAATGCTTTCATTTCATGAACAAAAAACTGAAGTTATTGAAAAATGATATCAGTGAATAAAAGCAATTTTGCAAATTTCATTCTCTCAGCAAATGTTTATTCAGCTGAGAAGGGAAATTGCCCATTTGGTGTTGCCTGTTGGATGACTTGGTCAATATAATGTCCATTGTTAGATTAAACTCGGAACTGATTCTTTTAAAACAGATATTTATTCAGCATTCACCACGAAATGTGTAAGCAAATAAACAGGAAGAAATGGAATAATTTGATTGTGATTTTGTTCAGTGAACTTATGTGGTAGGTAGGTAGGTAGGTTTTGGGATTGTCGGCGTTCATTCTAAAATAATATATGTACGCCTTGACTGTATTGTATAAAGAACTTTTTTATGCTCTTAGTATATATAATCTTTCTTGGTTTTTTTCTTTTTTATGGAAAAAATACACAAGAGAAATCGAATCCACTGGTCCATGGCAAAAATCCAACAGGCACTTTCTTGCCAGACCGGCGCAGTGCATTGCGCAGTCTTCTCAGCCTGATATCAGAGAACAGGGGAGCATTTCATGAAAGGACTTGTCGGATGTTTTATCCGACAAAGTCTGTTTTATCCGACAGTTGCCATAGTAATGATGCTTCTCAGCCAATCAAAATCAAGGAAAGATGTCAGATCTGACAACTTGCCAGACGACAAAATGTTGATGAAATGCTCCCCCCCCCCCCCCCCCCCGGCCTAGGCCACCTAGGCAACTGTGGTGAATTCGGTTCCGAATTATATAATGCGACTTTTATTGGTCGAACTCGTGTAAATCGTTCGGGACTTTTCGTAAAAATTCGGCAGAAATCAAAACGAAAATACCAGATGAGATTAGAGCTAACGTAACAACAAAAACAGAAAGAACATACAAAAATACGTACTCAATGAATTTAATTTTAGTTTAAGTAGAATTATATCAAAATTAGAATCAAGTTTACAAGTTTATTTTATTGTTCATTAATTACCCTGTGCATATTGCATAGCGCATGCATGCAAGATTAGCTAGCTAGGGATGTCTCGCGCGCGCTATGCCTCATGGGAAATATATAATTATGTGAAGATGGCGTCATCTGAAGGTGAGATTTATTCTGATATTGGGCGAAATAAAACGTTATTTTATTAATTTTATACTACATGTACTTCATCTAATTTATACCAGTGATTTGTCTTATATTTGAGAGAGTATTGGCGTGGATTTTGAGGACATAATTTTAATTGAATGATGCGGACGAAGAGGGGATTTATTAGGCTCGTTCCATCGACCGTTATTTTATCTGTGCGCGCCATCCTCGTACGCTATCTCACGTGTAGTTTATGTTGTAGGTGATGTCGACCAGCAGTGATGTCGATGGGCAGGCAGCCTGCAGCCGCAGCGTAGGCCTAGCCTACACGATAGCTGTAGCCAGTCTGGCTAGCCGTGTACGACGCTTCTTGACTCTTGCTGCATGCTGTGTGGCTAGACTGATGTTGCTCAAGCTAGCCTAACTATAATTATTAACAGCAGTGACATTTTATCTCCAATAAGTGGGAACTTCTGGTGTCCGGAACAGATTTTGAGTTTGTCATAAAACTAGAAGTTACCACTCAGTAGACCCTACTAAGGCTACAGAACAAGACAAACAAAAAAAAAGCATCTGCATATGCTGAATTGTAACTTGTTAATGTCATGAATGTGATGACAGATGTAAACCAAAATTTAGTGGACCGTTTTTTAACTTGTTACTCAATTATGCAATTAATTCCTCATGTTGATCTCCACATTTTATTATTTTTATATCAAATGTTTGAAAGTTTTGTATCATTTGAATGATAGAGAACTGTTCACTTGTGTACTTTTCAATAGGCCTAGTGGGGCCTAAATTGTTCAGAGGGCCAGGGAAAAGAAAAGGTAATCGGTAATATCAAAATTTTGTGAAACAATTACAAGTGAGCATTTGCCATTAAAAAACAATGTAAAGCTGATTTTTAGCCATATTTGGCAATTTTTCAAATTTTGACAGGTGATCCAGATTTTATAGCCTTATAATATTTTCTTATCATGCTCATACAGGCGAACCTCATTACAATAAACTCCTCTGGACCAAGGAAATTACCCCTTTATAGTGAACCTTTGTTATATCAGGGCTAAAAAAACAATATAATTTTTTTTAAATGGTACCGGCAAAATTTCTTATAATGAGAGCTTCTTGTAATATAACAGTGTTCTTTATAACAAGGCTCCACTGTATCTGAAAGAGAATACATTTTTCTGACTTTAAGTTTTAGTGGTGGGCCCTGCCCCGGGGAAGAAATGAAAATTGAAAATATAATAGTCTGATAAATGTCATTTGTGCAGGTTGTCCCTGTCCATGTGTATATTACAAAGCAAATGGGCAAAAAGGGGCAGAAATATTACCTTTATTTTGAGGGACTGTATCTTGATAGGAAAGCAAAGTAATATACTTTAACCATGTGTCATCTGATACATGTAGCGATACATTGTTCTCATCAAATATGTGAAAAAACATTCCATAAAAAAACCCTGAAACTTGAAATAGAAAATTTCTGTGGACTGGACACGCTATTTCTGTTTAAGCTTGAACTTTTGTAGCTCAAACTTCAAAAAGATTGAAAAGTAGAATTTTGATGCAGAGCTTGTCTGACACTAACAGACTATAGAGTGTTCCCACCAGCAGCCATGTTGGAAGGCAAACAATAAAACCCTGTGCATGAGACCATGAAAAGTCATTGTTGTCATGGTCTAGTGCACAGGTTCGCTGTTTATTTGTCCTCCAACATGGCTGCTTGTGGGAATGCTCTGTAGTTACAGTTCTACCCTAACACTACTACTAGTATGTACCCCACAACTGGCACAAGTACAAGTTTGAGGAAGCTCATCTTGAAAGCGTGCGGAGTGCCAGACTCAATGCACCCCTTCGACATCCCCCTCCCCATCCCCACTCCTGTACACGATGGCAATCATGTCATGAGCTTTTTAAAGACTCAGTACTGCCCACCATCTGAAAAATTAGTGTCTTACCAAAGAGTCATCAAAGCATATTAAACAAAGCCAAAAGGCAGGTCCAACCTCCTGACTTTGTTATTTTATTGCATTAGAATTATTGCCAGAACCATCCAAACATTAGATTTGAAATTAGATCCTGTTTGATGTTTTCTTCAGAGATGTCAGTTGGTCTTACCTGGTAACCATTCCCCCCCCCCCCCCTTTTTCTTTTTCCGTATTCTCTTTTTTTTTTTTCTTTTTTTTCTGTGTTTATGTCTTCAGCCACATGCAAATTCATTCATTTCTTTATTTCCTATGATATCAGCCATTCCATTTTGTTTGTAGCTAAGGTTGTATTTTTAATAGATGTATGCCATAATTCATGTTGATATTTTTTAATCACACATTCTTTTTTATCTTTCTTTATCACAGATGCAAGTGTGAAGGTTTATGCCAAACAAGATCTTACCCAAGGTCATCGCTATGGACCATTCAAGGCCAGGCTCTCGGACATCAACCCTGATGAAGAAGTGGAGATGGGCCAGTGGAAGGTGAAAACCTTTACACTCTAGTTCAAATTTTTATTCAATTTTTATGCCTCTGCCCACCGTAAAGTGTAGGCATCCATCCCGTTTTCGTTCTCGTGATAACTTAAGAACCGTTTGACGGATCAACTTCAAACTTGGCTCGGGATGCATATGGGAGGGACAATGATCTGATTAGATTTTGGTGTCTCAAAGTCAAAGGTCATAGAGGTCATTATATACATGAAAATGGCTCGTTCTCACAATAACTTAAGAACCATTTGACGGATCAACTTCAAACTTGGCTCATGTATGCATATGGAAGGGACAATGATCTGATTAGATTTTGGGGTCTCACAGTCAAAGGTCATAGAGGTCATGATGTACATAGAAATGGTTAATTTTCGCGATAACTCAATAACCATTTGACAGATTAACTTCAAACTTGGCTCATGTATGCATATGGGAGGGACAATGATCTGAAGGATTTTGGGGTCTCAAGGTCAAAAGTCGTAGAGGTCATTATGTGCATAGAAATGGGTCATTCTCGCGATAACTCAATAACCATTTGACCGGTCAACTTTACACTTGGCTCGTGTATGCATATGGAAGGGACAATGATCTGATTAGATTTTGGGGTCTCAAGGTCAAAGGTCAAAGGTCAAAGAGGTCATGTACTTAGAAATGGGTCATTCTCGCGATAACCATTTGACGGATCAACTTCAAACTTGGCTCATTTATGCATATGGAAGGGACAATGATCTGATTAGATTTTGGGGTCTCAAGGTCAAAGGTCAAAGGTCATAGAGGTCATGATATACATGAAATTTGCTTGTTCTTGCAATAAATCAACAACTCTGATGGTTCAACTTCAAACTTGGCTTTTGTATGCATATGGTAAGGGCAATGGTCTCATTAGATTTGGGGGTCACAAGGTCGAGGTCAAGGTAAAAGATGTCAATGTATAAATGAAAATGAATCAACATGAATGTGCCATATATTTCCGATCTTGCAATGGCTGAGGCATAAATTTTGACCGCGTGCGGTCGAGGATTCATCTTTTTTTTTTTCACAAGTCAAGAAAAATTAACAAAACAAAAACTTTGTTTTTGCTTTTGTTTTTTGTTTTTTCTTTCTTTCTTTCTTTCCATCTGTGTAATATTCCACTTGAGAAGAACTCGGTGTATGAGAGTATAAAGTAAACTAGTTTAAATGCCCACACCTTGATTTGCTCACTTTGTGGGTAATTTGGGTTGATGAACAAAACAAATGAATGGTTTAAATGATCATTGCTTTATTTGATTGTTATGTATTTTTCTGTACTAGATCTTTGCTGATGATGGAAAGAAGTGTTATCAGCTTGAGAGCAATGATTTCTCCATCCCAGGCTGGTTGAGATTTGTCAAGACTACAACTAGCAAAGATGAACAAACTCTCACCCTCATCCAGCAAGGGAAAGTCTTTTTCTTTGAGGTCAGTGTTAAAGGGCATGTTTACATTTGACACGGTAACCCCTGCAATTTGTTTGTTTGTAAATGAATGGTGTACGAGGCAGCCAAAAACAAAACGCAGAGGCAGTCATTTTTGTCGAGCCACTGAGGTGGTGCAAAGATCTGTAGCGGCGTCCATCCTTACACTTATGAAACTTGAAGAAGGGAATGGAGCATGGTTTGCAATTGAGGTTTAATGTTAAAATCTACCTGCAAGTTTCTACTGGGAGTAATGCTCAGCATTTCACTTGTATTGGTCAGTTGCCTCCTTGGACTTCATTATGTGTTGGCCAAAATTAAGATTTACTTACATCAGTCATAGCATTAACCACTGGTGAATTACTTCAGGGTTGATTTCATTTCATAATCGTTAATCTTAACCTGTGGGCATCTGCAAACAAGCTCATCTAATTCGATAGAATGGTAACAAACTTATCTTCATGCATTATTGTATGATATAATTATTTGTCAGGTGACGAAAGATGTCAAGAAGGGAATGGAGCATGGTTTGTTGGGGGTTAAGGAGGAGGAACCCCCTCCCCCGCCCCCTGCTGATCCAAACAAGAAGAAGAGAGGACGCCCTCGCAAGATCAAGCTCTCTCCAGAAGAGCAGGCAGCAGTGGATGCAGAGAAGAAAAGAAAGCTTGAAGAAGCTAAAGCTGAGAGGGTATGTCCCACTCATCCCTTTTGTTTGGAACAATTCTCATTTCTAAGAAATGATCAAATTTTTATTTTGAGTTGCATGTTGGAGAAGACAGGGTTTTTTACCAAGTGGATAATATCCATAGGGCTAGTACCAAGTGTGGGAAATATCAGGAAGAAATTCCAAGGGCAAATTCTACTGACAAAGTTTAACTACGGTGGTAATGTCAGTGCAAACTTTCAAGCTCCTAAATTGCTCTGGTCCTGCTAAATCTCCTAATTAAATGCAGCGACACTATAATCTCAATAAATTTTAATCAGGGATATACAAATCCTTGATCGCAAGCATCAAACAATGCCCATTTATAGTTAGTTGGAACAGGTTTACTTAAGAACCGTTTGATGGATCAACTTCAAACTTGGCTCATATATGCATATGGGAGGAACAGTGATCTGAATAGATTTTGGGGTCACAAGGTCCAAGGTCAAAGGTCATAGAGGTCATTATATACATGAAAATGGCTCGTTCTCGCGATAACTAAAGAACCATTTGACGGATCAGCTTCAAACTCTGCCCATGTATGCATATCATACAGGAGGGACAATGATCTGATTAGATTTGGGGGTCATGAGGTCCAAGGTCAAAGGTCATAGAGGTCATTATATACATGGAAGTGGCGCGTTCTCGCAATAACTTAAGAACCATTTGACGGATCAGCTTCAAACTCTGCCCATGTATGCATATCATACAGGAGGGACAATGATCTGATTAGATTTTGAGGTCATGAGGTCCAAGGTCAATGGTCATAGAGGTCATTATATACATGGAAATGACTCGTTCTCATGATAAATTAAGAACCATTGACGGATCAACTTCAAACTTGGCTCATGAATGCATTAGGGAGGGACAATGATCTGATTAGATTTTGGAGTCATGAGGTTAAAGGTCAAAGGTCATAGAGGTCATTATATACATGTAAATGGTGGTGACACGACATTTGCTCCTGCGACAATTGCTCCTGTCTTAATTTCTCCGAAGACATAGGGTTAGGGTTAGGATTGTAATAGGGTTTTTGGTTCAGAATAATGTGAGGATAAGGACTAAGGTTAGTGTAAGTTTTGGGGTTAGGTTTTATGTTTGGTTTAACGTGCAGATTTTCCATGGGGGTAGTATTCACCGGAGCAAATGTCATGGAACCATTAAAGGTCCACCTCTATGGAATTGAACATAACCTTTATTTGGAAGATAAAGGTGTTCTACGTTCAAAATAACACTCATTTCAAGAGTTTGTGCAACCATATATTTTTAAATAATTTTTTTGTCACTTGATTTTGCCCCTAAGTCGTATACTAAGCCCCGCCCCCTTTTCAAGCCCAGAATCGCGATTATTATGCAAATACGCCAGTGACGTCACATGCAGTCATTCAGCTGCAGTTCACTGCAACTTCCTACTGGAAAGCCCGTGAAACTGCCTGGACTAAAGTAACTCCCCGCATAATTTTAGAGCATTATCTTCGCCTGTTTCTACCAAATATGAAATATATAAGTCTTACTTGTGCCTTTGTGTTGTGTGAAATAGTTGAAAAAACATTTTTTTTTTCCATGGAAAACAGAATTTACGGTTCGGATCAAGCCTTCAAAAATTGCACTTTTGTTGAAGTTGCATGCCACGGAATCTCCCTTTCATAGACTGTTGAAATAAATTCGTGGCCCGCAAAAATGTTTGCATTTTATTCTGGCACAAATATTTTCTTGTAAAAATGTATAACTATCCATTGTTTACTCTGAAAATAGCTTGAAAAGAGCAAATCTGAGCCCATTTCGCTCTGACACCGGACGCGAATTAACCAGGCAGTAGGCGCAAACATGTTGAGTCTGCAACTGCGAGTGTCGAGTGTGAGGCGAGCGAGTAGCAGACGGAATCATGTCAATTTGCGTTAACAGAAAACAGCTCAAAGTGTGAAAAATAAGGATTTTACTCTAAATATACGTGAAGATAACCAGTTATTTCACGGTAGACGGGTGTTATTCAATATTGACAGCAGGCAGTCAGAGTAAATCGGAAGGAATACTCTAGATCGGTCCCACATGCTTTGTTTCGTGTAGTGAGAGAGTGACGTGATTGAGTGAGTGAGTGAGTGAAAAACCTGCAGACTGCATGAGTTCAGAATGGACCCAGTGACCATGTAGCTTTCCCGTGTTGTTCATGTTGATCAAGTTATCATTTCTTTTTATAGTTATTGTAAGCTAAATCACTTATCTACCCAGAAAGTCTGACAGCAACCAAAGTTTTCATGGTTTGGAATGAAAGTCTGACAGCAACCAAAGTTTTCATGGTTTGGAATGAATGAACAAGAAGTGAAGGAGAATGTTAAAAAAAAAGGAAAAAAAAAAGGAATTACAGGGGATTCCACACAGGGCCTTGCATAGAGTTGCGTAGTGTTGCGTATGGAATACACTTTGCATATGTGCCCCTACACTGGCCTACATAACTCTACGCTGAGGAATGCAAATGGGTAAGCGAGATGGACGCAACAAAAATTAAACTTTAACATTTTTTTAGCGTACTGCGCAAGCACTGGAATGCAGTTTCTATACAAGGTTTTTCCGGGGCTATTTTTTGAGCCCACCCTCCTGAATTTTCTACATTGTATTACAGTTTACATTGCAACACATGAAAATTTCAGGGGCTCTTTTTTAGTTTTCCAGGGCTCTTTTTGGTGTTTCGGGGGCAAATTCGCCTCGAGCCCCCATGTATTTATCCCCTGCTATGCAAGATTACACTCCGGCCTCTACATCATTCCGAGGAAAAATCCACACTTCATGAGGGCAGCAAAATAATTTTCCACGAGTACGCAGCCTGTTTTGGCGTATTCTGTACCCACCACTACTACGTAACTCTACACAGGCCCAGAGTGAAACTCCCTCAGGAAAAATAGAAATATTCTTTTTCCCTCAGAATCACCTCAAATAGAAAATTATCTAAACTATAAAAAAAAAATTGTATACCTTTTTACTTCAAAAAAAAAAAAACCTTGGGGGGGGGGGAGTTTTAGAGCACAAAGTGCATTGAAGCCCTATTTACAAAAGTGAAAATATTTTTAGGTCACTGGTACAGGTTGGTACTGCTACTAGGCTGCCCTTGTATTTATGTTAAATTCATATCACAGTTGCCTTCATTATCATCATCATGCTCTATGCCTTTCTTTTTAATTGCATTATCCAGGGCTCTACAAAAAAAAAATATCTTCCTCCTTGCCCATTGGGCAAGTTTCTTTGAAAATTGCTTGCCCAAAACATAATCTTGCTTGCCCGAAAACATATCTCACTTGCTCAATTTCCACAAATTATGAAAATTCATGAGAGTTTGAATTACATTTTGCAACCTTGATATTGCTTAGCCATTGCTAAAAATTTACTTTCACTATGAGCATTTTGTTTACTGGTTGTTTTTTATTTGTTCTCATGGTAGCTTTGAGTGAATTTACTTGCCGAAAGGGCAAGTGACTTCAAAATTCACTTGTCCTTACATGATTCTTACTTGCCCTGGGCAAGCAGGCAAGTGGATTTGTAGAGCCCTGCATTAGCTACCTCAATCATACATGTACACGTAACTGTATATCATTATCACATCATCACCAAGCATACATCATCATCATCATCATCAGTCATCAGACTTTACATGCCCCCTTACTTCCATCGCTACCATGCTATGAGACTGTGACTTCACAGACATCCTCTATCGAAGACATTTCAGAGAAGGGAAAATGTTGTGAAGGGGTTTGGAGGTGATATGGAGAATTAATGTGTCAAAAAAAAAAATAACAGTGCAGCCGAAAAAATCCCATATTGATTATTTATTAAAGGAAATTCAAACTATGATCACAATCATACAAACTTCAGAGTCCTCTTTTTTTGGTACAGACATGCATCTGTTTACAATTGGACAAGATGCAACATTTTATATTAACAAGATATAACAGGTGGTCTATTTCTATAGCGAGAGTCCACTGCTTTGTACTGAAATAACTTTTTAGAGTATGATAGTCCCAGTCTAAAAAAACTTTTTGGAAATTAATTATTCCAGTATGAATCCAATAGTTCATTCCTATAGGTCTAGGGGAGCTCAAATGAATGGTAACTGTTTCAACAGGATAAAAGTCTGCACGGTGAAGAGTTCATTCAAAAACCACGTCATCAGGTGCAGGAAGATGGAGCTAGATGAGTGTTCTACCAATGAAAAATGATGATGATGTTGACGATGTTCGTCTCTGCCTGGCTCGGTGAAGAGATCGGTCATGTCGATGAATGGAAGCCAGTAGACTGCTACAATGACAGTGATGAGAGAACTATACCTGGCCCCAACGTTTATACAATGTACTCTCCTCAGGTTACAACTTACTCCTGTCAGTGTGCAATAAAAGCAGATATTGTAGTCACCGAAGCAGCCACTTTCCACTCTGCAATGGAAGAATAAGAAAAAATAATATAATCATAAGTAAAGTATTTTCAAAAAATCTAAACCCCTTAATGTACTGCAATCAAAATTAAGTGGCGATTGTGGGCACTAACGAAAAGAAAAAAAAATAGACCCCCTCTATATTAAAAAAAATAAATACAAAATCAGACAGCAATCAGAAAAAGAAGAAATCTTGCAAATTTTATGTACATGTAACGTTAGAGTCTCTAGTCTGGCTTTATCTTCCCAACTTTCCTAACTGAATCAAGGCATTATTTCATTGGACATTTCTATTAAAAAAAAAAAAAAAAGAAGGCAAATTTGAAGATTACAATTACAACAGCCATGATTGATAGCCAGTTAACAGAACACATTCTTGCCCCCACCCAAGCAAAAAATTCCTGCATTCGGCCTATAGTAGGTAGGTCTACAGATTTTTTATTTAAAAATCCTCATTTTAATCATGAGACCCTCTTTTAAAAGTAAAACTGCACTGAACAACATTCCCTTCACCGTGGTACATGGTGCATAAAGTCTCCAGACAATGCCAGGCAGGGCAGGAACTCCGCGGCGGCGGAGCTCCCTGCATGCTGCAGCTGCTGCAGTGCAGAGTAATTTATCTGCAGTTGCCTGACATTGTCCGAGTATTACATGTACTATTATGGAGGCATATTTGAGGGTTCGCAAGCTCTGCAGGGAAGGAAAAATAAATATCACGTTCAATCTGTGCCTCTAGCTCCTTCGGGATTTACCGAAAAACATTTTCAAAGATGAGTCTTACCTTTTGCTTTTCAAACTTCTCGGCTTCGAGCTTGACCACGGCAACGCAATTTCCAGCTAGCTACATCGAACGTCGTATAGATCCATGCATAGCATGGCTTGCATAAATTCGGCAGCCAGTCAAACTCGCTTCGTAATGGTCGTTCTGCAGTTCAAAGTCAAATTTCTGGTGTTCGCCAATCCACAACATCATTTGGATCAAAAGCATCTCCTAAGCAACATTATCTTTGTTTGTTATTATACTTCGCTTTATTCTTAGGGTGATATTTCGCTGAAATTCCGAATCTAATGACGGATCATTCGTATTTCCCGCATATTACATGTACAGATTCCCTGCCCTTCCGGGTGCTTGGTTCTGCATGTGACGTCAGGTGTCAATCACGGTGCGGGGCGAGGCTTAGCCTAAATTTTTAGGGGCGTTCCCAATAAACTTCTTTCTTTTGAATTCATGTGTTTAGGAGTGATATTCAGGGAAAATGGTTGCTATATCTGGATTTGGCATAAAAAGTACTACAAATAGGGAACAACTTGCTTTTCCATAATAGTGGACCTTTAATGGCGCGATCTTGTGATAACTTAAGAACCATGTAACAGATCAGCTTCAAACTTGGCTCATGTATGCTTATGGGAGGGACAGTGATCTGATTAGATTTTGGGGTCATGAGGTCAATGGTCATAGCGTCATTGTATACTTGAAAATGGATTGTTAATACAATAACTTAGGAGCCATTTGATGAATCATTTTCAGACTTGGCTCATGTGTGCATTTTTCTGATCTGGCAATGGCGGAGGCATAAATTTTGACCATGCGCGATCGAGGATTCATCTAGTTGAAATGACGACTTTCCCTTTTTTCAGGCCCGAATTGCGCTGGAACAAGCAGCAGATGGAAGTGGCCTCACTCCCGGAAGGAATAGGAAGTGCGTCGTCTGTGGACAAAGATTCAACAACTCTGTGCTCTTCATGAAGCACAGGAGGGCATGTGGGGTCATCAAGGAGGTTGCAGGAGAGAAGCTGGATGACGAGGAAGATGAGGAGGAACAGGAGGAGGATGCAGATGAGAGAGGTATGGCAGAAGAATCGATGGATGGGATTGAGATGCCGGAGGGCTCAGAAATGCCTATCTTGGTCGACAGTCTTGCAGATGGTGAGGAAGCAGGGGAAAGCATCTTGGATGTGGTCCAGGAAGGAGATGAGGACACATTGGCATCATTAACAGAAGAGGCCACAGCTCCACCGACAAGTGAATGGCTTGTGCCGAGGGTGAAGAGACCAAGAGGGCGTCCACGAAAGGATGGACTACCACCTATCCCACGGAAGAAGCGTGGACGCAGGAAGAAGCGACGTCGCTATAACGATGACGAGGACTTCAGCGCTCGCACCGTGCGGCAGTCTGCACCACCTCCTCCCGAGTGCGTGCCCACCCCCTTTGACCCGGAGAAGTATCCCTTTGCCTGTGAAACCTGTAACAATAACTTCCCCACGCAGTCCTGGTTCGACCTTCACTGCCAGCAGCATGAGGACCCTAAACTGCAGTACCTAATCTGCAATCTGTGCGATGAGGCCTTCAGGTACCTCATGACTTACAACACTCATCTGAATGAAGCTCATGCAGGAATGAGCAAGAGAGAACAGACTATGTCAGAGAAGTTCCGATGTGATGTCTGTAAGAGAGCCTTCAGGTCACCCATTCATCTTGAAAGACATATCAGGAAGGCCAATAATGCAGGTATTATCTCACCAAAGTGTGCTCTTTTCCTATACAAAACACAATTTTGGCACTGAGGTTCAATAACCTTTGCAAGTCTCATGCAGAAGTCGTGTCAAAGAAAATAATGAATCAGGTAACTTGGTCTACATGACGTAGACAAATGACATCAAGCATTAGAAATATTATCCTCATTTTACCTTTATTGGCTTTTTGACATCATTGTATTGTAAGAGATGCTTCTTATATTTTGAAAGGTACTGTACTAGTTAAATGGGAATTTCCATTTCCATTCCTCCATTTTGACCACAACGTGATCTTGAAAATCATATTAAATTGTGGACAGTAGCTGCAGAATTATTTGTTATTACGGTATGGAAAAGCTGCAGTGATATGTGTTAACATTACTTTTGAAATAGAACTGCATGTAAATGCTGTGAGAAATGGTATAGTCCCTCTGTAGAAAGAGTTATGACATAGCTGTCCATCTTCGGGGAAGCAGAATTGCTTTTAGATATTCTATTAAGAACATACAGGTATTTTATATTCAGTTGAATATAAATGTTGCAGAAAATTGGAAACAAAATGGTTCGCAAACCATGCATTATTTACGTAACTGTGAAGGGCCTCTAATAAACCTAATCCTCTATCACCTCCTTTCCAGAGCCACCTCCTAAAGGCCCAGTGCAGGTGAAATGCAAGTTCTGTGAAAAGACCTTCACCATGGAACAAGGCTTAGAGAACCATACCATGAGGGCTCATCCCGAGCACAAGAGATACCAGTGTACTGCAGATGACTGTCTGGAGACCTTCCATACCAAGGGTAAGAGCCCCCTCACACCTAACCGAATTGCCTGAAATATGCCTTGCGATGGCTGGCGAAGACATTTTTTTAAAAATCGTTTTCAATGGTAACTGATAGTAAATCATATTTACCCTTCGTGTTTGGGTTCGTACACCTTCTGAACTAACAGCTGCGATTATTCAAATTCGCGCGGAAATTTTGAACATGTTTAAAATTTCCCGATGAATTGAAAAGTCGTTGGTCATCTGTTTGAATTCGCATCTCTTATTTAGTCTGCGGTAATCGTTCGTTTATCGTTCGTGTGTTATTGTCGCGCATAGTCCCTCATCGCGCTTTTGCCAAAGTGGACCGATCTCGAAAGAACCCTTAACGAAGCAACACAATGACAAAATATGAGTTGCGCGTGGAAACGAAGATAATATGACAAACGGATTTTCGCTTGCCATCTTCTATGCGAAGGGAAACCAATACTAACTTTTACTAAATTTTAATAGCGATACATACACGAAGACAAGGCTAAGAGATACTAAGACAAACTATGGATTGCGAATGCGAGCGAATGACCAGACGAATAATTTGGCGAGTTCTGAGCTGCTCACTGTGACCTGCCACTCGCCACGCTACTCATATATAAACATTTCACCCCAAAGCTTCAGTGACTTCTCTGGCCGTACTGAAATCCGGACGGACCTGGGGGGTGTTTCATCAACATTTGTCCGCTGACAATTGTCAGCGCTGACTAATTTAGTCAGCGCTGACAATTAGTCAGCGCTGACTAAATTAGCGTTTCATGAAACTCTCCGACAAGCTCTGACACTTGTCAGAAGATTTTTATTTTTAAATAATCGTGAACGAGGTTCTCTGACTAATTAGGCCACGCCCACTCACCGAGGCACGATTGAAAATGACCGAAAATAAACTTCGCTTGTTTTGATTGTTATGCGCCGCGACGATCAAGATCATGAGTGGAAACAAGGAGCTTGGTGCGATGGAGGAGGAGGTTACTGTAAGTAAAACCGTTCAAAATATGTTTAATACTGTAGAAAAAATGTTGTAAATATTCGTGGTACGTTGTTCTTCTACTTCATACCGAAGAATGTATCGAGAAGCGGATCTTCAGGCAGCAGCCCCAATCGGTAACGCATATTCCTGTCCAGTCCCACATATGTGGTTCTGTGTCTGTACTCGGGTCACTTTTTGTCCGGACAGGTTTTATATCCGTACATGACGGCAATTTCAAGAATTTTGAAAGGAGTATTTCTGAAATTGTTATTTTAGGCAATATTAAAAAGCACAAATGTTCCAATCTTCTTTATTTTAGTATTTTTTTTTTAAATTCCAAACTCCAAACGCAGAGCCAGAGCCAGGTAGAGGTGGTTCTTCAGTCATGTCAGTTTGTTGGAGCCATAACTTAGCATTAACATGATTAAATATCAGTGCTGTGTCCGAGTCTGAGTCCAAGTCATCACCTCAGATTCCAAGTCTGAGTCCACGAGTCCGAGTCCCCCCCCCCCCCCCCCCCCCCCAAAAAAAAAAAAAAAAGATCAAGTCTGAGTCACAAGTTAAGTTCACATTAGATCTAGATCTGGCCTAGGCTACATTGGACAAATTCCTAAACATGAAAACAAAGACGTGCGGCAAGATTTCCTTTTGCGACAGCCACCCAATATGCAATGTGTGCTTTATACTGTTCATGTCTGTTAGCAAATTTGGGTGGCTGTCGCAAAAGGAAGTCTTTCCGAAATTACATCTACAGTGGAACCTCATAATAGAGATTTCAAATATAACAAAACACTTTTATGACAAGATAATTTTGCTGGTTCCTACTCTGTATATTTCTTGGATAGGTCTATTTTTTTTTTTCAATCCTGATATAACGAGGCAATTTTCATGGTCCCAAGGACCTCCTTATAAAGAATGATCACTGTGATTCCCTCCCTGAAAATAGATAACCACTACTTCAGATACCCTCTGTCATAGAGTTACATGGAACTAAATGCCCTCAGCTCAGCTCAGTAGGGGCGAGCGGTCTAACCTCAGGTACGCCCAATCCCCCTACCCAGAGGACGAGTGGTCGACCAACCAAGGTCATATATAATTATGCACGTGCAATTTTTGTAAGTTTTGCAAAAGATATGGAAAGCAGCACAGCTCATGCATAGGCTACCGATCAGTGATGCTGCTGCAAGGTAGCTGCTGTATGCTAGCGAGCATAAATTATGCATGCTCAGCTCACAGCTAGTTCAACACTAGTAGGCCGCCTCCCGAGGGGGGGGGGGATATGCCTCATTGAGGCCTGTACATCATCTGCCTATCATTTTCTGAAAAGCACCCTAAACAGGGATTAAAGTAGGACGAAAATAATGTATTACATCTCAATTTTTATACCCTTAACGGGTATAAAATGCAAGGATTGCATCACTATCTCCTAATTAAGTAACATTTTACCAGATTTTCCTGATTTCTATACCCTTTTTTTTCTAATTTTACCTGTTTCGATACCCTTAACTGGATCTCCGGGTGCCCTGTTCAGTGCTGAAAAATGACCCTTTTTCTACGTTTTTGTTTATGCGGATGATGTACAGGCTTCAATATGACACATCCTCCCGGGTAGGTCGCTGAATGTAAAACACACTGAATAATGAGTAGTGGAGTACGTTACAGTAGGCCTATATGTATTTCATTTCATCTAGCAATTCATCAAGCAACTAAATACAAACAAAGATGTTTCAATGTCAATACTTCAGAAAAGGCGCAACACGGCACGGCCGCTACTGCTTGGACTCGCCGAGTCACGAGTCATGATTTCTGGGACCGAGTCCGAGTCTGAGTCCAAGTGAGAAAAACTGGACTTGAGTCCGAGTCATCAAAAATTGGACTCGAGTCCGAGTCTATACTCACAAAGCACTATTAATTATCACATTAAGCCTAACGATAGGTCTACATACACTCACAATTATTGCGAGCTTAGTATGATTGCCTATATAGAACTATGGGAAGTGCTTCAATGGGATTCATTGTACACGACAAGAGCTTAGTTAACTTATCGCTATATCTTTCAATATTAACAATTGAAAAGCCTTTGGTATCTCAATTTAGGTTTTGATGTGTGGATCGAAGCACTCGTAGCGAAACTAATTGCTGACGCGAACGCAAAATATGTTGACTTAGATCTTCTATAGAGAAGGAAAGTTTTGATTTTACTTACCAGCAATGTTCCTGAGGCTCTCAATCTTATCCTTTCTGCTTCATATCTGATGAATGAACTGAAAATGGTGAATTAAAAAAAAACTGACGCTTATTGGACTCGTAGGTCTACAGCATGCCGTCGTGCCGTCGAGTAACACACACACAAAAGCATGCTATTTAGTTTCGCTACAGACTTGTCACTTTTGCAGGATGAAGTTAATTTATTGATCGAGAACACAAGATGAGTGGATTGGAGAATGGTTAAAGGCATTGGCTAACTTTGTGATCAGCTGATTTAAAAATTTCTCAAACAAAGATGAAACATGTGCATGAGTACTTGTATTTGTACTCAAAATCCCTGAAACTAACCATAATTTGGAATGAAAAAGTGTAAGTTAAATTTTATTATCCTTTGTCTCATGAGACAATCACTAAGAGGGACTGCTTTGCTTGAATTTGAAAATGCCGTTATGTGCCTCCCGCTTCGTGATACGCCAATAGTAAATAAAAACAGTACGGTAATATTAGTCATATGAGCATGCGCACTCCTCATTACTAAAAGTACTTCCTGTGGATATTATACTTTGAAACTTTCAGACTGGTATCTTTACACTATAACCCTTATGTTTATCCCACTTTCAAGTAAAAAACCAGATTTTTAAAAATTAGAACAGTGTTAACCAATGTCTTTAAACATGAGATAACGACCAAAGATGTGAAACAATGTTGTCTTTTGACATTTTGACATTGTTAATCAGTAATATATCTGGCGCATATAGTTGGCCTAAGATGCGAGCATGTGCTTACAATCTGTCAATGTTCCTTCTTTTCCCCCTCTTCTTGCTCTTAATTTTTGCTTTCAATCCCATTTTCTTTTCTTATCTATTAGCAGGCTCCTGCTTCCGCTGGTCATGAATTAAACATTATTCAAAGAATTGGTTGACATTTTATTTTCAAATTATTATTTTTTTTTTTGTTCTTTTTGCACAGGAAGTAGGAAGAACATCATACAAACTTTCAGTTATCGAGATGCTGGCAAGTTATGTCAGGACACATTATGCAGAACTTTATCCCACTGCAGATAAACCAAATGTGAGTATTTGTCCAATTCATATAAAAGCCATACCTTAGGATGAGAGTTAAATCTTTAACATCAATATTTATATACTTAAATTTACATACATCTAAAGTGAGTAGTCATTTCATAGTAAGAAATCAAGAATGAAATTTTAAATCAATACACTTTAAAATTTTAAATACACACCCCAGCATTGTATTTCGTATTTGAGGTCCAATAAAGGTAGCTGGAAATCTTATATTTTGTTATCATGAGATCAAAATGTCAAGGTGACAGGTCACTATCACCATATACCTGTAAAAGCTCTTGAACATAATCTGAGCATAATTATGTGATAAGTTTCAGATCTAGTAACATCGGTGGTCTAGAAATCAACTTCGCGCAATCATGAATTCATTATTTCTTTAATCTTTTTAAGAGTTACTTGGGACCTTAGCCCTAAGTCATTGAAAAAAGTAATAACTACAGTGGAAACTCAGGATAACAAGGTCCTTGGGACCATCATAATTACCTTATTACAGCAGGAATCTTGTTATATCAGGGTTAAAAACAGTAGAATATAAGGAGCTAGGACCAGGAAATTACCTTATTATAACAGGAATAGTGTTGCATCAGATCTCTTTATACAAAGTTTCCACTGTATGGTGAGTCAGAAGAAAAATGAAACCTTTCTATTTTAGTTTCAAAGATATCATAGTGATGAAATGCTATTAAAGTATTTTTGATAGAGTAAGCATTCAAAAATGATAAAGTGTGACTGCTTTAGCAAGTAATCATATGTCTTCGGTTAAATGGGTTTCAACTCTCTTTCGACACTTGATTGTAACAGCAGAATGAAACCGAAAATGTTACCAAAAAACAGTAAAATAAATTAGTCTTTTAAAAAATTGGCAATCCAACATTTGTGTTGGTGTAACATTTCTGCTGACTCAATGTGTAAAACTTGATAACATTTACATAGAAGTGATTGTTTCCAATTACAGACGAAAGGAAGACTGGTAGGAGTGTGGGAGAGGGAGGCCCAGGAATTGGGAAGCCAGGGACTACCGCCTACCCCTCTCCCATGGAAAAAAGACTGCTGGGGCCCACCTTCGAGACCTGTGGCAGAAGATGGTCTCGAGGGCCAAAAAGTACCATGACCAGCGGACAGCCACAGGTGAAAATTAATGCCATCATATTACTTACGGTTGAAAGGTCTTTGAATGGTGGGTTGCACTAGTGGATATCGAGATATGTAAGGGTAAACTAAGACATTGTATTTCATGCACGATCAGAGAAATCCACTGTTATAACTTTAAGTTATTTCTCATATAAATATAAGAAAAATATTACTGTCAAGATAATAATTTCCCAGGAAAAAGAAACTGTATAATGTTACAGTTTGAGAATGCATTACTCATTCTTTTACATTGGACAGTCAACGCAGCAACCTTGCAATGAGTTAATGTATAATAATTGTACTTATATTATAAGTATGAATGTGTTAATGCATCAGTGTGCAATGAACCACATGATTTCTATTTTCTTCCCTGCAGTGTTTCATTGCCTTTAAGTTTGAATTTCCTGCATACACACATTTCATTTCTCTCTCTACCTCTTTATTATATTTGTGTTTGTGTGTGTATGTTATATATAAAACATATATGTTTTGATCACAATATTGTAAACTTAAAACCCACACCCCCCGCCCCCCCCCCCCCATAATAAAGGAATGAAAAAAAATATATATAGATAAACAGTGGTAATATGATGCATTTTTTTGTATGATATACCTATTTTAGAAATGGTAATTGTGTGAAAGATTGACGAAAGCAATTTTAATATTATTTATTTAATGAGGTGGTGGGCCCCGGCCAAAGTTCCATGAGAGACATGAACTTGTCTTGGAAGCGCTCCCAGCTCCTGGCATAGAAGGCTTCTCCGGTCCTGATAAGGGAGCTGGTAATGTGATATCTCTGGTGAGTTAAACATTCTTTGTTATAAATTTCCAGACTTTCCACCTTGACTATACCCCCCCCCCCTTCATTGTGTGACATGATCAATCGCCACACAGACATTGAAAATTGTGTAAAGAACTGAAACCGGTTATTACTTTTCTTTTTCAAATTTCTGATCATTAGATATCATTTTTGCTAATTTTATGAATAAATTTATATATAACTTTATGGTCAAGCAATGTAAAGCAGTAGTTAAATGAAATGTTCTGTTGAAAAACATGGAAAGGAGACACATGCATTGGGAATCTTCACCTACTTTGTAATATTTTAAAGAGCTTCTATATCTATTAAAGCAATATTACCTTCTAAAAGAAGATGATTTTTCATCACTAATCTCGGAAGTTTAGCAAGCATACTCCTAAATTTGAAACACATTTGTATTTAACTTAAATTCTACTTGATTACTTACCACTCGTTAGTGTTTTTTGTAAAATGAGATTCTCATCCTATTATACTAGAGTCAAGATAGATTTGCTGAGGTCAACAAATGACGTGAGGCAAAGAATGATATTAGCATTTCACTGTAAGAGCAGATAGGCCTATATTGAATAAGCATTTTTTGGACCAATAAAGTTAACTTTGCATTTACCTGACTTGTATATTTGGCTTCATTTTTAAAGTAAGGAACTCTATAAGACTTGCAAAAGACACAGTTCACAAATTTCTAATTGATGGTAAATATATATATAGATATGTTTTTAATGAATATACACGGTGATGCAGAATAAGATAATGAGTCCAAAATCAATGATCAACAATGATAATGAAAGTGGAAATGATAATAACATCAATTATAGAACTAGCATCATTAACATTATACATAACAATTTATATCATGTTCTTCTTTTATCAGTAAGATGTTTGCAATATAAATATGAATTCGATTTGCAGTTAATTCAGTCACAACATGAAGAACATCAGCAGCAGCAACAACAGCAGGAACAGCAGCAGCAACAACAACAGCAGCAACAACAACAGCAGGAACAGCAGCAGCAACAACAGCAGCAACAACAGCAGCAACAGCAGCAGCAACAACAGCAACAACAGCAACAACAGCAGGAACAGCAGCAGCAGCAACAACAGCAGCATCAACAACAGTAACAACAGCAGCACCTGCAGCAGCAACAACAGCAACACCAACAACCTCAGCAGCAACCTGGACAACATCAGAAGCAACAGCAACCACAAGGACAAAAAAGGAAGCGCACAGTTGATGGACAGCTGGAGCTGTTGGAGATTGAGAGGGAGAAACTTGAAATAAAAAAGCAGACTCGAGGTTGAAAAAGAAAAGTTGCAAGTGACGAAGGAGATACGTGATGCAGTCAAAAAGATCGCAACATTTCAGAATGAACCGTGTTTTACTTCATCATTTCCAACTATATTTTTCAATCTTTACATTTGTTTTTTCTCACACCTGTAATCAGAAATACCTGTCACCAGTAATATTTCTATGCACAATATTTTCACCTGATTTGTGTTGATATGCCTTGAATATGAAAACTCAACCTTCTAAAAGTTGATGATATAATATCATGCACATCTTTATCCAGAAAGGGCCATTCTCCATCACTTGTGTGACCAAATTCCTGCGAAATAGCAGGTTCAAAACTAATTTGTCAGTATTTATCTTGTAGCAGAAGTCTCCCATTTTAGAATTTTGAATAACTGTATTATCCCCAACAGAATTACTTTAAAAGTGCGTACATCATTTCACTTTCAGAAGTGAAATCAGGTCGGTCATGGTCAGTCACGTGTGTGACTTCGCACAAAAATTGGTCTTACTTGTTGGTATTCAGAAATATTTTCTTGGATTTCCCTGGGAGTGTAAGTTTCCACTTTTCATCGCTGTGTGATGGGGATTGTTCTAAACAATTTTAAAGCAATTTTCCATGAATGAAAGAACATTCTGTTCTTTCACAGGTGAAAATTGGCTCAGTCACGTGTGTGACCAGTCAAAAAGGGGGCATTTGGAATCTGTAAACACTTCATAGTTGAGATATTGTTTATTCTTATCAAATAAAAGGTAGAATAGAATTCTAAGAAGAATAACATTAAAAATTTGATGATTTACAATCGAAATCAATGCATTTTGACTAATTTTCTCTTAAAAAGTCAAGAGTTGACCAAAAAAATGGAGTATGAGGTATGACGTAAAAGTGGGTACCCAGTTTTGCGCTAGACTGTACAATATGTATTATAGTTTGCGTGCATTTTGCTAGAATTGTGCGACAAGGTACCCACTTTGACGTCATTTTTATGTAAAAGTGGGTACCCAGTTGAAACTGGGTCACAGCTGAGGGGTCAAAAATATCCGGGGGTGGTATTCTGAGACTGTTTTAACCCATTCGTGAGAGGAATTATTTAAAGCCTAATTTGATCAGCTTTTATTCTTCAAATTGGCAACACCAACATTCCTATTTTATTGCTACATTTTTCTTATAAAACATCATGTATCAGAAATGAATACAAATTGACAGAAATTATGATGAGAAGTCAATAGTTGCCAATTTGCAGGGGAAAACATTGATTTTAAACCTATCAATTGCCAATTTAAGGATTTTAATGCTTATTTTCCTTTAAAAAAATTTCAGCATCAAACAACAAATAATGACGCAACCAAAATGGGCACAGTTTGTGTAGAATTTTTTGCTCTTTCTGCTCATGTATTTGTTATGATTTTTAGGGCTTTACATCAAAAGATATTAGGCCAAACCACAAAATGTGGACCTCTGTCACGAATGGGTTAACTCTGTTTTAAGTCTGTTTTAGCAAATCGGGATTCTGAGCAATGTTTTATCTCTGTTTTAACTTCTGTTTTAAGTTTTGTTGTAGGTTGCAGGGATTCATTAAAGGTGTCGATAATGAATTGAACTCCCTGGCAATTAAATCAATATTTCTTAAACATTTCCATGTCATCATACAAATCTATCGGATTGCTCCTATCGCGGAAAACGTGCTCCCTTCGGAGGGCAGCACCCCCAAGGATGTTCAACAGTGCTGCCATTTTTGTGGTTGCTAAGGCTCCCAAATTGGATTAGTCGGTGAAAATTGGGTTTGTCGGGAGGTACAAGAGCACCGACAACTTTATTGAAATTAGTCGGTGCTCTTTGGGAAATTAGTCAGTGTTTTCCACCGACTAATTTTCATGAAATGGAAAATAGTCGGTGACAGTAAAATTGTCGGTGAAAATGAAATTAGTCGGTGAAAACTGAAATTAGTCGGTGAAAACCACCGACTAATTGTTTCATGAAACGCCCCCCTGGTCACTTTTTTACACCCCGAGGAGCGCACACAAACGTACAAGAACGCCCGATCTATTCCCTCGTCTTCGTTTCTAATCGCACGCCATATCAGACCATTGCTCACTGTTCGTTCGTCTTATTGGGTTATATCAACCCTTCACTCGCCTTCGGCTGCAATTTACTCAAAGAGGTGAACCGAAAAATCGATATCCTTCGCATGTCATATTTATCCTTCGCTTACCGTTCGTTGATAAAATTTGACAATAGTTACTGATCGCATGATTTGACGGAAATTTTATTTGAATTCGTTGAATTCGCGTGTATTTCGTGCATTTTTCCCATTCGTCACCCTTCGTCCGCCTACATTCGGTCAGGTGTGAGGGGGCTATAAAATCTTTTACTTATTATACCCACGCCAAATGAAGTTTGAAGGAGAATCATTGTACGGTCGATCAGTTCGTTGTAAATCTTGCGGATCGAACTACTTCCTCAGTTATTGAGCAATGCTCATGAAATTTGGCATGTACATTGGTCTTGGGATGAAGACGTGCAAGACGTATTCTTCTGAATGTGTCGGAAACTGCATTGATATGGTAACGGCATACTATGGCAATGAATTGGGGAAATATTGCGGATCAAGCTACTTCCTTATTTTTCAAGCAATGCTCAGAAATTTTAGCACACACACTTGGGCGGGGGTATTAATCACCTTCAATGACATTTCTAGTTTGCAGAGTTCTCAAAAGGATGAAAAATATGTTCTATCAGAATCAAATACACTCATCACAAAATTTAATTCAATGAAATATGGAAAACTTGCATCAAATGATTTCTGAAATTGAATGCAACCTAACTAAGTTATGAGCAAAATAAACAGCAGTCTGCACTGCTTAGATGATGTCCAGGCCATATGCAACATCTTCCCTACAACATTGTCCAATGTGTGCATGTCCATGTAGGTGATTGGGGGGGTATTATTATTATTATTATTATTATTTATTTGACCAATAAAAAGGAATACAAGATACAAAGCATTAGACAAGAGATAGCAAAAGATGAGATGGAATGGCATGTGGGTCAGGGTTCACAAAAGAGAAGTTCTTCCCTGTTGCCCGTAGGCATGTGAACCCACACATGCCATTCCAAAATATAATAGATTTTGCACAAGATAAATTATACAATCATAAAAAGAATTAAAAAAACATCAATATTGCCTATAAACTGTTCAGGAATTGTAAATGAGAATCTAGCTTACATTCCAAAGGAAATCATAGTATCACTAAAACTAAACAGAAGGAAAGAAAGAAGAGGATCAGTAAGGAAAAGAAGAAGAAGAAGAAGGGAAGAGAAGAAGAAAAAGAGGAGAAAAAGAGGGAGAGAGAGAAGAAGAGAAAGGGGGAAGAAAAAGGAGAAGAGAAAAAACAACAAGAAAAGGAAAATATTAAGGGTACATCGTTACTTTAAAGGTAGCAAGGCAAGTACATATATCACGATTTAAAATTGAATTGCAGAGGATTAAAAAATACAAAGTTAGTAATAAAAAGTGTATGAAACCGAGCCTGATGCATCTAATTCCAGGAAGTTTACATTATTGTGCACATAGCATATCTAGATTTATTTCTAAAATAGGAAAGCAGGTAGTTTCCTACATCTATACAATATCTGAAAATAATTTAATTATTCAATGTATATTATGAGCATTGTGGTTATTGTAAAATTGCAATCCAAATATTAAGGTGAATTGAAAATTGAAATACCATAGAATTACAAAATAATTTAATTATTCAATGTATATTATGAGCAATGTGATTATTGTAAAATTGCAATCCAAATATTAAATTGAATTGAAAATTGAAAAACCATAGAATTACTAAATAATCTAATTATTCATTGTATATCATGAGCATTGTGTAAATTACAATCCAAATATTAGTGGAATATCATGAATCATCATGCTCGCAAAAATCCTAAGACATATGATACTGGTTAAGTCAACATAATTTTTCTCATAAAAACATCTTCACTCTGCGTTTTCAAATGTGGCTCTGGTAGTGACACACACTCGTAGTTCATGCCATTGTCTTGTGCAAGACTGTTGTAAAGAATGACTGTTGATGTCCTGTTTGAACTATGTTGCATGCTGATGTGCCATCAGAAATGTTCACTGGATAGAGCACATTCAGTTCACTCTCACACAAGTTTCTCCATTGTACTCTCCTCCTAATGGTTGTTCATTGTACTCTTAAAGGGGGTACCAAATGCTGAAACAATGTTCCTTCATTTAAGAGAGCATGATTTTATTAGCAGAAAATCATCTGCCTGAAGTTTTAACAAAGTCGTGTTGCCAAGAAAAACGCAAAATATGGTAAGATTTCAGCCTACTTTTGGCCCCTCAGCTGTGTCCCAGTTTCATTTGGGTACCTACAATGACATCATTGTGGTTACCTTGTCGCGCAATTCTAGTAAAATGCGCGGAAGGTATAATACATATTGTACAGTCTAGCACATGCCACAACTGCAGTGCGCAAAGCTGGGTAACCACATCTACGTCATACCTCATACTCAAATTTTTAGGTCATTCATTGACTAATCACAAATAATTTGCCATAATGCATTGATTTCGATTGAAAATCATCAAATTTTAAATGTTATTATTCTTAGCATTCTATTCTCGGTCATATATCTAAAAAATTTTAACCATTGTGTAATCACTTTAAAGTAGGGATCTGGTAACTTTGTGGAGCTTGATTTAATAAATTGTTGAATTTTGATGTCTGTGTTGTATGAAGATTTTCAGAAGGATAAGTAAACAGCCAGGAATATCAAGGTTATAAAATATGAGATGTTATTATCAAGATAGATATCACTGAATTCCACCATTTGCAAAACCAACCTGGGTATTCTTTTGTCTAACAGAGTAACACTGCAGTCTATGGGGTAAAAAAAATGTCTGGCATTTTCCGGTCACTTGTATAGTTTCACTTTTCGTGAAGCACAGGATGATTCTTTTGAAGTGCATTTTTCAGGCTTCATATTTACACAATATTACAGGCACTGAAAACATGTAGGGCCATACAGCTCAGATTCTTAAAATTTGCTCAATGGCTTTAATTTGTTCATGTTCTCTTTGATTTTGTTTTTGCAGAGGATAGGGCAAGACATCTTGAAGGATTCCATGGTTTAGATCCATGCCACATCTACAAGTGTCCCGTCACTGGATGTAACAAGGCGTACACATCAGTGGCTTCTCTCAACTACCACTATGCTCTTAGGCATACGCTGGAAAAGTAAGCATTCTGTCTTAATTCCTACCCCTTTCCATGGAAGAACAACTCTGGACATGTCTTATTTGAAATAAGTAAAATGCTAATCTCTGTTGCTGTATTATGTTTTACAGGCCTTTTGCATGTGAGATTTGCGGCAAAACGTGGGTGAAAATTGGTAGACTACGAGAGCACATGAAGACGCACAGTACAGAGAAGAATGAGCTTTGTGACGAGTGTGGACGTGCCTTCAAGACGAGACCAGAGCTCAAAGATCATAAGCTAGAAGCACACACAGATAGTGAGTAGAATATCCTTGGCTCAAAAATTGTCTTTTTCTAGATGGATCTAACAGCAAAAAAATAATGTTTGGACCCATTTTTTAATGTTGATGATATTTTTCCACCAATGTTTTAAGCCTGTGCAAAGCTTTTTTTTTCAAATACCCAAAGACATGTTTGTTATACTTTAATGGGCAACTAACCAATTTCGAAATGCAAGCAGCTTAGTAGTGTATATCCTACAAAATTGAGTTAAAAATAAATGAAAGATGAAAAAGTAATTTTGCAATCATTGTTGGAGCTTGTCTCATTCTATTTCAATTAAAGCCTTTTCAGTGTCATTGTTTTTGTTGTAGTTAAAGTAAAAACTATAATAACTGAATTTAGCCTATGAATTCAGTGAGCAAGAACTGATCAAAATTTGCTGTGTTTTTAACCATAGTTATGTGATTTTAATTATTCTGAGGGTGTTGTTAAAACTTGCCTTTCTTGTAAATTGGAATTCTTTAACAGTCTGTTTCTAAAATGCACAAGTGCTACTAGTTCTGATTCCCGACTTCTTTCATAATCACTTCCTAAACTTGCCTTTCTTGTAAATTGGAATTCTTTAACAGTCTATTTCTAAAATGCACAAGTGCTACTAGTTCTGATTCCCGACTTCTTTCATAATCACTTCCTAACACCCACTTGTAGCTGGCAAGGAGAAGCTCCAGTGTCGTTTCTGTACAGCATCGTTCAGCAGACGTAGCTCAAGGTCGTATCATGAACGCAAGCATCGTAACGAGACTCCATACGTCTGCCCCAAGCCAGGCTGTAACAAACGCTTTGTGGCTGTCATTGATTACAAGAGGCATTTGATCTATCATACAGGTATGGATCTGAAGTGAGATATGATTGGATACACTAATAAGGTTCCTACAGTTGAAATTCTTTGTATAGATTATGAGAGTAGATGGTTTGACAGGGTTTCCAGAAAACTAGGAATTAGGAATTCCCTTCTCCAGAAGGTAAAACATGGAACATTCATTTTTCTTTATGAAAAATTGGGCTGAATTATAGATTATTGGAGCGAGATAAAGCAGTCCTCATCCATTTTGTCATTAACAATCATTTAAAGGTGCAAGGAATTTTTCTGATTTTATAAAGGAAAATTAGTTATTTGTTACTTTTTCCCAAAAATTCTTTTGAATGAATCATAGTAGGATGACATGGTTATTGAACTCATCTTTTCATATTCTGGTTCAGAGATCTGGGTATGCTATAGAAGTTATTGAGTTCAGCCTAAGAATTTGAAGGATATAAACGTGTGAAACTTGCTGTTAGACATTCACTTGTTCCTCATTTGTGCAAGCCGTCACGTGAGTAACAGTTGTTCAAGGGCTAAAAAAAAACTGCCCTTGTTACAAAGCAAGAGTATCATGCCAATCATTGATCACATACATTACACAATCCTAAAAAAAATTTTCATGTCCGCTGAACCGACCAGGCTGTTACAACACTTCATGTCTATTATGTTTGATGATTTACAGGAGATGAATTTTGTAACTGTTCATGCTGAATAGGTCAACTGATGCTATGCTGTAATTGTTAACCTGACTTGTAACTATGAACTTTGAAGGTTTCAATGGTGGTAGAACGAATGTAAGTGGAAGGCTTCACGGTACACCAAGTATTCTTTCTTGAAGATGAGTGTGGTTGTGAAAAGGACCTAACCACTCTCGACGTTTCGGTAAGCATGTTCTTACTTACATCCTCCTGAGGACGGTAAGAACATGCTTACTGAAACGTCAAAAGTGAGTAGGTCCTTCTCAGGACCACACTCATCTTCAAGAAAGAATACTTGGTGTACTGTGAAGCCTTCCACTTACATTCTGACTTGTAACATGCACATATATGCCAATTAATAATCTCTTTCTGATATTGCTAAGGCATAGAGTTATGATGGGTCTAAATTGATAACAGTATTCCAGAAAATAATTTTCTTTAGAATGATTAAATGAATTCATAATTATCTTCCGTACATTACCAGGTGCTAAGCTTTACAGGTGCCGTTACTGCAGCAATTGCTTCACGCGGAGTGATTATCTGAAGGGCCACGAGAAGCGTCACATCTTGCGAGGAGAGCAGATTGACTCGGCACCCCCTATCGAAGAGACTGTGACAATCAAGGTTCCATGGCCGATGGAGAAAGCAGTGAAGATTCAAGGACAGAATGTAGTAGTGTCCATCGAACCTGACCCAACCCTTGCTGAAGGGGACGTTACAGCTGAAGCCTTAATTGCTCTTGACAATCTACAAAATGTGAGTTAATAACTTCAGTTATGGCCATACCGTATTGGTAGCAGTTGAAATGACAGATGTTTAGAGGCTGTTGAAGACACTATTGTACAACTCACTCCCAGATCCTTATCAAAAGACTGGCTGAGCACAGTTATGTTTGAGCCATTTTTATGCCTCCGCCCACCGAAGGTGGTGACGGGAGTATTTCACATGAAGTGTATTGGATTCTTACATACCTGCCAACTGTTCCTATTAAACAGGAATATTCCTATTTTCGGGAAAAGAAAATTGCCATTTTAACCTGTGTGTTCCTATTTCTGTACAATTTTGTCTGTAGTACTGAATAGGAAATTTAGGAATGTTCCTATTCTTGAAAATTTCTTAATAGTTTGTTCCAATTTCTTGGCTGTCAGGGTTTGCAGGTATGCTCTAAGGGTCTTCTTTCCTAAGAAATGAGGGAGAGGGAGCCCTTCTCTGTGTGATTTTTGCTTCTTTTTTTTTAAAAATATGGTTCCTATTTTTCTTGGTCTCTGTTCCAGGTGGCTCATGAAATTTCTGCAGATGAAACACAAGTTGTTCAGACTTCCGAGTCAGGAGACATTGTCCAGCAAGCAGCACAACAGGTTGGTCCTGCTTCTGTTATGATTTTCTCTTTTGATTTTGTTGGGGGGGGGGGGTTTCACATCAACTAGTTGTACACAATTTATTTTTTAGGTGATTGGTGCACTTTAAGCAAAATAACTGATTGGCTTGAAAATTATGAACATTTCAAAGTACATCCTGTGTGTGATGGACTCCTACTTTTTTCTTGAATGCTTGATCTCTTTAGTTGATGACTGGATACTGCAGCAATGTTTGCTGTGGGTTAGATATCATCAAAGACGAACAGGTTAGAGGTAGTTCAGTGTTTCTATTCATGGTTGAAGCTGGTGTTGATGATCGAATGGGGAGCAGTTGTTGCCAGAGCATGTGTTGTGGAATTAGTGCTTATTTGTTTTTGTTTTGTCATTTTTTCTTGCAACTTCTACCACTTTTAAACCATAAATTGCTGTTTTACACCATGCAGGCTATGTCCAACGAGATCCAGGGTACCCAGCTGCTCCAGTTCGCCGACGGCACTACCTTCGCCACCAACTCGGCATCTGCAGCCATCCAGGAAGCTGTGGCACAGGCCCAAGCCCAGGCTGCCTCGACCATCCAGGCCGAAGGCACTGAGGATATCCCCGAGGCTACGCAGGTTCTGCTCAGGGCTGCTGCAGCCCAGCAGGGCAGTACCTTGATGGATGGGACAGAGATCACCATGGAAGGAGCTACTAGCGAACAGGCGGCACTGGTACTCCAACAGCTGGCTGCAGAAAATGCTCAGGTATAGGGATATTTCCTTGCAAATACAGGCACATGCACGATGTTCTAGGGTCAACACCATAGATTATGTAACATTATTGATTTGTATCCTTAAAGATGGAATGTTCACTCAAAGATGCGACAAGTTCTACTTAGATTAGTTACCCATGCCTTTTTTACACAAGATAAATGTTGTTCACCAATACAAGCTATTATTGTTACTTAGACATTGAACAGACAGAATGATTTCATTATTGCTTTTGAGAGAATTGGGTTCGGAATTGCAAGTCTTTCTCTCATCAAAGTGAGTTCAGTAGAAATACCTTTAAAATTTCGAGGACCATCTGAGTGCAAAAATCTTTCTTTCTTTTTTTTTTTTCTCCATTTCTCACTGAAACGAACCCGTGCAAAAAATCACCTGCCTATAAAGACCATGTTTCTTGTCTTGAGAGCTGTCCTTTTTCAGTGGAACTGTGTTTATAGATTGCTCAAGGGAGACATGAAAAGTGGTCTTTGATTGCAGGTTTTTTTTTTTTTTGATATATATATGACAAAACTGTTCAAGGGAAGCAGAAAATGTGTCTTGTATATAGCAGTGGTTTTCTTCCACAGGTTGCGCTATATTTTCAAACAAATACCTTCCATCACGAACCCAGGGCCCCTTACCATTAGGGTAACTCTGCCATCAATGGTAACTACCATGGTAACATTGCTCAATAGCCAATCAAATTCAAGGTTTCCTTGGAAATTACCATTGATGGCAAAGTTACCATCAATTGTAAGTTTTATGCAACAGGGCCCAGATGTTTTGGATTTGTGTAGTTCATATGACTAATATTTTTGGAATGTTCACAGGTCATCTTGCATCCATCTGGTCAAGACGGTCTTTCCACGATGCAGGCCACCCTGCAGAACGAGAATGGAGAGACAAGCATCGTGGTGGTCAACCTCGCCACTCAACCCGATGGCTCCGTCACTGCCATCTCATCGGAAGAAGCCCAGCAGCTAGCTCTCCAGGCCGCCGCCAGCGGAGGAACCCTCACCTCCGAGGATGGCAGCATGATCATCACCACCACCACCACGGCTGGTGACCTCCAGGACTCCCAAGAGGGTCAGATCACCATAGCAGCCAGCGGTGGGGATGAGGCAGTAGTGGATACCACCCAGACAGTGTCCATGGTGATGTCTGATGGCACCATCCAGACAGAGGATGGCCAGATGATGTTGGTGGTACAGGAAGAGGAGGAGACAACATCAGAAAACATCAGTGACATGAAAGTTGATGAAAACATGGAACAAGAATAATGATTCTCTCAGTTCCCTATTGTGCTAAACTTCTTGTCAACATCAATATCAAAGATCTGTCTTAGATTTACTCATAACTAGTCTAATACAGTGATTGTGGTACCCAAACTCTTTGTGCGCTGGGCCGTGAACTCCTGTGTGCTGAATTATTTTGTTTATCTTTATTAATTTCCAATACAAAGCTATGGAGTAAACAATTGCACATGAAAGCTGATCAAGTAAGGAATATAAACAATCTAAAGCGAATGTTGCCACCTCTGGGAAAATCAGTATAGTTTGTGTTAGATATCATAGGCTCTGTGATTGAGTGTGAAATATGAACTTGGCACACCGCCGATAGCGCAGGGGTGCAAACTTCGCGTCCAATGAGTTCAGTCAGTTCTCATAACATCTTGACTGTCACCAGCACACAAGTAGCAGAAACCTTGGAAGAAAAGCAGTGATTTCCAGCATTCCTTCCATCATTCCTTCTACAGGGTTCATACGGGTCAGGGAATTTCTGGAAAGTCAGGGAATTGGAAATTCTTTTTTCCAGAAGCAAAAAGTCAGGGAAAGTCGGGGAAAATGTCAATTTCTTCTGGAGAGTCATGGAAAATCATTTATTCAAGATATTTTCATGTAAATAAATTCGCGCTCCAGCCAGCCTTGCATTCATGGCACTCAGATCAGCTTTGAAACTCTTTTAATCAGCGCGCTTTTTATGTAAGTTTTACGTCACATGTCATCAATCAGTCATGGAAATTTGCATTTCTCTGCCCTGGAAAGTCACAGAAAGTCATGGAATTTTGAAAATGTATAAGCGTATGAACCCTGTTCTATCACTCGGAACTGTATCCTGAAAACTGTGTAATCATTTGTGGTAGTGATACACAATTTGACTAGTGATACACAATTTGACATGGCATGGAACGAACGTTGTTCATTGGTGCCTTTGCAGATATCTCTTTTAAATGTAAGCATATGAAGATAGGTATTTGAAGACATTGTCCAAGGATTCGTCCTCATTTCGATTTGTTATGATTGTTAAAATCTCATTATTGATGTTAAAAATAACTTAATTTTCAGATTGCCACCCAGAATTCTGCCTGGATGAGAGGAATTGTGTAATTCTGTTCTTTATTTATTTGTTTCTTGCAGAAGAATTGCTTTCAAGGCATTATTTAAAATCCTGCGGGCAGTTGGTGCTTTGTTGAAGTCATGCATGTTAATTCTCACAACTGTGTTTTGTCTTAAATTACATTGCTCAAGTGTATTTATCACAGGGTATTTTTGTATATTTTCACAGATTAATAATGATGAAGTGAAAGTTCGTGACAAGAACAGCACTTGCAGAATTTTAGGAACAAATGTTAAGAGCCCTCGAGGAAGGCAGCCCCTAATTGGGGCAACTGAACTGATTCCTAAAATAGCATTGTATGGAAGCTAAACCTTTGGTGCTTCTTTTCATGGTTGTTTGTTGCCCCAAAGACTGGACTTGTTAAATAGTGCCATGTAGGATTCTAAAACAATTTAAGATTGATGTTTTGCTTCCTAGTCGCTTATTTGCAACATAAATGAGTACATTTGCTATCTCTGAGAAATTGTATAGCTTTGAAAGTTCTGTATTTTCACCCATACAAAAAATTATTTAGAAATAACTGGGGTAAACTGTAAATGAATATGTATAGAATGTAGATATTGTGAAATGATATTGAAATGAACCGTTTGCTTTTTAACATTCCAAATTTGATACGCATCACATTGATGTAATTGTTTTTGCGATTGATGTATTTTTTTGTTTTTTCTCCACATCTTTCACTGTATAGGAAAGCAACATTTATGGCCTTTTTATTTTATTTTTTTCCTTATTCTGTATTTGTCTTTATTTCTATTTTATTCTGTTGTCTGGTAGAAATATGAAGTGATAAGGAAAAAAACATTATTTCATCTCCTTTTGTATTAAGATGAAAAAAAAAAAACGTGGAAAAAATTGAGTGTAAATAAGAAAGCATGCATTCAAGAAAATTTATTATCTGGAATGACACTGAACATGTACAGCTGAATGTATTTTTTTCTGTGAGGGTAAAATGAGAATTTTGCAAGCTCCTAACCATATTTATGAATCCCTTATTCTTTTTTTTTTTCTTACGTAGATTAAAGTACCTTTGTAACAACAGAACATACTATATTACATTTCTGTGGTCCCCTATTATCATTTCATGTGAATTTTGTTTTTCAATAGGTGTGCCTAATGAGATGCATGTACTTGTCAGGCATTCAGCAAAAAGAATACGGTGTACAAAATTGAATCAACTTTATAATATTGCCTTCCATTGTGTGTCCAAAGAAATGTGCTTTGCTTTGCTTTTGATGAATCTTTGAGGTCAGTAATATATTTAATACAGTACGTATACAAGGATTCGAAACTATTTTCCTTTGTTCGCTTCCTTATTATGCTCTTCATTATTTCTTAGAAATCCTTACGTTAAAAACAAGTATCGTGAATTGAAATTAAGAATGAATTTGAAACCAGTTGTTTTGGAGGAAACGATCCCTGATTCAGATATGTCAACATGTAGTTTGGTATTTCACAAGTTTCATTTTTTCAGTTCTAGTAATAAACAGCCTCCCCCCCCCCCAAAAAAAAAAAAAAAAAAAAAAAAAATGGGTGTAATTATGAGAAAGTTAACATTCCAAATGCTTGAAAAAGAAAATGAAATATGGAATGGATTCAAACTTTCTTCAAGGGGTAAATGAAGTATCTACCTGAAGTTGAAATTCATGTAATTTGGAATTATGATTAATTTACGCTCCCCTTCTCAGACCCCCGTTTCACAAAACTTGTCAGTAACAACTGCCACATTTCTATAACAAATTTGCTCTCATCCAATCAGATGCATGGATTTCAGTAGCTTGTTTACAAGTTTTATGAAACAGGGCCAGAAATAAGGAAATGAGGGTAGGCTGAGAGTGGAAAAGAGAAGGAGTGTGTGAGAAGACAGTGTAAGAGGGGGAAAAGAGAATGATGTGTTAGAAGGAGAGAAGGGGTTTTTTACAGGGAGCGAGATACACGGGTAGAAAGATTGAGTGAGAGGGGAAGAGGGAAGGGGTGTACGAGAGAGAGACAAAAGAAAGATCGGTGAAAGAGTTGAATGAGAGAGAGAGAGAGAGAGACAGAAAGGAGGATTGAGTGAGAGGGGAAGAAAGAAGGGGTGTGGGAGAGGGAGATAAGGACTGAGTAAGAGAGGAGGGGGAAAAGAGGTGTGCAGGACTGAGGGAGACAGAAGAAGGATCGGTGAAAGAGTTTAATGAGAGGGAGAGACAGACAGACAGAAAGAAGGATCGGATGAGAAGGGGTGTGCGAGAGGGAAACAAAAGAAGGATCGGTGAAAGAGTTGAATGAGAGAGAGAGACAGAAAGAAGGATCGGATGAGAAGGAGTGTGCGAGAGGGATCGGTCAAAGAGTTGAATGAGAGACAGACAGACAGAAGGATCAGGTGAGAGCGGAAAAGAGAAGGGGTGTGCGAGACTGAGGTAGACAGAAGAAAGAACGGTGAAAGAGTTGAATGAGAGGGAGAGAGACAGACAAAAAGAAGGATCGAGTGAGAGGGGGGAGAGAAGGGGTGCTTGAGATTGAGAAAACGAGAAGTTGTGTGAGAGAGGCGGGGTGGGAAGACATAAAAAATGAATTGAGGGATAGACAGGCAGAGAAGGAGAGATTATTCAGTGAAAGAGAGTGCAATGGAGACAAATATAACTGAGGAAAGGGGTGGGGAAAATATGGTTGGAGCGAGACATGGATAGGGCGAGGGCAGGGGAGGGGCGCAGAGGGCCAGATTGATACGGGTTATTCACAATCGCAGCCACGGGTCACCAAGGATTAAGTTTTGTAAGATCTAACTCAAATAAACATTTGACACTGACTGTGTTTTGAAGGTATAGAAAATGTTGTGATGACGTTGATGAAATGTTACTGTCGCCATCTGTCGGTCGATGTGAGAGAATAGTCTCGTGACCAAATTTTAAATATGAAATACTGCTTTCTGTGCCAAGGGATATGTGAGTAAAACCGTCTACTCTGAATATACATAACAATAAAATAAAGGAAAGACTAGAATAAGTTTAAAAGAAATTATAAGAAGAAAATGAGGGGAGGAGGAGGAGGATAATAATGATGATGATGAGTTGTGTTAGGTTACAGCTATGGCTCTTGTTATAATTGTTATCATGATACCATCACCATCAGCAAGCAGCAGCAGTATCGTCATAATCATCATAATTAAAAACTGATAATCATATACTCGTTTATTGTGTGCGATAATTAATGGAATTCTGTGGAAGGGGAAATTGAATTTGAAAAAAAAAATAGAGCAACAGGAAATTGTAGAAGAAAAAGAAAAAGAAGAAGAAGAAGAAGAAGAAGAAGGAGGAGGAGGAGGAGGAGGAGGAGGAGGAGGAGGAGGAGGAGGAGGAGGAGGAGGAGGAGGAGGAGGAGGAGGAGGAGGGGGCTCGGAGGGGGCTCGGAGGAGGAGAAGGCGAAAAGAAAAAAAACAGCAATGACTATAATGATAATGATCATAACATAGTAACGAAATGCTAACATAGAAAATATTAACAATAACAAGGGTAGCAATGCGGTATAATCAGATAGCGCATTTATTACCCACACAAGTTGTTGTTGGATTTTATGGCGATTTTCCATCGGTGATTGGATGATTTTGGCGAAAGCTATAAAAAAAGGGGGGTGCTCGAATGGGCTTTATAACTAGCCTGCTAATATCGATTTTCACCTGGGTGGAGGAAGCTAGAGGCAAACGTTATCACTGATGCAGGACAAGCATACCAATAATATAAAGGCTCGAGTGAATATCAAGTTTGCCAGTAAAGAGTCAACAAAATTTAGAATAAAATTTGGAGAAAAGCAAAAAAGGGGGAGTGCTGGTTGAAAAGAAGGGACAGTTCAGTTATTATGCTTTCTATAAAGTGGATACAAGATACCCATATTCAATCGTTGAACAACCGTGTTACAATGTTAGTCGCCAAGTCAAAGGGAAATGGGAAATTCAAGTAGTTCAGCCCCTTGGGGTTGGGCAGATTAAATGTTCGTCTGGGAGGTTCGTTCACACAAGCACTGCGAGCTTTCTTCTTGGAATCCCGAATAGAGGGATGTCTTGTTCAGACAAATGCCTACTTCCCTAAAGATACAAAGAAAAAAAAAATGAGTCGTATGTCCTTGGCAGGGGCGTAGATAGCGGGGGAATGGGGGATGCACCCCTTCGACATTTTGAAGTGGATGTATATACGCGTATATGTATCAATGGGGGAATCCCCCCCCCCCCCGAAGTATGAGGACCTGTCTACATACGCTAACGACTCTTGGTCTGATCCAGCCAGGGGGGGGGGGGCGCCTCTTCTCCTCTCTCTCTCTCTCTCTCTCTCTCTCTCTCTCTCTCTCTTTCTTTCTCCCTCTCTCTCTCTCCCCCTTGCTCCCTCCCTTGTATCTGTTCCCCCCCCCCCTTTTCCATCCCTCTTTCATTCTGATTTGAATTTCGCATACTCCATTTATTTCAAAGTGCAATATTTTTCTAGTTCATACTTTTTTACCCTCAACTACAAGCTCATTTTAGTTCCTCATTTCTCATGTTTTCTTCCTATATCTTGTACAACCATGTTAGGTTTTGTACTCGATATCTATTGCCAACTTATTTCAGCTTTTGTATATCACTTTTATGTTATATTGTAATGTTTTGTGTTTTGATACATGAGAAATAAAACACTTGAACTTGAACTTGACTTGAACATTAGGCTTTTAGCAGAGCTTAGAGCAGGCGAAATATAAACAAAATTATTGTGTCTTAATAGCGTAAAAGAGTTTCTCAACAAACTTTTCGACAGTGTAAACACAGTATTCCAGGGGCGAACAGCAATCGCGCCATCCCGCCTGTAAGCATGTTTCTCCTTTATCGTCCGATAATCGTTTAGACTTCACATTGCTTCCGCCTTTGAGTGGCAAAAAAGTGGTGTGTTCGCACATCCAATGAATTAGCCAAACCTCCTAACGGTACTTACTCCTGACCACCCCTCCACCAAAGCCACCGAATCTTGGAATTGTTAGTTTTGGTCTGTTGTGGACCTGGCGTCAGGTTTGATGGTGTGGTTGGAGCATATTAAAGGTACGTGACCCTATAAGAAGAAGCAGAAGCAAAAGAAGAAGAATGTTAATATCAATGACATTAATAATATATATTTTTTAATATCCAAAAATATGAAGGTCAAGAAACAACAAACACAACAAAACAATAAAAACAGACTTTTACAATGTATAATCAAGCTTGTGGTATCATTATCTCGGCATCATTTAGCATTTGCACTGAAACCTGTGCTTCACTCCTTAAAAGTCAAATAGTGCGGGAATCGTCAGGGATCGTCGGCTGTGGAAACAGACCCATTGAAGGGGAATATGGAAATAAAATGTCAATTCATTCTTGACATCTGTCCCGCTGTCTGGTGATGTGCGTGGTATGGCTAGTTGAAGTCGCCCATCAGCCTCGGGACAATTTCATTACCATAATCATGCGAGTTATAGAAACAAAAATAGAAGAGGATTTACTGGACAAGAGGGGGATGAAGATGTTTGTAGAAATAAAAAGGCTGTGGGCAAATCAAAGGCCTATTCCGTGGTGATGGCAAAGTATAGAAAAACATCCTTCGGAGGGGGCGGGCTTGAATGGAAGAAGTTGTTCCTCCAATTCTTTAAATGATATAGACATATTTGTAACAGTATAGTGAGTTTGACTAAGGCCCGGCGCACACTGCACGATCCGACTGCGACCCGATTTTCGAACAAATTGAATTTTGCATTTGATATGAAAGTTTAAACAAGTAAAATGATCTTATATGAAGTTTGGAATACTGATAGGAATAATAAAATAAAAGTTTTAGTAAACAGCAATCCTTTTGGTCAGAGTAAAGGCCAAATCGGCTTCAAATCGTAGGCAATCGCAGGGCTGCCATGACGTCAGTACGATTCAGGGTCGACTCCGCTTTTATTCCTATAAGGAGACTAGCAATGGCCCAGAATTTCGATTTTAGTATTCATACGACTTTTCGGAACTTTGATCATTAAGATTACACACGTTTGAATAGTCATATCAAATGCTATAACAATTTTGTCAAAAATAGTATCGCAGACAGATCGTGTAGTGTGCGCCGGGCTTAAGACGACACTGACAAAGGAACTTTGTGATAAAATGATTTTTATGTATATATAATAACAAATCGTTATTTAGTATTCCTATAAATAATAGTCACTAAAAAAATTATAACAATTTTTAAAGGTATTCATCAAAACAGAACCGTTATACGATTTTTCGAGAGTTACTAAGCTAAAAACATTAAGTTCTCATCTAACCATCTAACGAAGATATGAATTCACAGTACTGATACGTTCTGTCTAAAATATTACACTGTACATGTATATGCGGTGTAAACAAGGATGTTTAATACGTTGTGTCTAAGTATGAACATGTGGTGTAGAGGTGAGTTATTAACGCAGTCAAATGGTTTGAACGCTTGCCGTGGAGATTCTGTATTCTTTAAATGCGCGATTAAACGTAAACTGAAGAAAAAAAAAAGGCTAATTGAATTTTACTGGTGTTGGTCCCTTACCGACAGTAAAGAAGATATTGTATAATTCTGTCATTGTAAAGACTGGCATAGTCAATTACAATTGTTTTCACTATTTTGGTATGCTCTTGTAGTGAAACCTCTAAACTAAAGAAAACCTTCCAGATATCCCCCTCCCCCCCCCCCTCCCCCCCCCCCCCTCCCCCCCCCCGGAGTCCCTGTTTTCTTATTCCTCACCTCATGTCTCACTGTTTATTTGTTCTGTCTTCCAATTATTCTTTAAAGATTCTAGCATT
>CM057166.1:21878815-21899313 GCA_029962745.1 Echinometra lucunter
CATTTTTTTTGTCTTCTAATTTTTTTACCGAAAATGTGTTTATTCACGATTAATTCTGGCACCTACGGGATACAACCCTAAATCGGCATCTTAGCTAACGCACATCCGTCATCTTTTTATACTTTTTTTAAAATTGTTACGATTCGAGTCACATTTGGATGTCGTCTGATTTATAAGGGGGAAAGACTACCACGCTGCTGTGTTATGTTTTACAAAGGGAATGGTATCAACTTTGAAGTAAAACATCGCACCTGTGATTTTACGAATCTATAAATCATCAAAACCTACCTGTGATCAACTCTTTCGATATCAAACTTCATCTTTGAGCTGCACCGCTTATTCACTAAACTCTCCCATCTTTTTTTCGCTTCATCTGGTTTCAATTATAACAGGATGACGGTGTAAGAGGATTTGTTTTTCATCATCGGGCTTTGCAGGGGCGTGATTAAAAGTTCGGTCAGCGGCGATGATGAAAATATTATGAAAACATTTCTTTACACACGAGATGGAAATTGTAGTTCTTCTGTTGATAGTACCGTGATTAAAAGGAGCTATGCCACCGGTCTCTCGCGTGTGACTTTCATCCGGTCTCTCGCGTGTGACTTTTGTTCGCATCTGTAAACTGTGGTAATCGTACATAACCTTTAAATTGTTTGGGAGAATATTCCGGAATATCTCACTTTTTAAAAGGATATTCACATATACTGAATAGCAGGTAAACTATATGGAAACAATAATTCATTAATTTTTGATGACTTTTGCTGTTATTGATGTTGTTATCGTAATTACTAGTGTTGTTGCTTTTTTGTTGTTGCCACTCCTGCTGATAGTGCTTGCAGCGGTACGTAGTGTAAGGATGACTCCCGACGAGAACTTCAATTCAGTTCTGTTCAGTTCAATTTCAATTTATTTTCCATCTTTAAAAAACAGAACAAATATAACACAGTATTAACACATTGCACTGAGATAATGATATAAACATAAAAATGGAGGGATACCCTTAATAAGCAAGTTGCTTGTAAGCAGGGCCTCTATTAAGAATTGCTACAACAACAAAAAATTAAAGAAGAAGGAAAAGAGGGAAGAAAATGAAAATTCAAGCATAATAAAGTCAGATAAAACCATATATAGCAACATGCCAAAATCAGCAGGCTTACGTGGAAATCGTCAAACGTGAGGGAGACACAATCTAAAAGATTTTCAGCTTTCGGGTTCCCTTTTCTAATTCAATTCAATTCAATTCAATTCAATTTAATTCAATAGTCTATGATATTCATCCACTGGCTGAGAGAAGAAAAAGAGAAGAACAAAAAAATTACATACATGAATAGGAGAAATAACCAGTGCAGACAAGAATACATTAAAATTTAAAACATTCAAAAAGACATTAGGCCAGCTCCTAGGACGTATGTTGACAACTAAATCAGATCAAGGAATTAAGAAGACCCAACTCCTTGATTAAATCAAATCAAATGCATGGGAAATAAAACTGCCTAGTGACATTGTTATTGAAGGTATGAATAAAAAAAAGAAACAGAATTCTAAATGTAAAAAGGTTTCCCCGAAAAATTCGTCGGGGAACACCCCCCCCCCCCTCCCCCTTTCCTCTAGGATTCCCACTCATGGCAGCAGACAAAATGTATAACTGAGTTATTGCATCATACTATTATGCTGCTTAATAAAAAAAAACTGGCAGATACAATTAAAAGTACGCTGCCGCGCTACCGACCTTCTCCCCAGTACCTAAACAGAATCTGACGTTAAGGCACTATTTAAATCAATCTGACGTTCCTACTTAAAGTTTTGTGCTGTTTTCAATGTTGATATTTCGCTTTGTTTTCCCTTTTTCTTCTTCTTTTTTTTTTTCCTTGTCAGAGATTGCTTGCTTGTCTCCCCTTATCTAAAATAATTTTACAACTATCACTGCATCATGGATACCCATCCTTTATAGGCGAAGGGCCATGTGAGATATAATCATACTTAGTATTGAATTGATTATACGTCTTTATTGGTTGTTTGCAGAGCGTCGTGATACGTGTATTTTTATTGCAGAGCGCTGTATAAATGCTAATATGTTATGGCATTGTATAGTATTGTGCTGCACATTATTCTTGTATCCTTCTCAACTCCAGTTTCACGAGAAGACAACAAACATGAGTGGGCTAGCTACATCGAACCTGACTTCATCCAACAATCTCCTCCTCATCACACGACCTCAGCCACGTCCTGTCCACTTCGAGTTCGACTTCACGAAGACCTCGACCTTCTACCTCGATATGTGGACTCTTCTCGCCACGCTCGGTCTCCTCGTCATCGTTGCCTTGGTCAACGCGGTTGTTTTCCTGACATGGCGACGTCAGTATCGAACCACCATAGCAGGAAACGATGTCCACCGTAACAGTTTCTACGTCCCAAGCGCACCGACTAATATTAGCATCATTGACGTCGGGAAGCCCGCCGTGGACGAGGAGTGTGGAACGACCTCGGTGACGATTTCGCCGTTGATGTTGTTCAGCAACAGCACGACGTCGGGTGATAGTCATCACGATGTCGGGCCAACCGGTGTGGTGCCGGTGAGATATGCCGAATGGCCTCCAAGAGCTGCCGTGGTCACCCACCAGCTCGACAAGCGGATCATTCTCCAAGTGGATCATGAATAAAGAAGATATATCATGATCGATACAGAATGGAGTAATTAAAAGTGGATTTATTTGTAACATCTTGATACAACTCTTTCCCTTCTCTCATGGCCTATCTTTTCAGAAAAAAAAAAAAGATTCAGTTAAGATTCAATTAATTTTTTAGACGTTCGTTGTATTCCAAAGGCTCAGCACTTTCTTATTTCAAATGCATACTTCACACAACATGTCAATTTCGTAATTGCATATAATGATCAGATAGCCATGACATCGATGTTAGTCTTTTTTATCTTCTGCATGTCTTTTGTAAAATTGTAAAAATATTATGTTACGAAGCGTGTATATGATATACCTGTTAGCATGGGGAAATACGTTTTATTTCCACTACAACTGAAATAACAAAAAATTGCAACAAATTAAGGAACGAAAAACAACCTTGGAAAGAATAAGAATAGTCTAATATTGATCATACTGATTGGCAGTGCTATAATTATACCAATGATTATATATATTTAGCGCATTACGTGAATGCTTCAAAGCGCTTTATCATGTTACTGTTATCACCCACAAACAAAGGTGTGCACCATCTCCACTTTTGCACCGTTCACAATGCAGGGCAATGGCAAAGACAGTCACTTTTTGCTTTTGGCAATCCTCACAGGTACCCATTTGTTCCTGGGTGGCGAGTAGCACTGTAGATTAATGTCTTGCCAAGAGAAGTTAGAGCAACACACACTGTGAACATGGCGGACAAAGAAAGCGGACAGTTGCACTGTAGATTAATGTCTTGCCAAGAGAAGTTAGAGCCACACACACTGTGAACATGGCGGACAAAGAAAGCGGACAAAATAAACAACCTCTCATTCTACCCTTCACAATGGTTCTGGTAGTGAAAAGAACATCCCTTTACAGCTATTATTTAATCATGTAGTTCCAGGTGAATATGCACGTGACACCTGTTCCGCATATTTTAGACAATAGCAGTGAAGGGATGCTCTTTTCACTACCAGAACCATTGTGAAGGGTGGAATGAGGGGTTGTTTATTTTGTCCGCTTTCTTTGTCCGTCATGTTCATAGTGACAGGGACTCGAACCGCGAACCATGCATTCCACAGTTCGGGGACGTATCCACTAGACCATGACAGCGCTAATAAGAGCAAGGCCCTCTCAGTCTGCGCCAGGAGAGAGCACGTATTGACAGTAACGAGGTAGAGTCCCGGTGTTGTCACTCTGTGTTGACTTCGTGTAAGTCCGCATGATCGTTCGAAATTTCGCGTAAAAAGGGGTCTTTTTTTAGCATGTTCGCGAACATGAAATGTTCCCGATTTCGAAAAAAAAAAGGTTTGTTTTCATGAGCTTGTACTCGAAACTGAAAAAAGGGTGTTTATGAGCTTGTAGACCTTTACTCGAAATTGAGAAAAAAAAAGTGGTTTTTTTTTTCCTGGTCCTTGTTTGCAAAAAGTATACTTGGAATGCGAAAAATAGGCGTTTTTTAAAGGCCAGTTCGTACCCGTTTTGTGCCAAATATGGGTAAAAATGGCTGAAAAATCACCGCGAATAGGGGTCAAATTCTGGGTTGCCGAAACGATCATGGTTACACCTTTGAATATAGAGTGACAACACCGGGGGTATATAGAGTCCCTTTTCAGACAGAGTTGCGACAGGAACGTCCTATTTTTTTGGGGGGGGGGGACACAACATGGCGCTTGAATTCTTTCTATTTAAAACAGCCAGGTGCTCATCGGAATTTAATAGAAATGTTGCGTAACAGTGGAAACAAAATGGCGTTCAAATCATGGGTTGTCGATACTCTCTTCATATAAGTAGCCTACTCTACAACGAGGCTACCCTGAGTTAAGAAGAACTTAATGATTTAACTTCTTTATTTTCACTAATATTAAAACATGAAATCCTAATTATGATTTTTTAAAATCTTTTAGTGAATGATTACCTCACGACTAAATGTATAGGACGTTTACTTTACTTAGGAATGAATTTCAAATAACTCCAATATGATCATGACGTTATTAGTCAAGCCATTTTATGGAGAATGTATTGTTTTTACCATTCAGATTTGACTTATCTTTCTAAATTAAATGATATTGGTCGGAACCATAGCTAAAGCAGAATGCAAAGTTTCATGGCCAAGTAAAATTGATTCCTAGTTTCTCGTCCGGATATTTGCAATCGAAGGAGGAGGGGGTTTCATGTTTAATTGACATTTGATATTTTTCCTGCACATAAAATGCTATTCGTAAATCTTAACATAAAAGTTATTACCAATGCAATCAAATTGAAATTCAAAAGTGAAATTAGTTTTTCGAACGGGTGAAATATCCTGCGTTCGTTGCTTGACGTCTACACAATTGCAATCAGATTAACAATTCAGAATCAAAATCCAGAATCAAAACGGTAAATATCTCCTCCATAAATCGCTTCACAGACACGGTCGGATTGCAATTCAAAAATATAATTCAAAATCGAAATTCTAAAAATCTCCCCCCACTAGACGTCTCGCGAGAATTCTGTGCAATGATGTATACATGCGCAGCTGTAAGGTGCGATAAATACAGCACGGCCTTTTGGGAGTTACTCGATAGCGCCCACGCTTGGTGCTCGCAGGGAAAAATATAGCGGGAAAAATATAGGGCGCATCATTCAAGATTGCCGAGCATTGGATACATGGAAATCGATGCAGTCTTTTATTCGCCTGCGTCTAGTAATTGCTTTTTAATTTGTGAGAATCCATTCTGGGTACAGGTGACATATCGGCGGTCATATTGCGGGGTATATTTGATGCACCTGCAGTAGTGCAGCTCGCTTTGTATCAAATCTACTCTTGATTAACCCTATTGAGGAAAGAGTAGGAGGATCCTTTCGGGAAGAGGGATGATGTGGTCCATGTGGAACTAAAAACAAGTGATGGAGGAATGGGGAGACAAAGAGGTACCCCCGGCAAAGCTCTAAGACACCAATTAACATAATTATTTAAAGTGCCCCTGTGTACTGTGCCCCTGACAGCAAGACCCCTAAGACCACTTTGAAAATGTAATTACCCGAAAGTCATACCGCCGACACTAATATCGTGCACTCACCTTATTCCGTGACTTTTCCCCCTTTTTTCTTTCTTTTTTCCCCCTTTACATTGAAGATAGCATTAATCATTCGTCATTTATATTACGATTAAAGATGAATCTCCTGAAATTAAAATTCCGTAGGCAGTGGCCGGGGCAGCAGTGGCTGCCAGATCATGCAGCTTTTGCTCAACTTGCCACTATTTCTATGTATCCCTGACAAGGAAAGTCTTTCCACGTATGTCGAAAATTCTCACCATCAATATTAGCAGGAAATAATAACGATCACTTCAACCGTGAGTTGCAAGCTCATCGAAATAGGTTGTAAACTGACAACGAATTCTAACTTCTTTTTATTGTAAATAATATAATAATATAAGTAGTATAAGTAGTATAAGTAGTAAATGAATTCAAATGTCAAGTGATTTCTAACATTTCAACAGAATTTACCTCTATTATCCCTCGGATAGGACATTAAATGGAGGCTGCTCTCTAAATTCCTTAGATTGGAAATCAATCTATAAGATTGTGGATGGGGACCAATCCAAAATTAGATTGAGAAAAAGATTGGCTTCTAAACCTATTAGATTGAGATTTTCAATCTAATTTTGGATTGGTCCCTCATTGCAATCTAAAGAATTTAGAGAGCGCGTGTAGAGGAGAGTTGTTGTTGTTGTTGTTGGGTTTTTGGCGTATGATTCGTATAGAGGAGAGTCATCACCTTTACACATTAAAAACCCACTGCACTATTGGAAGAAGAGTAGGGGGATACCTCGGCGTAGTGGTACACCCTACACCTCCACATCAAAATAAGTTGTATTGCGAGGAGAGACCCAAAATATAACCTAACAAAAACAATGGGAGTTCGTTAGTCTGTTTATAGCATGTTTTCTATACAAAAGACATCTCGTAAGTAGAGTTTTGAATTTGATATGTTCAAATTGATCAAATCAATCATTCGATCGATAGATTAATAGATAACAAAGTGTGTTGGACGATGCTATACGCGCCATTTTGAATATTTTTTTTTTTTTACATACTATTGCCTTGATCGTGTTGATCAAGATGTAATCTAAGTATGGAAGTTTCGAGAGATAAGAAATTAGGGATTCTCTCTCGATGTGTGTACTCTCGTATTTCATGAGCACTTTGAAATATCCGAGTATTTGATATCAGTTTCAGTGTTTGAAAATCATAGAAAGGCATAAAAGCATAAATATCTCTTTTATGACTTCTTTGTGAAGGTAGAAAATAAGTTTTCTGGTGTCTAAGAGTAAATGTATATTAAAATGGTGTTTATTCTAGAAATACTGTAAATATGTACATCATTTCGCTGTGATGGATGATTTTGTGTAGTTTAACGCAAAAGAAGAGTAGTGGACGCTGTATTCATAAGATATTTAGATGTACTCACGACTATATTCGTTTTTAAAAAACTGTATTTTTTCAGAAATTAGACATTTCAGATTATCTATTCATTTGATATTCCCATACAGCAACGTTTCAGAGCTATATAAGTGCCAGTTCACTGTGGCTTTAAAAGATTTATTTCATTGCTTAATCAATGTGCATTTAGACTGAAAACAAGGTCAAAATGAGTGAAAATTTTCTATACCACCCTTGTATAGGCCTACTGAGTACATGTACATATGTCTGACAAAATTATCTTAAATTGATCAATTTTGTCATCATATAGTGAAAGAAATGTTTTCAGGACAAAACGTCGTTGGTGTTTCATATTAATAAGATAAGCGGAAGAAATAGACTAGAGAACGGGTCGTAGCTTCTTGATTCCTCGTTATTGTGCCTCGCTTTCGATTAACATGTATTCTTCTGCAGGGCCATCTACAAATCAATCATAAGAAAATAATATACAAATACAAAGTATGCCATACATGTATATATGATTGGACATTGAATGTGTAAAGAGAGTAGTCTTTAATGTTTATGACTTATAATTTGCATCTGCGTTTATGAAAATAATAGCTGATGTTGTATAAAAATTGCAAAGTTACTAAATCGTTCTCGAGTGAACATCAATTCGCGTGAGATAAATAAGTTATAAAGGATTTGTGAAGTATTGAAACAGAAGGCATATTGCGTCATATTAATGAAGGTTATAATGAATACGATTTAACGTTATTCCAGAAATCTCTACTCACAGCAGAGATTTTTGGAATAAGATATTGGAATAAGATATTTTTGGAATAAGATATCGGCAAATAGCATTCATTAACCCTCTCTACTCAGTACTCACAGTAGAGATTTCTGGAATAACAGTAAATAGTATTCATTAACCTTCATGAATATGACGCAATAAGTCTCCTGCGTTCAGTAATTCACAAACCCTTTATTATTGTTGTTTGCTTGAGTTTTTACAGACGTGTATCAATCAGATATGATTATTTACGTCTGGGACCGACCTTTTGACGTCACCATACGAAAGACGTGACTCAGACTCGAACGTAGGCTGGGGGAGTGCACCCCCCCCCCCTCCCCCGCTGAGGCAGAGGAGATCCGCCCCTGGCAAGGAAAAAAAATGCACCCCATTTTATGCTCTCAACAGCTTTAAAAAGGGGGGGGGCACAAGACCCGGGACGCATAGAAAGAGAAATGAAAGGAGAAGGAAAGTGAAAAGAGAGGGGAAAACAAGGAAAATAAAAACTGGAATTCGGGAAGCATCTGCTCGCTTCGCTCGCGAGAATTTAAGTAACTTAACCAATGCCGATGATAATTACTATTCTTATGAAAGGAAACAGTTTGCATTTTGTGTCTCAATCTGATGTCATAGCCTACTATTCTTCCACTCGTAGAATGTTAGTTATTATAACCACATCTGGTTTTCACTCCAAGAAATCGAGCTTCAAGTTTACCCCGAAATAGGTACACATTCCGTAGATAATGGCCTAGATAAAAACAAAAGTTCACATTTTTTCGTTATAGTTCGCTATTAACAAGATGATTTTGGGCACTGCAATCAGCCTATTTCAGAAGGGAGTTAGCAAAGTACAATATTTGGGCAGCGAGGTGGTTCACAAATTTACAAAAACATTTACTGTATTTTACTGACGAATCCATACATGTATAAATAAATAAATATATATATATATATATATATATATATATATATATATATATATATATATATATATACATATATATTGGATGGAGGTCGCTGACTTTCATCGCTGGTAAAACAAAATGGTTTCGGACTGTGAGTGAGGTACAGCACACGGGTGATCAAATAGATTAGTTCTAGATATCTTATAGGCTTATAGCGTATTTCGATGACGAAATAACATTTCTACAATAAAAAGAGTTTATTTTTCCTCGGTCGCTGTGCTTGCTCGTTTTATATTAATGGTCTTGCAAAGCAAATAAAACCGACAAGTGAAATGACCAAAATTTTAGATGTTTCATAGGCCCATAGTGTAATTTGCTGAAAGATTAAATAGTTGTTAAATGCTTTTTGGAAAGCGAACGAATTGGGCGAGCGAGGTGACCGAATGAATAATTTAGATGTCCAATATGCTGACAATGTGATTTACTAATTTCGCTCGCTCGTAATGTTTAGAAGCAGGGTGGTTTCGGACATTATTGGACCAGGAATATGCCAAAATAGGAGTCACTGGCTGCGAGGTAACCAGATATGAATTTGAGATATCATAATTATAGGCCTTAAGAGGTCCTATAGTATATTTTGGTAGTAAAATAACACGTCTTTCATTGAAAATAAAGCTGTAATTTTTGGCTCGCTCGCTTCGCTCGCTCGCAATATTAAAAAAGGGTGATATCTAGCAAGATGCATAATTTTCCCCAAATTTAAAAACGCTTCACTTCCCTAAAGAACCTTTTTTGAGATTGCTGTTGTTATTTTTAACATGATAGAAATAACAGTATACATATTACACACCCCCCCCCCCCCACACACACACACACGCGCGCGCGCGCGAGCACACACACACACGCACACACCCATCCTCACTCATTTTTCCACTCGGTGCCCCCTCAATGCGTTGACCCACGGTACGCCACTGGTTCTGATTTTCTAAACTTTAGTTCCGCCTCCCCAAGATGTGCACCTCCCCATGCCCAAACCAGCCTACGCCCTTGCTGAATCACTTTACAACTTCCAATGTTAGCTGGATAACAGGCGCACGCCACAACGCCCAGTAACATACTGATGCGAATTGATGCACACTGAAGGACGATTTTGTAACTTTGTAACTTTGCTATAACGTAAGCTGTTATTTTCATGAAAGCAGGTGCAAATTTCAACTCATAAACATTTAAAGACCATTCTCTTTACACATTCATTGTCCTATTATAATATCTGGCATACTTTGTATTTGTATATTTCTTATGATTCATTTGTAGATGGCCTTGAACAAGATTACATCATAAATCGAAAGCTTGGCACAAAAAAGAAGGAATCAAAAAGCCACGACCCGTTTTCTACTCTTTCTTTTTAATTTCCTATTTCTATATAGCAATATATATATGAAGAAAATTCTTGAAATGGAGAAACTAACACAAGATTAATGGATTACTGCATTTTAAACCTAAATTTCCATCGTATGTTGTGATTCAACTTATTTTCAAAGAAATGTATAAAACGATGCAAGCATATTCCCTATGGACATTTGAAAAGTTATCTGTTCTATTTACATGCATTTGGTAATGAGAAACTATCAAGTCACCAGAAATAAAAGATTATATATATTTATAAATGAACATTTATCACAAGATTTAGTTCGAGAGCTGGTATGCAACTTATAATGATATAAAAATGAATGAAGCCAAACCGTATTTTCAAATATTGCATGTTAGATTTGAAATTTATGTTGCTCTATAACGAATATAATATAGATTAATAAACTTATGAGCAGACACTAAAAAGACCTATAATTCTTCTTGAATTATTCTCCCTTAGCAATAAAGATTTTTTCAAAGTCTAATTTGATCAACTTTCCCTCCTCGAATTGTCATCAGTCATTTTTGAAACCCACTTACGTAAACAAAAATAAAAATGTATATAACATGAACCGATATGAATGCATATTGCAACATTTAATAGAACAGCTGCCCATCTGCACGTGAAAATAGTGCACTCTTTAAACAAAGTATAGTTAAAAATGACTAGAGGAAAAGAGGAAAAATCTAGTCGTTTTTGACTACTTTCTAGTAATTTTTTTAAATACTATTTTCTAGTCGTGTTTTGACTAGAACACAGTCTTTTCTGACCAGAATATAGTCAGATATATGACTAGAACTGACCCTTAATTTAGTCATTTTAACAAATTTGTTTTAGAGTGTATATTTTACGAAGCGTTGTCAATTTAGAGAGTTTAATGTTGCTATATAATAACATTACCTTTCATTCTAGTAAAAGTATATTAAAAATTGCATTTAAAAATGTTTGCTATTTTAAATATTTCTGCTCACGCCTGTGTTATTCCTAGCATGCTAGGACAAAATTGCAAAAGGGTGACTAAAAGGAGACATCATGTACTGCTATGGGATAATCAAAACATGCATCTACTCATCTCAAGTCTACTTTCATGTACACCTGCTCGTTCTGCTGTAGGCCTGTTATATGTAAAGTGTTCCTTCGTATAAAGACGAATAAAGATGCTGTCGTATAATGTCTCCAACTTGAGTGTGTTTCCCCCTTTTCCGGCATTTTATTCGATTTGTGTGATTTTTTGCCTGACACATTGGCACTGCTTCGTATTTTGTAAAGTTTTGTCAGACTTTGTGTCTGTCGCCGATAGCTTGTCAAGTCAGTGTTGTTTTTATCGTGTGTTTGGCGACATGATCACTGTCGTCTCAAGGGAGAAAAAAAAGGTAAAAGGGGGGAGGAATGGGAAAAAATAAACGGATAACATTGCGACAGCTTTCCAATAACATAGTGCTTTGTGGTTTTGCATCCATTTTCTGTCCTTAAAAAAGAAGAAGCATCGAGTAGCCTACAGAGTTATACAGAAATACAGAATTCCTGAAAAAACATCCTTTTTACCGATTACGGCCCGTCGCCGATCAGGCTTGCGGGGTGGGAATGTTTGGGTTGCGTGAAAACATGTTTTGTTTTGTTTTGTTTTTACCAGGAAATGTCTACTTCACTATAAAGTTCGATATGAAGTGCGACTACGTCTAGTAGACATGTCATTGTTGTTTACAAGTTCACGAACATAGATATTAAAGTTTCTTTCCAAGAAACGTATTATAATTTCGTATTCACGTCACTTAAAATCCGTGAAAGATTGCCCCCATCTCCCTTCGTGATATATCGAGGTGAAAATGTTTACCTTCAAGAGATCGCGTTCGAAAGTGGAGTCTGGAAAACATTTCAAACTCAAGATAAACACGTTGAAATTAAGTCATTTTGATGATTTTCAAAAGGCAGATTTGTTTTCCTGATCTGACTGAATTGTGTCCACAGTCTCCCTTGGTTATGTGTGTGTCTCCTCTTCCTTTAAGCTCCCCCCCCCCCTCTCTCTCTCTCTCTCTCTCTCTCTTTTTCTCTCTCTCTCTCTCTCTCTCTCTTTCTCTCTCTCCCTCCCTCCCTCTCTCTTCATTTCTCACTCTCTCACTCTCCTTTAATGACTCTCCCCTCCCTTTCTTTTTAAACCTCTCTCTCGTCTCTCGATCTTTCTCTTGCTTTCTCCTTCCTCCCCCCCTCTCTCTCTCCCTCCCTCCCCTCCCTCTCCCTCTTTCTCACGCTCTCTCTCTTTCTCTCTCTCTCTCTCCTCTCCCTCTCTCAGCTCTTTTCTCTTCCATTCCTAGCAAGGCTCTTGTTGCACGGCTCCGATCAATTACACTTAATGCCATATGAAGGAAATCAAAACACTCAAAAACGATTGTCGACCTCCATTACTGCTTCGAAGTTCTCGTATTGCTCTTCTGTCGTTTCAAATGGAGCTAAATGACGTCGTGACACAAATTGTTATTGTAAACGATTGACCAAGTTACGTTTCTTTTGGAAGGTGCATTTGCACAATTGTGCAGATCAGGGGCGGCGGAGCGTCTTTTCAAGTAGGGGGCACTATCGAAAGGGGGCATCTACAAAGATGAACACAAGAAGAAAAAATGACATTTTTAGGCGTTAGTATACCCCTTTACTTTCTAATTTAACACACTTTGAAGATTTATTTTCGCCGGGAGAATTGCACTGTTTGGAGCGGAAAGGGACACTGAAAACATGGAAAAGGAGCACTGTCTTATACTCAAACGGGAGACTCATCAGAAGTGAAAAAGCGCACTCTGAGATTCAAAAGGGCACTTATTGCAAGGATGAATGCACTTACCAGAAAGGGAAGGGGCCTAGTTATCAGAAGTGGGGCCATGTATCAGATTTCAAAGGTGGCACAAACCTTGATTTAAAAAGGACACTTATCAGAGGTGAAAAGGTGCCCTCCACTCAGCGGAAAGGGAATTGTGCCATCAGGAACGAAAATAGACTGTCAAAAGGGGCACTTATCAAATAGTTAAGGGACATTTAATATTAGTGAAAAAGGCTCTTGTCAGAAGGGAAAAGTGCTAGAAAATGGGGAAATGGGTACTAATTAGGCGTAAAAAGGGTTTTTTAAAGGTTTTTTGAATGGAAACTTATCTGGCGAAAAGGAGTACTTTAAAGAAGGCAAAATGACACTTATCAAGAAGAAACATGGGCTCTTTTAAGAAGAAAAACGGGCCCTGTTTGGAAGGATGCAATTCTAATGGATAAAAAGGGGCGTTTCTTGGGGTACTTGAAAAAAATGCCCCCCCCCCTCCTCCCTCGGAACACCGCCCCTGTGAAAGACAGATCTGAGGCGAAAATGTTCCATTACATGAATAGAAGTTATTTTTCATTTGCGGTGCGTACACACTTTGTGCAGTTGCTTGCTTTACGTGTGTGAGTTGGTGTTCAATTTCTATCGCTTACGTCATCATTCTGTAGACCTATTTTTCTTTTATGAGGAAATGTCTGTCCTACATATTTTTTTTTTCGTTGTGACTATCTTTGTTCCTTAAAAAGAAATATTCACTCCCCCCCCCCATCTCTCTCTCTCTCCTCTTCTCTGACCTATTGTTTAGCTCTTTCCTTCCTCCAAATCCATAATTTCTACCCTATTTTTATCTAGAGAAAGAATCGAAGAGAAATCGGCGATGTCGTTAGAGGAACAAACACGACGGAAAAACTTTGACGAAATTGGAAGGACATAAAAATGGGATCAGGAAGACAATGAAGGAGAAAAGAGGATGGAAATGAAGAATAATAAAATGAATAAATGGGGAGGTGTTTAAGTTTTTTTCAAATAAAGTCTCACCACACGCACTAAAGATAAATGACAAATATACGACGTGAACTGGATGTTTTCATAGTTTATTCCATCATGACATCACATCAATGCTCAGAGAGAAAAAGAATGTGCAGCAAAGTTTTTTCTTTCCATATACACCTCTACACATCAAAGCACTTTTAATACACATCATCTCAAATCTTTCCTTTCTCTAATAATCAGTCCAGATATTGATTTCATTCCGCTATTTTGGCAAACCCTAATATCTACAAAGGCACCACACGCACATTTTTACATGATCTTCATTTACAAAGAATATTTTCCTACAAACACAGCACACAAAGTACGATTATCTTCAATTAAAATCTGATTGACTTTTCTTCTCTTCTATATACAGAATAAATCCTCACGGAAATAGCAATAGTCACAATTGAAAGATTGCATATCATTTTTTTTTAAATCCTGATTGTATGAAAAAAGCTAATTTGTTCTTGTTTATACAGTAACAGATACATAATATTTGCATAAGATTACAAGAAGTAACTACTTCTTACAAAGCTTTCAGACAAAAGTCTTAAAATTCACCCTGCAGAATTTCTAAGGTATTTATTTCTATTTCAAGTTATTTTGCAGAGGATAAAATTCATCTCCATTTTAGGTTACTGTAATACTAAACAATTTAATTTCCTACCCTTCTAGATTTCTGGCACCCTATGTAAGGACACTTCCAAATCAAGGCAATCCAGAGTGCACACATACCCATTTCAAAATGGTACGAACCACTTTCTCATATCACTGATATAACGAGTAGGGTCATTCCACTTCATAACAGGGTGACTGTGCTTGGAAAAATTAGATTGCTTACTACTAACTGTAGCTACATGCTATTCAAAGGCCAAAACCATACCAAAATGGAACAAACTATTTTCTCTGAACACTACCGTTAATAGCTGGATCATTCTACTTTACACTAGGGTGATTATCTGGTAAAAATTAGCATGCTTTACTAACAGCCTATGCTTCTTCAAAAATCATCATCAATGTTCTAGAAAATAAATCTTTAAGCAAACTCAAGTGAAAATAAAACATTTCAAATGTCGGTGTGGACGGATAAATATCAAGGTATTGTTAAAATGAAATAAAATCAATCAAATACTCTTTTATCTTATTGAAGGGCATGCATATGGTGGATGTATGGCATTCCCATTTTGGCGAGTAAAATCTCCACCCTGTATGGAATGTTGAATATTCATGATCTGTTCTGCACAAAGGCAGTTATATCCAAACTACAGGACACAAGATTATGAAAGAGATGTATTATAATCATCCTAGATTACATACAGAATAAAAACAATGAAATTATTTGTTTACAATGATCTTTCTCGGAATAAGAACTTCCAGCACAAAGAACAGAAAAAGAACTTACTTGCACACACAGAAAATTGCTGATAGGAAATCTACTGCACGCTAACCACATCAATTGTTGAAACAAACAAAATAACAATCCACAATGAAATCATAAAATCATTCAAACGATAATAATACTGACTGAAATTTACTAAGAGAGATCTATTACAACAGAAGGAAGGCATTTGCTTTGAAAGGGAAGCCTTTGTCATAACTATGATGGCTGGTCATCAGAGTTACTCCACAAAAACCAGTTCAGAAGCAAAAGGAAATCTCAACGACCAGGGTAGTAAATTACTTCTGTCTGTTGTTGGTTGTTATCTGGTCTCGACAGTGAGACTTTCCCCGCTTTCAGATGAGAGAGTTCTCGTATCGATATATGACGTATGGATATAGGACGTTTTTTCGCGTCTAAATGCTCTTATATTGATACGTCATTTCAATATACGACAAATATCGAAACGATGGTTTGGGCATCATTTCGTACGAATATCCTATATCCATACAATGTAAATTCATGTCTGAATGCTCTCATATCCGTACGTCGTATAAGTAGGTGGGACTTATTCGCAGCGCGCGCTTAGGACCCGACCTCTACTCTACTATAGATGAGTCCAGCACAACGCAACGTAAACATGAAGCGCAAAGCCCGCATGAAGTTCGTACTACGCAAGGGAGAGACTCGTACATATTCATGAGCTTCCCACGAAAGTTCGACTGAGCGCGAGGTCTGAATGCTATGGACGATTATCAGATAATGGGGCGTTGCGTCTGAAAGGTCTCATATCAATGCGTCGTATAGCCATACGTCGTATGAATATATGATAAGTTGGTGCGTCTGAAAGCGGGGTGAGGTACTGTGTAATCATGAGAATGGCAGAGAGCACTGGTTAATTGAAAGCAGCGCTGCCTACGAACAGCATCTGATAATATACTGGCCTCTGTCATATTTTCAGTAATCAAACTGGAACAACAGAGAGTTACTGTACTTCATACTTGATAAAATACCATTTAGCTTTTCCCCCTGTTTTTAGCAGGCCTTGCATAGGATTTACCAGATGCACGTGTATAAAGCTGTATAAAGCGATTTATGAATAAATATGCAAATAACAGAGTAAATTTTACTGTACATTTCCTCTCACAAACTTTTCCAAAAAGCGAATTCTCACCAATGATACAAGCTACTGTTTTGAGTGAAGTAAACAATACACAATAATTTTCAGTTTTTAACATGAACACAATACGAAACATGCAATTCAAATAAATTAATTCATCACACCGAATTCCTGGGAATCACTTTTCAACCAAACATTGCAAATAACTTTACCAATATGCAATCCAAAATTTATCTTCAAACTTTCTCTTCCAGTCCAATTCTCCGAACCATCACAAGCAGGAAATTCTGCAAAACCCCAGCAAAGTATGCCAGCATATACAATCTCACCAATTCCAGGTCTTTAAATATATCTCTACAATTTCCAATGTACAACTATATTCCATCAGCAAACTAATAACAAAATATACCTTTTCCAAATCTAACACATCTCTAAATATCTCTTTCAATTTCCACTGTAAAATCAAATAATATGTAATCCTACCTGATCAGCAAACTAACTTAAAGACAAACTATCTCATCAAAGTACCCATCTTTAAACATTTGTTTTTGATATCCACTCCAGAGTTAGACAATATGCAAGTCTTTCTGCTCAGCAAAACACTATCAAGATACACAAGCTTGCCAAATCAAAACGTCTTTAAATATCTCCTTTAAATTTTCACAATCAAAGTACCCAATATGGAAGTCTTCCTGATCGGCCATCTAACTTCAAGATGTACGTTCTCATCAAGTTACATATCCATTGTATTTCTTTGCAACATCCACTGGCACTCTCTCCACAACTTAGAAATTTTTAAATATCTCTTTTCACTGCCCACTTTAGGCGTACCCACTCCGCAAATCTGTATTATCTGCAAGCCGTTACCAAATCTGAAATGAATTACTACACAGCATCAAATGAACAATTTTGTCACATCAAGTCCAATCCATACAGCGAATGCCTTTAGATATTTTTTTTATCCATCTTAAAGCTACAAATTTGAATAATTCTTGCACATTTTCAAGATCCTTAGCTTTTTATGTGCCATGGATTGAGACCTGAAACAGCCACATCCACAGCAATTATGTGGTCATGTACACTGTGTGCATGTCGGCGTGTGTGTGTGTGTTTATGCAAAAAGTCAAACGTGGCAACCTAGCGTTTGTTCCACTTGTCAACCAAAGCTGGGAAAGAGTTGACCCATCGCATACTGAACCCAAGATATGGATCTTGAGCAAGAGTCTATTAACCTGTTGAATGCTAAAGCCAAGATTACTTGGACTAGGGTCTGTGGATATTGTATGTTATATTGAAATCAGATCCCTGATTTAAGGTGTTTATCTTCAATTACCTAATCCCTTAGATTGGGACTCAAAGTCCCATGGTCCTGTAGCCTTTGACTTTGCGTGTACGCTGTTTTCTAACATATGAGATAAAATAGACACCAAAATCAAAGTCCTTTAACTTTTCATGTACCTTAAGCATACATGTACATGCTCTTAACAAAAAACTTTTTATTTCTACGAAATGTACCTCAATCCCGCAAATCACATGCTTTCAATTTCTAGCCTATTTGCAATCCATTATTTTTTTCCTCTAAGCACAACACGTCCAGCTGGTCGAAGAAAAGGAATGAATTATTGCTCAATGACCACTGGGGCAGGAAAGGGAACAAGCGGCAGTCATCAGAGCATGTTTCCGCACCTCAAAAAAAAACAGCACCACTGCACATACATCAATACTAACTACAGCTAAGACCAAAATCTCTATTTTCAGTGAAGTACTTCAGTGTTCGTTGTGTTCCTGAAAAAACTCCCCCCCCCCCCTCCTTAAAAATGCCTAGAGTTCCAAGACTGTGTGTATAGTTTAACTTTCTAAATTATTTAAAACACTAACCTTCCAGGAATCAAAATATCTCAAAGGCATAAGAACTTATACATGGCATATCTGCTTTATACTGTATGAACAGAGTTTAACTTGAGGCTGATATTCATAAAGCACACTAACTCCACTCCTGGTTTAAACTTCGATCACATCAGTAGAGTTAGTCTGTCAATCTATGATGCATTAAAGCATGAGTCTCCAGTTCTTGAGGCTGATATTCATAAAGCACACTAACTCCACTCCTGGTTTAAACTTCGATCACATGAGTCGAGTTAGTCTGTTAATCTATGATGCATTAAAGCATGAGTCTCCAGTTCTTCATCCTGTCTTACTATCATTATGTATCTAGATGAAAACAAAATCACTTTGCCACAAAATTAATCCCTCATTTCTATTTCACGAAGGGATTTGTTTCCCTAAATCATTTTCTAGGTGAGTTACAGTGATTTGTAGAAAATAAAGACTTGCAACTTGCCGCTCCGTACATCAGTGGACTTAGTTGAACCAGGTTCAAGCCAGTCCATGTTTATGATTACCAGCCACAGTAGAACTCTAGCCCCTGAATATGGAATGCTGTAAACATAAAGTTACCAAACTAGACACCTCGCATCTCCTTTTTTTCTGAATAATAGTTACTGTAAAAGTCTTCTTGATATCTTTCCTAATGAGACATCATCATCAATACATTTGGTGACGCTTGGTTGGAATGCTGATGAATTTCTATACATATTGCATGGATACTCTACTGGAACGTATCACTTTCGTAATGAGCCGCGAAGCGATGACGGACTGAGGCCCCGTGCTGATCGAGTTCTACCGCTGCTACTTCTAAGCTTGGAATCTAGACAGAACAGACATGAAAAAAAATAGCAATATTTGGAAGAATAACTAGCCATGTAAATCATATATTGTATATCAGATATCATATATCTGTGACTTAATGTGTTTTGTTCTATTCTGGTGTTGACAGAATTTTGGACTGAAACACACCGAAAAACCCTTGATAGGCATGTAGAAAAGAGGAATTTGAATATCTCTCCTACCCGCAACAGTAATTTGTCATGAAACACCTTTGATATTAGAGAATCTCCAATCTCAGGAGTAGAGGTGCTGCTTGGTTTCCGAAGACCAACCGGTGATATACTTCATGTACAGCTAGGCATGGTGATAGACTGATAGAGGAGGCATGTAACAGTTGAAGGCGTTGCCATTTGGGGGGCATTTGGGGGCATTTCACACTATGAACATGGCGAACAAAGAAAGCGGACAAAGTAAACAACCTCTCATTCTACCCTTCACAATGGTTCTGGTAGTCAATAGAACATTCCTTCACAGCTATTATGTTTAATCATGTAGTTCCAGGTGAATATGCATGTGACACCTGCTCCACATATTTTAGACAATAGTAGTGAAAGGATGTTCTTTTGATTACCATAACCATTTTGAAGGGTAGAATGAGGGGTTGTTTATTTTGTCCACTTTCTTTGTCCGTCATGTTCATAGTGTCAGGGGCACTTGGGGGAGTTGCTTAATCAATGGAGGGCAGGAATGACTTACCAATGCCGGGAGTAGAAGTGTTGGTTGGTTTACCAAGCCTAACTGGTGATATACTACGGGTGCGGTCCTTAGCTAGGCGGGGTGATAGACTGGTAGGCGGCGAGGCCCCTCTGGCTGACATGCGCACAGGGGAGGCGTACCCCATGGATTCATCAAGCTTCCTGGTCTCGTGCTCTAGAAGGAGGGGGTCGAGGGTGGGATCGCGAGAAACAGAGTGCAAAGATTCACCTGTATGAAATAAACATAAAAATGTGTTAAAGATGCTCAAATAACACTTCCTATAAGCAACGGTTCAGTTTGCTTACACTAAACTCTTTGAAATTTTAATTTATTGTCTCTGCATCTGCAACTTAAGGAGGGACGAGGGCAGGGTCATATGAAGCAGAATGTAGAGACATTTCTTTACAAATCTCAAGATCTTGCACCTTGAGCATTTGTTTATCAAGTGGATATGGCACCTTACAAATCTTATTATTTATTAAGACAATTTTTTTTATTTGAATCTCTCTCTCCACTTCTCTCCTTTCTCGCTCTCTATCTCTCCCTCTCTATCACTCC
>CM057166.1:21899813-22085699 GCA_029962745.1 Echinometra lucunter
AAAAGGTACAATGATGAAACAAGGATTGAAAACTACACTTCTGTTCTTACTGAGCATATTCCTGAGGTCCTGTATTTCATCATTAGTCTTGGAACTCATCGAGATGTACTGTTGTCTTTTCTTGGTCTCACGGTGTAGCTGGTCCTTCAAGGTAGAATTCTGAACACAAAAGTATAATAACAGAAATAAACAAGAACAGATAAACAAATAAATGATGATGATGATGGTGATTATGATGATGATGATGACAGCGATAGTAGTAGTAATAATAATAATAATAATTAATAATAATAATAATAATAATAATAATAATAATGATAATACTACTAATAATAATGTGTCAACTTATATTGTGCAAGAACAATAAAAGTATAGTCCACTGCATGTAACAAAGTATCATAAGATCACTCAAGCTTCAGCCAAGCGACATGTTTGATGATAAGAAATGCATATGAGAAATCCAGGAATTATTTTCCTGTAAATTACCAATTACCAGCACCTTGGCCAAGAGGGAGAAAAGAAGATTAATTTCTAGGAAATAATTGAGCAGCTGTTAAAAGTATTCAAACAATGTACTATTTGTCCATAGTAGGCTGACTTTAATCCACCCACCCAGCATTTGTACACACAACTAGAATTGAATGCCACTAATCAATTGGAGTGTGTTTATGGAAGACATCAGATTCCCTTATCTCTTGCAATTGCATTCTACACAAGCTATTCAGGGGGAAAAAAATATTTTCTGTACAGGGGCTTTTTTTCCTACTTCTGTTCATTCCAAATTACACTTTGTATTGAACCTAACAGCAATTTAGGGGGCTCTTTTGCAACTTACGAGGGCTATTTTTAACATTTTGGGGGTGAATCGCCTTGAGCCCTCGTGTATTTTTTTCCCTGAAGCTATTTATCTTTATGTATACATACATGCACAATGCATGGGAGAAGGTAATCTTCCTCTCTAATGCAAAACTGTGTACCAAGGTCTCTTAAAATCATCGGAAAATGTTCTTCTTGAACCCACCTGTTCTTCCAGTCCTTTAACTCTCTGTCTGTGAGCCCTCTCTCTCGCTTCCAGTGTTCTCTCAGCCTGAAGCTGGGCCGTTCTTAGTCTCTCCGTCTCTATCTCCGTCTCTTGTCGGTGTCTTGTGGTCAGTTCAATCAATCTATTCACAAGAATCAGGGGACAACGTGAAGGGCTAATATAGTTTCAATCTAGGAACTCTCTCTAGTGCCCTCTCTACCTTCAACCCCATATAATCCTTAATCCTAACCTTTAAGGCTCATTAAGACATCCAGCAGCAAACTCTCATTTTCATACATGGCGCAGTAAACCATGCCATTTACGATAATGAGATGCGCAATTAAAGTAATGGTAATAGTTCACACTCAAATTAAAGAGTTTGTCTAAAGTTATGCAGAAAAACTCATGACATCGTATTTTCAACTCACTTAATAAGGATTTCATTGGCACGCATCTTTTTGAGACCAGGAGGTAAAAAAGATAACTTTTGCCTCAGCTTTTTTTCTTCTTCTTTTTTTGATGGGGGGGGGGGGGGGGGGGTTGCCGCCGCCTCATATCCCATTCATTTATCTGTTAACCCATAGAAGTACAGAGCTTTGTAGAGGTCTAAATTAATCATCTTCAATCCTCAAATTGGCAACAAATATAATTTTTTTCCGCTCTTACACAATTTGAAAAAAATAAATATAGACATAACATGAACCAACATGAATTCTGACTGCAAAATTTAAGCTGAAACTGCCAATTTGAATACGGAAATAGTGATTATATAATATTCACTGCATTGCCAATTTAAACAGTTTAATGATTAGTTACATTTAAACTGCTCTAATTCGAAAACGGAACAGCATACTGCATTGGGAATGGACTCAAAACTTTCAGTGAATTTTTCTCTTTCTACTGGTGTATAGTATGTAATGCCCAGTATTCTGGATCAGCAGATACAGCCAGTCGGCAGGTCTGTATGCTAATGAGCAAATAAGCAGGATTCACGTAAATGCTCTCGTGGCCAAATCTTCCATCCTATCAAATCTCATGAATTATGAGACTTTTTTTTTCTGGAAAAATTTAACTACTTTATCATCAAGTGAAATCATTGGTTGATACACCATTGAAAAGAGTAAATATCACACTTTAACATTTTTGCATTCGTTTTGATAACATATTTTGGGAAATATGTGTAAATTAGGGTGAGAAAAGATGATTCAAAACACAATTCTCTTCCTCTCATTTCTCTTGCAGATTGTGCAAAACTTTTTATTTTGAGCCCAAATAATATTTACATCAAAATAAAGCTGAAAGTCTGTATTTTCTCAAAATACCATTCTTAATGTGGGGCACCTTTTAATCGGGTCAAGAGCACACTTTTCCCAAAGAAGTTCAGGACGAAATTTCTTGATTTTTAGATCAGCATGAAATCCAGTGTTCTGATTGGCTGAATAAGGTCAGAATTATGCCAGCGCGGTTGTTTTGAACAGATTGCCACATGGAGAGTGTGACCTTCAGTGACTCAGCAGGTGACCGTTAGGATTCCTGGATGAGTGTGTGGTCTGAATGGACCAATAACAGAGCATTATTTGTAGTTTTGGGCTGGTAATTGCACTTGGTCTGTGTAAAGTGTGCTCTTGATCCGATTAAATTGCATCATGTGTTAAAACTGGTATTTTCATAAAGCATAGATATTCAGCCGTGCGGTCATGTAAAAATCATTTGGGCTCAAGTATAAAAAGCCTTACAAAATGATAACTTTTGGCAGGGCAAAAAATAATTTTTGTATCGTTTTTTAGATCAACAATTTCACCTCTTCTTCCAAATTTTTCATTAAATTCAAACACATGGCAAAAGAGATTGATTATTCATCTTTACATAGATACCAAAAAACATTGAATTTGATAAAGTATTAGAGCAGCAAGGGCCATAATAAAAATGGTGTTCTGGCAGGTTCTAACTCATTAAATATGCAGAGCCTGTTCCGTTCATGCAAACCAGTTACGTGAAAGAAGCCACTTTTTGTGGACCTGCAGACTGACTGGATTCTGCGAAAGCGTCTCCTAAAGGAGACGCTGTACCTCCATGGGTAAAGAAAAGACCGTGGGATTTTGCCACTTTATACTCAAACAGGCCTTTACTCTAGAATCCTTGGCAACATACCGCTACAAAAAAAATGTCACAAAAAGTGTGAGCCTGTCAAATCAAATGTGACGAATATGCAGTAGCCTTGGATACCAACCTTTGCGCATGCTGCTGCTCGGTTTCCGCCAGAGTAGCTTGGAGGGACTGAATCTGTCTCTGAAGCTCGGCGTTTTCTTGGTCCAAGGAAGAGAGGGACTGGTCTAGAGCTCCTTTCTCTGATGTGGCTCTCATCACGGCTTCCTCATGGCGCATCTTCTCCCGCTCAACCTGAAGCATAAGGAAAAAAGAGAACAAAATATATAAATCCTTTGTTATAACTGATAATCATAGAGCATTGTTTGCCACAGGGTACAGTAAATGCTGAAATATTAGCAGTACATTAATTTTCGCGGATTTCACGCTATTTTCGACAAGCGTGAATTCTAGAAATTGCAAAAATATTAGCGAGATTTCATATGCATTGAAATATCAAATTAAATCTTGGACTTATGAGTTAGGAAATGTGCAGCGCGAAATGAAGAATCCTCGAATATGTTCTTGGGTCGTAGCCTAATCGGTATTACTCTAAAACAGTATTATACTTCTTACTTGTCTTGACATGTACAATGTATGTGTTATTCTTCTTCATAATACATACTTTATTCATCAACATAAAAGTACATATAAACAGATAAAACTTAGGATATTTTCTGCTGAGGCAGTAAAATACAAGGTAGAACAAAATTATACACAGGCACAATGCGAAATTCACAAGACAAGTACAGAACAATAAAATAATTTACAGAAAGTTGCACAATACCGTGACAGGTGTAGAATATACTGTTAAAATCACTTTAATATTTGAATTATTATTAGAAGCTCATAGGGTTTATTAAGATGTGCATTAGCTGTATCTGCGTATGTAGAACAGGTTCTGTTGTTGAGTGTGTTTGTGTGTGTGTGTGTGTGTGTGTGTGTGTGTGTGTGTGCGTGTGTGTGTGTGCAGTGCGTGAGTATGTGTTTAGGAGTGGTGAGTGGAGGCGCTGCCTACCTCAAAGTAGTAGGTCAGAGCAGCTGGAACCCGTTGAGTAGTGAAAGTAGTCATGCGTTACCTGACTTTCTATTTAACATAAATTACATAACCAAATTACTTAAAACGAAGCATTATCAACGAATCAATACAATTCTTACATATCAATTGCTAAAGGGGCAACTTTTACCGTATTTTTATAATCCCGCCACCACAATAAGTACAAACTGGGTTCATTTATTCGAGTACATTATTTCGCATACAAAACAACTTAATTTCAAGAGGAGAAAATGAAATTATGTTATATTCGCTCCGTTGTGAAGAGCAGGCTTGAGAAGGGTAATGGTAATGATTACACTGAAATTTACTGTGATCTTGGCTCCGACACTCCTGGGGGTTCACATGGCAGATCAACTATTCCTGTTGAGTTCACGCAAACCGACCTAATTCCTGATCTTTGCATTGTCTCTAAGCAACGAAACCAAATGCTAATTTTTGAATTGTCTGTTCCGAAACGAACATTTTTTTAAAACGAACATTGACCAGGCAGAAACTACAAAAGTTATTGTTGTTGTTCTTACAAATGTTGTTAAACTGTGATTTGTTTTCTCTGTGATTTACCTCTGTTGCCCTGCATGTAATTTATTAGTTCATGACCTGGGCTTATTTCCTCTCTGTTATGTACACACCTACCTATGTTCCTTTGTTTGATTTCAAATATTGAATAAAGTGATGATTAAAAAAAATATTTGAATATTGCTAACCAAAAGAAACAATAACTGTATACCTGAATCACAATTCGATGTTGTCAAAGATGTTAAATCACATGTAAAACATAATACAATCAAGAACATTTTACTCGCTCTTCGAGAAATATTAAACTTTAAAGAAATTTTTGAAAGGATATTTGTTCATGTGCGTACATAGTCTTTAATCACGGCGGCCTTCTAGCTCCTATCATTGCTCTTTCCAGCTCTCTCTTCTCGAAACGCAGAGAATACACGTTTGACTGTGATTGTGGGACTAGTCAAGACTGCGGGCGGCTTGCTGCACACCGCCTTTACTCACTCATGAGTGTGTTGTTGTTTTAGTTTATTTATAGCCTTGAAACTTTTCATATGAAAAAATTTTAAGGCTATAAAATAAACTAAAACAAAGACACGAGGACAAGTGAATAACAGGCAGTGTACAGCAAGCTGCCCGCTATGACTAGTCTCGCAATCACAGACGTAATCCGTGCGTTTTGAGGGCAGCAGAGGTAAAGAGCAAGAAAGAGCAAAGAAAAGAGCTAGCAGGCCGCCATGATTAAAGGCTAATGTGCACAAGGATCACAAAATAATATTTACTCCTACTCAAAATGCCACATACAAATTTTCAGTCTCCTTTTGGGTTCAGTGAAAAGGTTTCTCAAGTTAGCCTTCATTTCTTCAAACTCTGAAAGCACTAATCTTTAAAATGCAAGGTTAAGTTGAAGGTTTCATGTGATACATATTAGCTCTACACAACTGTCAACAGACAAGTGGCCACAGTCCTATACTTCCTGGGCATACCTTATCAAGAGTCTTCTTGAGAGCTGTCTTATCTTTCTCCAGACGGCCGGCACTGCGTTGCACCTCTCTCTTCTCCGTCTCCAGGTTTCCGTATGCCTTCTGTAGCGTAGCGACATGTTCCTTCAACGAGCGTTTCTCAGATTGAAGTCTCTGGATCTGGGTCATGGTGGTCTCCTCAGATTCCTGGTGCTGTTTTACAAGCTGTGTGGAACGGAGATGAAGAATAAAAGGAATATATTCATTGGGAGATCAAGAAGGCACGGGGTAACTGCACATACCTCAATACAATACATATAAAATAATGTGCCTGGAATCTATTTTGCCTAAGAAAAAGCACCTAAAAATTTGATAACACTTCTTTGGGCTTGTCACAGTTTTGATGGGCTATTTATTGGCTTCAATGTGCCCCCCCCCCCCCATCCCCAAGAAAACAAACTTAAGGCAAATCGCAGAGAATTGGTGTTAGGTAAAACATTAGGTCTAGGGTTGAAGTTCTGGGCCGGTATTCAATACAATACTTGGAATAAGTAAAACTTTTACTAAGTATTTGCTTGGCTAAGAAATTTGCTTAAGTCGCATTCAATTCAATATTTTGAATTTTACTTTATTAAGCCAACTTTGAGTCAAAATTCTGACTGATAAGCATTATGACGTCATATTTTCAATGCGCAATTAACGCGTCGCATCAAATACGCTATGATATAATTCTGCGCAGCTCATGACTGCGTATAAAAACCTATGCCTGCCAATCAAGGCCTCCAAAATAATTGGCTTAAGTCTCCTATGTAGGTGTCTTAGATTTAGAGTAAAAAACTTAGCCAAAATATAGAATTGAATACCAAATTTTGCTAAGTATTTTATCTAAGTAAAAAACTAAGCAAAATACTCATATTTCTGACTTAAGTATTGAATTGAATACCAGCCCAGGTTCTCACTCCACTACAACCAACCTGTTGAGAAGACCTGACTTGTTGCTCTAGTTCTGCCCTCCTCAGCTCAAGCTCAGCTAGATCATTCTGTGCTTGCTGCAGTCTCTCAATCAGTTGATGATTCTGCTTCTTGGCATCGCTAGCTGCATGCCTGCAATGACAAATATGATTCACAATGAGTCATTAGTGCTCTTAGACTACAAAAATGAAGTGTTGCTCTAGTTTTGCCCTCCTCAAGCCAGAATATGCAAGATCATCCTGTACTTGCTGGAGTCTCTCAATCAACTCATAGTTCTGTTACTTGACATCATTAGCTGCAAGCCTACAGATTTGAAAACAAATACCGCAAAAGCAATCCCTATGCAAGTTCCTATGCTAACAAGTCATATTCCCTGAGCAATCCCATAGTACTTTGACCCACACATTACTGAACACATCCATGATGCCACCGGGCATGGTGGCTCAATTGATAGAGCGTCCGCCTCATGAACGGGGGGTCATGGGTTTGATCCCTGACCGAGTCATACCAAAGACTTACAAAAATGGGACCTTCTGCCTTCTAGCCAGGTGCTCGGCATATAAGAATGGAGAAGGGTAATAATAACAAATTATGTTATGCAGGGCCCGCTGGAAGATTAGCTGATAGCTAAAGTGGCTACCCTGGGTAAATAAGGGCTATTATTTATTATTATTTATTAATGATTTTAGTATTACACCTGATGATTGCATCAAGATGATGTCTTACTATGGTTGGGCTTAGAGAAATATCAAGGAATTGATAGTTCCCATGTTCATTTAATTCTTCAATTCCATGGTTCCTGGTACTGTACAGCACACTCATAAGATCACGTAGTCCTCATTACTAACATCCTAGATAGATGTAGTGTTAGTTGTCTCAAATGATATTTTTCACCCACTGGAGCCTGAGATAAAGCGGGCTGGGGTCTATGCAAAATGCATGTTATACCAAAATCAAATCGTCCTCAGGGCGTTAAGTGTTGAAATTTTTGCTCAAATCCTTGTTTCATTGTTATTTGGGGATTATTCCATTGGAATATGTTTCACATTGATGGTACTTGTTATGTTTCAGGGGAAAAGACACAGAAATCCCTAAAGAAGAAGAAGAAAAAAAAAAAATTTGGTCATCACACAATTTTTCGGATATTATTTGCTGGCAGAGGCCTGAAAGGAGTCGAATAACTTCAATTCACATACTAGTACATGTAATGCTAGGAGTCCACTGGGCCGGCGCCAGTTCTCGCCAGTTCGCGCCAAAGACTATGTGATTGGCGCGTAGTGGCTCGCTGTGGCGCCGAATTAAGGTCCGCTCGGCATGTTGTGTGTCGCCAAGTGGAATAAACTAGGTGTCACATGGCGTGCGCCATTACATTCCAGTGGATTCCAAAGGCGGATTGTTTGCGCCATTTGGTGCCACTTGGTGGACACTTCGCGCTGATTGCTCGATGCAAGTGGCGCGACGAATATTTTAAACATTTTAAAATTTCCTTGCCGCCAAATTCAAATTTGGCGCCGTTACGAGCCACCACGAGCCAGTTGGGAGGCAGTTTGAGCCACTGCACGCCACTAGGCACCTTATTGGCGACACAAGGCGCCACAGCAAATTGCATTGGCGCGAACTGGCGCCGGCCCAGTGGACTCCTAGCATAACATACTAATGCACAAGTCTTGTGGAGAAATCAAGTTGAGTATCGTCTTACCTGGCAGCATCCAATCTTTCTTGTAGTACTCTCCGGTCCTTCTCACTATTAGCCACAGCTTGTTGTAGATGATGCAGCTGCTCCTGTTTCTGCGTAGCTTCCATTGCGGTGTCATTGAGTGACAGTGATAGAGATTGCAACTAACATGTAAAGACAAAAGGGAAAGACAATACCAGGTTGCAATTATAAATTTGATTGTAAATTGACCCCTCCAGCCTTGTGTTCCTGGATAATATTTGATTTTATAACAATAAATAAATATATAAAATAAGTAAATAAATAATAAATAAATAAATGAAATAAATAAATAATAAATAGATAAATAATGATAAATAAATGAATAATAAATAATAATAATAATAATAAATAAATCAATAATTCAAAAACTTGTCTCTCATGTAATTTCACCTATTTGACAACAGAAATTTTTTTCCAGAGAGATAACCGTATCATATATCAACGGACAGCTCGTATTTGGCAAGAGCTTTTTCATCGACAATGAAAACAATAGCATGTTCTAAAATGTTTGTAACAATTTTGGCCTAATTCTAATGAGATATGATAATCAAATACAAGTCAGATATGGATGCCTATAGAAGTCCTTGATTGAAATGTTACTTCAAGAATTTCTTAAGCATAATGAGAAGTATGTATAGTCAATTCTCTCTAATCAAAATGTTTCTTTCAATGCACAGTTGGGTTAACATCTACATCACTGCATTGATCTTTACAATGATACTACCCCTTATTTCTATTTTCAGGAAAATGTTCGGGAATATTCTCAGTCTGTACAAATTTTCTAACTTTACAATGATATGGCAGAATGTGCTACTTACAGCCGTGAAGGGGTTGAAATTCATCAAATGATTCTCACCTGATCTTTGAGGGTGTGTTCTCCTTCCTCAGACCTAGCCAGGGAGCTGGACAGCCTGTCGATGGTCAGCTGCAACGAGGTGTTCTTACTCTCCAGGTCCTGGATCTGTCTCATCAGAGCCTCAATCCTATCCTGCAGGACCTGGCTCTCCGTCTCCTTGTCGTTCATCGAGAGATGCGACCTCTGGAGATCGCCCTCGAGTGCACGTCGCTTAAGCTCAAGCTGTGTGCAGCGGTTCTCTGATGCCTCCAGGGCCTCTCGCATGGAGCGCTTTTCACCTTCCATCTTCTGGGAGCCCTGGTTCATCTTGGCGATGCGATCGCTTAGGTTACGCTTCTCAGCCTCAGCCGACTGGAGGGAGCGCTCCAGGGTGTTGATTTTCTCCTGTAATTTCACATACAATAATAATAATAATAAATAATAATCATAATATGTTTTGTTTACCCAGGGTAGCCTTTTCAGTACTATGTACTGTTTTCCCAGAGGGCCTGCAAGCATATTATTACCCTGGCTTTAGTGTTCAGTGGTGTCCGGTTCAACTTCAACTGTTGCAGCAACTTTGCTGATATGCTCTCATCATCTTGCATAAAACAGTACCCACGAATAATGCAGTATGTTTTTAAAACTTTCTTTACCTACATGTATACAGATGGTCATTTTTTACTCCTTTAACCTCATAAATCAAGAAAATGTGAGTAGTATCACTCCTATTCATAATGGAATCTTTGGCTTCATTTGAATCAAAGATTTTGAAGGTAGCAGTTCATGGTATCTGGATTTTAACAGGTAATAATGAACCCTCCCTGCACATTATCATAGCTGAAACTCTACCTGCATGCCTTTGCGATCCCTCTCACTTCGCCGGATGGTCTCTTCCTGAAGCATGAGGGCGGTCTGCGCGCTGCTCAGACGCCCATCGGCACCACGTTTGCCCTCCTCAGCCTCTGTCAGAGACTTCTGGAATTGCTGCAGACGCTGGTCCACACGGTGCCTGGCTGCCTCATTCTCAGCCAGCTCTTGGGTGAGCAGACGAATGCGACCGCAAGCCTCATCCTGAATAAAACAATGTCAAATAAACCTGCTTTAGAAATGACCACCTGTTTGTAAAGTCATTTTTGTTTCCTTTGATAAATGTAGAATACCAAAGTTACAAAAACAAATCATGATGAAATAAAAAAAAATTGTGAATGAGGAAACAGCACAAGTCAGAGCCTCATGGGTGCCGTCACCATAGTAAGGAAGTAGGGTAACAACAGAAAGAAAGAGAACTTTTGAAACATATACATGTAAGTAATAAACCTGTACAAAAGACTGCCTGCCTATAAAGACAGCTTCATTTCTCACTCTTCAGCAATTTCCATACACTGTACATGCCAAATTTTGTTTGTATGAAGAAGTTTTGTTTGTTTATTTTCAAAACAAACAAATATAAAGCAAAGTGGCATGTTCATTCAAACTCAAGACCAGACATATCGAACTGGAGGCACATGTTCTGACTCAGTGTTTAATTACGAAGAACACTAAATGAACTCGTTTTGAGCCAGGACCAAAAATTAGATCTAAACCCTCAACCTAAACAAAACAAAAGCCTGATGTAACAAAAAGCCTGATTGCAGCTCTTACCTTAAATCTAGAGCAAAATAAAGCTCTGAACAATGGTCAATTGAACAAATGTCTGATCACCATTATGTTAATTCTAAATGGTTATAAAGAATAGCCTTAGCTCACCCTTTCTCTCTCTGTATCCTTGAGCTGCTGGGAGAAGTCCTTGAGAGCGATCCTGACTGTCTCAGGGTCGATATCCGCCACCAGCTGCTCCATACGAGTAGGGGAGGTACTACGGGTTGGGAGGGGGCTCCCAGACCGGTCTTGAAGCTCAGGGGAACCTGTCCGTGGGATGGGGCTGCCAAAGCCATCGGCAGTGGAGGCGAAGGTGTTGTCAAAACCTGAAAAGTGATTTTTGGACAGTGTTTGCTTAAGCAGAGTATTTGTATTTCAGAGTTACAGCTGTAACTTATATCCGAGGGACTCGTTTTTCCAGGATCAGGATCAAGAGAAAGGGAGCAATTTACTTCCCAACAAGTCAATGACAAGAAGCTATGAAAAATTATGGAAACATGGGTTTACTGAGCATGTTCAATGCATCTGGAGAAGCTTAAGTCCTGAGAAAGGTGATAAATGATTTTTGAGAAGTCTAACTCTTTTCATGTCAGTTTGGAAGAATATCATGACAGAAAAGCTTGACTGTTTGGCCGAAACATTTGTGAGTAGTCCCGTACACCCATGTCTGCGTGCACTGTCTGTGCTTTTCAGCAACATTGAGTTTATTTTTGTTTTTCCATTTTGAGTTTCATAACCTCAAGGTATATACTGATTTTTATGTAACCACATGATCAACCTTCCCACGGTGCTTTGAAATGTTTTCTCTCACACTGTACCTGCAAGTTTATCTGACTTCAAAGATCTTCAAAATCTGGACAAAAATGTGAGACTAACCTTTAACAGGAGACCTGGTCCTACGTCCTCGTACCGGACTAGGACTCCTATCCCTCAGCGACTGCCTTGTCCCTGGCGAAGTACTGCTAGCTAGACTCTGAGAGCTGCCCATGCCACCCGCTCCGATGCCTAAGGTTCGACGTAGGGTGGAATGAAGGCTACCCAGCTTGAACTCTACCTCTTGCTTTGCACCTAGATTTGGGTGGGGGGGGGGGGGGGGGGAGAGAATAAGGTCAAGTAAAGGGCACTAGTTCCTGACTCAACCTTGGTGAATTACTACTACCTAGACTAAGAGTTATGCACACCATCATCTCAAATTCCAAAAGGTTTGACCCATGGTAGACTGGAGGTTATTTGACTGGAATGCTATCTCTTGCTTGGTTCCCAGAAAGGGGGAAAAAAATCCAATACTGACTTAACTGAAGAAATGGCATCAAATAAAAGTCACTCGGTGTTAAACTATCTTGGAGAACTAACGTTAGCTGGACTTTAAGAGCTACCCATATAACACACTCCAATGCCTTGGGAATGACTTAAGATGGAAAGGAGGCTACCTAATTTGAGTTCTACTTCCTGCTTGGCCTCTAGATGAGGGAAAGAGGTAGGTTTGTTTGTTTGTTTTCTTAAGCGTGAATTAATAAATCAAGTCTGAACAAAGCTTAGCTCTAATAACTCCAAGGCTTCAAAAGTAACACCAAATTCAAAATTTTTAACAAGACTGACCAATTTAATAATAACAAAAATAATAATATTCTGTTCTTGTATAGCGCATATCACGTCTCTATGTGCTTCCAAAGGACTTTGGATATTATCATAAACCCACAAGAAATGATCAACTACACTACTGTGAAAGGCATATACTGTAACATCATAGGAACATCATTTTAATAAAGATGGAAACATTTGATACCTTGGTGATGAAGAATGAATGTAGAAGTGCTGGAAGAATTGAATACTGTAATGAAATTAGAAGAGGCGAACAGGCTACATGTATGTAGTCATACCTTCCACTTGAGCCAACTGAGACTCCAAACCATTGACCCTTCCTTCTGCAGCACTAAGCTTCAACTTGAGCTCTCCCAGCTCTGCCTTGGTCCCATCCAGTGCATTCTCTGTGGTGCGTAGCCTCTCAGAGATACGCCTCTCCGCTGCACGAGTCTCCTCCACGGACATGGTGTAATCTTTCTCCTTGAGGCGGAGCTCCTCTTCCAGATCGCCGTAGCGACGGTTGAGGTTCTGGGCGTCCTTCCTGGCAGACTCGCGCTCTGCCTCGGTCTCCATGACCTAAATCAGGAGAGAAACAGGATGAAAGCCTCTTTATTCACCTCAAAGACAAAATATCGCAGCAAATTCAATGACATAACGTCAGTGGGCTGTTAAAACCTCGTATCTCAATATTAAAAAATTTTGAGGACAGCTCAGAAAAAGCTCTATTTTAGAGTTATGACATAAGTGGCAACCTTCTTTTGCCTAGAAAGAGTTCTCTACAGGAATTAGGAGACTGTTTTCAGACAATATGAGGTTGTCACCATTGCCATAATGCAAAAATACAGCTTTCTCTGAGCTGTCCTCAAAATTCTTAAATTTTGTGATACAAGGTTTTAACAGCCCACCGATGATAAGCATGTGTTAGTATGGATAAGGTAGCTTAATGAAATGGTGTGAAAATGCAATGCAATACAGACAACAATAAGCATTTTGCGTTCTTTACGCGTATTTCCCACTGCACTGTTTCGCTATGCTATCTAAAGTCTTGTAAAAATATATGACGCGCAGTAAACCCCCGTGTTTTTGCTGTGGTAAGTGAATGGGATATGAGTCGGTAAAAGACAAATCCGCCGAGGCAAGAGACATATTTTTTGCCTCCTGGTGGCAAAAAGCTGTTGACCAATCAAATTCTTGTAAAGTTAGCAAAAAAATATGATGTCATGAGTTTGTCTGCCCAATTTTTGAAATAAATCTCTTTACTTGAGCGTTAATGTGCGTTCAATAACAGAAGTGACGTGGTTTGCCGAGCTATATCTGAACACTAAAAAAAACGTGGGGGTTTGTTGCGTCATATCTTAACAAACCTTCGGGATTCTTTCTTATAATCCCCACAAGCCATATCTCACAAGTAAAATGTTTTTTTCTTTATTAATTACAAATTTGCAAAAGAGAAAGGGTAGGCTTATACATTTCTGTTTGACCATTCCTAATCTATGGTGGCCCTGAAGTACGCTTGACAACAGGTCATGTGCGACGTGAATTTCGCATCCTGGGTCATAAATTTCGCATCCCAGGTCGTAAATTGCGCATCCCGGGTCCTGAACTTCGCATCACGGGTCATGCATTTCGCGACTGGGGCGCAAAGTTGGCCATGAAATTCACGTCGGACATGACCTGTTGTCGAGCGTACTTCAGGGCCATCATACCAATCTCTATATTTAAGTCTTTTACCATAAGAGGAAAAACACTGAAAGTTTCTTCTACAAGATGATGTATTAGGATGTTCAAAACACAGAAAACAACACTCAATATCCAAAATTTAGGTAATGCCTACCTTTTGTTTGAGAGCATAGATCTCCTTCCTGTTCTCTTCCTCCTTCTCATCACCTCTGGCGACACGGTTGTGAAGGTCATGGATGTCCTTGGTCAGCTTGGCTTTATCTGTGTCCAGCGTCTTGACCTGATTGGATGAAACAATTGTGATGTCATTATCAAGATTGAGCTGACAATACAGTCAGATCATTGTATCTACATGCAGCTAAAGTGTAGGGCTTGGGTGTGCCACCTACATGATATGTAGGTGGCACATATTATGATGTTTACTCATTCAGTCATGGAGTAGTGGATAGGTCAATACACTATGGCAAGACATTTTTATGAAGACTAAAATTTATATTACTCTCCACTGTGGTGAAAATACACAACAGAAAGAATTTTGTTCAATGTTTTGGCACCTTGAAAGGGTAGTTCAGCTAAAGTTGGGAAAATAATAGTATTCAGTACTTTACGACCTCCAGAAAGAGTACTTTCAAATCCAGCAGGTTATTATTATTATCACGATGACTCTCAATCAAGTGTCCGGATCAATGCTTGATCAAATAAATTGCATATACACCTAGCTTCCTACAGTTAAAGACTTGAGAAGTTTGACTGAGAAGGCACTCATGAATGCTAAAGAAATATGCACGGGACCATCATTCATTACCATAAGCATGATTAACATGATCATAAGCATTAGGATTTTCAGTATCTCTGTCATGAAAGTTGTCATAATTACCTGTCTTCTTAGCTCCTGGAGTTCTCTCCTGGCCTCCAGACGAGACTTCTCTACCTCCCTGAGACTGGCTCGAAGGTCTCCAGACTCCTTCTGCAAGGCCGTCTTGCTCTCCTCCAGAACTGTTCATGAAATGGTTACAAGAGTGAGAGGAAGAACATGTGGTATGAGTACGAAGGAAGATACATGTATTATACTTTCGACATCTGTTGTTAAGCTTTTCCCCCTTCTAGGAAGCAGGTATAAGTCACCAAGGGTCAGACATCGATTAACCTAATCTTTTAACTTACTATTCCTCATAATAATTATTGCCATCAGGCACACCACCACCACCATCATCACCTGCATCACCATCATCATCATCATCATCATCATCATCATCATCATCATCATCATCATCATCGTCATCATCATCATCATCATCATCATCCCTCCTCTTCTATCTCATTTGCAATCTTGAGATTTATCCTCCAGTATAAACGCTCACCACCACCAACACCATCACCATCACCACCACCACCACCATCTTCATCATCATGATCATCATCACCATTATAATCATCATCATTACAATCATCATCATCATCATCATCATCATCATCATCATCACAGTCAACACAACCACCATCATCATCACCATCACGACCACCAATCAACACATCCCTCCTCTCCCTTCTTACCTGCAATCTTCTGTGTCTTATCCTCCACATTTCTGTTCAGCTGAATGCGATCCGTCTCCACCTTCTTAACCTTCTGCCGTAGTTCCTCGTTTGCTCTGTTGATGGCTTCCTTCTCCCGGGTTTCATCATTGATCTGTCGTTTCAGATCCATGTTCTCTTTGCGCTGGATCTCCCGACCTTCATCGCCTTATGGATGAGAAGTAGGAGATATGGTAAAAGTAAACCTCACTTCTGATCCAACCGTATATAATAACCACACAAGGGAAACAGAAAAAGTGGCCATTGCAGACAGGTGACTGCTAGAGGCAGGTTCTACGGCACATATAGTTCTTCTTTAAGGGAGACAATTTACACGGTTACTAAAGCCAGGTGGTCTTCATAGAAAGATGACCACTAGTTTGACTGTATTTCATCATTGATTTTTAAATTCTTGGGATAAAAGACCTTATCTGCTACCTTCTCTGATCTTGCGGTGTGCCTCTATGAGTTCTCTCCTGACACCGTCCCTGCTTTCTTCAGCCATCTTGAGTTGTGTTTTCAGTTCGTTGACCTCCCTCAGGAGAGCTTCCTTAGCTTTCTGAAGTTCCTTGATTTGAGTGTTGAGATCCTTGGCCTGGCGCTCTCTCGCATTCCTGTCAAAATTTCACATTTGTTCTTTTGTTAGGTACTGCCTCTACCTCCTGATGATACCACTGATAATTTTTTTTTAGTTTTTCTATCTTTTACAACATAGCTCCTCCCCTCAGCAAACCCCCCAAACCCCAAGCCCCCTTACTCCTGTTGGCTCCACTATCAGATTTACAACTTACTAACAATTTTAAGCCAACAAGCAACATATTTAACCTGTTAAGCACTACTTTAAGCACTACTTTAATGTGGAATATTCCGCGGTGTGGAAATTTTCGCGCACTTCGTGCAGCACTATACTTGCATGAAAATAAAACCGTGTGAAATATTTTGTTCATTTTGCATACAAATACAGTTATCCTAAATGTCTGCGGTGCAGCACTATACTTGCATGAAAATAAAACCGTGTGAAATATTTTGTTCATTTTGCATACGAATACAGTTATCCTAAATGTCTGCGAAAATAAAAAATGCGGGATCGTCTTTAACTCAGCTGAGCGCGAAAAATTAATCGCACAAAAATTTTCACTTTTACAGTATTTGATTTTGGTGTAACACATATTGAGCCCGGTTTATCTCAGGCATAGTATGCAACGAATTAATGGGTTGCTATATGTACACTTTAGCGTCACATGAAAAAGATTTTTAGGGCTTGCATCCTTAACCCAGGTGATATTTCCACTAACGATTTCCTGTGAGCGAAGATAATTTTGATTTATCACTTACGTTCCCTCTTCAAATCTTGCTCGTAGCTCTTTCAGTTCGTCCTGTACATCTCTGATTGCTTCCTGTGAAAAAAAAAAAAAGTGGGTAGTACATCATTTTTGTTATTTGATCCTTAACCCTATATAGCCCGGGCTATTTTGAAATTGCATAGCCCGGGGGGGGGCCTATTAGGCCCCCCCCTCAGATCTCGGCCGTTTATCGACCGATTGCGACCAAATTTGGTGTGTGGGTGTCTCATTATGTATTTTACAAGAATGCGTTGTCAAATTTGTGATATTTATTATCATTTTTTATTTATCTAATTAATTATGCAAATATTCAAATTTTTTCAAGGAATTTTCATTTTTTGTAGTTTTCCCCCCATTTTTTGAGAAAATGCAATGGAATCAAGCATGTTAGTAGCCAGTCATGTAATCTAAAAGACAGCTCACTCAACTGTATTGAAATTGTATAATTATTAGATTATAATAGTAATTAATTATGCACATATGCTAATTTAATGTATTTCTTTGTTTTTGATTTATTATGTATTTCTTTATTTTGAAATCTCTATTTTTTATTGTTTTTTTCAAATCTAGAATAGTTGGTGATAGCCCAAAAGAAAGTTATGTGAGGAAAAACAGAAAAAAAACATTCATCTGACAACACTTCTTGTAAAACCCATACATTGTACACACAAAAGTCGATGGAAATTGTCATTTTCGGTGACATTGGTCACGAATATGTGCTATATCTCCCCAAGTGTACCCCCGATTTTCGCAAACAGGGTCTCAAAATGTGCGGGAGATGTGAAAGAAAAAAGTCATGAAATTTCAGCGTATTATTTTTTTGCATTTAGAAATTATCGCGAAAAATGTCGAGGGGGGGGCCTTTTAGGCCCCCCCCCGGGCTATATAGGGTTAAATATCAACCCCCCAAAAATTATGAAATAAGGACTGTAGCACAAGAAACCCTGAAAATACTTCCTTTTATTATGGGAGAGGCGACTCAAGCTGTCTGAATTCCTTTTCAATATATCTTAAAAGTACAAATTTGCTTCATCCCTGCAGAAGAGTTAATGATTATACATTTTCAGGAAGACCTATGGGTTCTTCTCCATTAAAGCCATTGAGTAACTTTTAAAAATCAGGGCTGCATGGCCCTATATGCTATCAGTTTATGTGATATTGTGTAAAAATGAAGCCCTGAAAAAATGCATTTCAAAAGCATCATCATGTGCTTGATAACAACATCTTATATTTCAAAACCTTCACATTCCTTGCTGTTTATTTGTCTTTCTGAGCATCTTTATACAACACAGACACCAAATTTATCAAATGAAGCCTCCACAAGTTACTTATGTAAGAAATTTACCCACTTTGGAGTTGGAAAAAAGTCCATAAATTCATCAAACGATAGCTTCAAAAGAGAAATACGTGTCAAACACACCAAACCAATCTAATATCTTTATTACCCAAAAGAACAGTTTTGGAATGAGAAAGTATGAAGACATTATTCAATTCAAGTTTGATTAATTCTTTTATTTAATCATAAAATAAAATGGCAATAACCCCTGTGTTTACGATGTAAGATATACAAAGATGAAAATATAGGATTGAAGAAAACGGGAGTTATAAAAAAAGTGCAGGAAACTTTTAAGGCATAGCTCCCTAGATGCATATAGGAGACATTTCAAGGAAGAATGAAGCAAAGTAATAGGAAATAAACATATTTCATTTCATTACCTTGTCTGTCTCGGCTCGAGTAAATGCCTCCCTCTTGAGTCTATCCATCTCCATGGAGGAATTAGCAAGCTCTCTCTGAGAGGCGTTCAGCTTCTCTACGAGTTGGTTCCTTTCCGACTGAGCCAGTGATAGCGACTACAGAGCACAATTGAGGAAAAACGAGTGTCAGATTCATGCTCTGATATTTAAATCTATCTGGCCTATATTGATGAACACAGCAAACCAAGTCCCAAACCCCACCTAAGAGCATAGCGTTAGTGCCATGTCTGCCACAAGGACAGAAGATATGACGAAGTCCCAGCATAGATCGTTACGATTTGGTTAAAGCAAATTGCCACAGTAATTTCCGAAACACGCAATTTGCGTATACCTAGATGTTCGTTAGTCCGAAAATGAGATAGGGTTCATTATTCCGAAGGTTCGTTAGTCCGAAAATGAAATAAGTGTCGTTAGTTCAAAAATAACTAACGAACAGAAAAACCTTATTTCATTTTCGGACTAACGATCCTTCGGAATAACGAACATTATTTTGTTTTCGGACTAACGAACCTTCGGAATAATGAACCCTATCTCATTTTCGGACTAATGAACTTCGGACTAACGAACCTTATTTCGTTTTCACATTAACAAACCTTCGGAACAACGAACCTTTTTCATTTTCGGACTAATGAACTTTGGACTAACGAACCTTCAGAAAAAAGAAACTGCGAACTAACGAACCTTCGGAATAACGAATCTTCAGAATGAACGAAACTTCGGAATAACGAACTGTAACCATCTAATCAGGGGGATGTTTCACAAAGAGTTAAGTTGGACTTAGAGTCATGCGTAAGCACCAATGCCCATCTGGTATTTAGCGCGTAATCTCATTGATAGACTTCCCCATAGGGTGTGTCCCCTGAGCACGATCTGACAATTGCGGGGATGCATAATATACAGCGTGCAAGTAGGAATTTAAGTGCAACTTTAAGTCTAACTTAACTCTATGTGAAACAACCCCAAGATCAAACTTTGATATCTACCTGTTGCTTGTCATTCTCCGCCAGGAGCAAGCTCTCGTCCCTCTCCCTCTGGAGTGCTATCAGCTCCTCTGTGAGCTCCTCTTTCTCCTGCATGGATCTAGAATTCAGATCCTCTCTCTCCTGGTTAGTCTTCCTCACAAGGTCTTCTTTCTCTGCCTCCATGGCTAGCTTCAGGCTCTCCTAAATAAAGAGAATATTTAGGATGGGTTACTTAAAAGGTTTCCGATCGGTCACATTCGCTTTTCTTGCTATTGCCTAATTCATTATATGGCCATGACCATGGTATATAACATGGTATATTGCACGCTTATTTGTGTACAAAATTCCATAGGCCAGGGTATCGATAACTTACAAATTATTGATAATTTACAAATTTACATAAAGCGCATTGAGTGCATTGCACTTCATGGCTTGTGACGTATGTGGTATTGTAAATAGTTTGGTTGAGTTCCCACAAACAATTTCCCATCTTATATAACGCACAGAACACGCTCACTGTCATCAAATATACCATAAAATATGCATCCACAGATATCGAATTTCTGTCGTGCACTATATACATATGATGCACTCAAGAAATCCTAAAGCTATGGATGCACATATTATGGTATATTCAGCTCCAGAGCATGCACTATATGTATAATATGTCATTAAATACATCAGAATTACACAAATATGAATAACAGACAATGTATAAATGACAAAATACCCGACGTGTTATCCTCAGAGAGGTGAAAAGAGTCAGGGTTTTCATTTTCATATTTTTCAAAGCCATGTTCCAGAGTAATTCAATACAAGGTGGAAAGAAAATATAATTTCCAAATTCTATGTTTCTGAAAATAAGCCATGATTATTTAATTGAGGTTATCATAAATCATTATCAGTGAGAACTAAACAGAAATTATGTTTTAAAAATCACACTCATGAGAGAGATGAAAAGGAATTACACACATAACTAAGTTAATACAGCCTGCCTCACAAAAAGATCTTCAGCATCAATTTGGCAGGTCAAGTGAGGCTTAGAGTCTGAAAAATGAATCTAACCATATTTCACAAGTAAATAGATTGTGGGAATTAATAAACATTGCTCCTGGGCCCCCGTTTCATAAAGCTTGTTATCAATAACAAGTTGCAATAACTGTTATAACTACTGAAATCCTTGCATATGATTAGCTGAGAGCAAATTTTGTCATAGAAATGTGGCAGTTGTTACTGATAACAGTTTTATGATATGGGGCCCAGGCTATGAATCAAGGCAGTATTCAGGAATTTTTTCCGGGGGGGCAAGAATGTATTCAATATTTGAGGGAACACGCAAGTGAGGGAGTGAAGCGACCGAGCGGGAGTTTTTGCATTTTTAAAATTGAAATCGAACAATCTGGTGTACATTTTGGGTGGAATTTGGAGAAATTCTATAAAAAAAAGTTAGGAAAGAATAAAAAAAAGTTAGGAAAGAATAAAAAAAAGTTAGGAAAGAATAGAAAAAAGTGGGTTTTGAAAATTTCTAGGGGGACAACTGCCCCCTGCCCCCCCCCATGTGCATACGGCCATGCTACGAATGTTATCTCCTCACCCGTTCCCTGTTGAGTCTCTCAACGTCTTCATCATGTGCCTGCTGACGTTGTTTGAGAGCCAGCTGAGTATCTCTCTCCTGCTGTACCATCCTCTGGTTGAGGAGCTCAAGATCTTTCTGGTACCGGGTGGTCTCGATCTCCATCTCCTTGCGCTGCCTTGCAAGCTCAACTGAATCAAGAAATATGATAGCATTACAAGAACCTCTCGTTTAAAATTTACCCCACCACAATAACACAGGAACCTACGTATTTCAGGTGCGGTAAACCAACCCCTATTCAAAAGCCCTGTTAAAAGTCTCATCAGTGCCTAGCATCTTCGCACGAGAGGTGGTGGTTTTGGATTATACCTGTACTCATCATCATCTTACGTAATAGTGTAAACAGACTCTTACCACGGCACTGCCTGAAAGGAAATGAAAAGTATGAAATATATTTCATGTGTTTTAAGATATTGCCATGTCCAAAAGTCACTCATGATTTAGATGAAAACCAAAATTAAACTTCAAACAAAGTGAAATGACCCAGAATTTGCAATAATAGCAACATTTTTAACTTCATAAGCTAGTTGTGACTACACGTGCACCAGGCACGTGTAGTCACAGCTTATTTCTCTTTCTCTCTCTCTATCAACCTGTGAAGGTCGCCTCTCCGTGAAAGGGATTGGGCTTCCCAGCGCTTTTGTTTATTTAGGCTTACTGCAATCTAAGATGACTAGAAGTCATTTTGGGGTTTCAGTTTTAAACACGGATTTTCATCATGGAGAAAGATGGTACAAATGCACATATATATGGATACATGGTACAATAATAATAATAATAATAACTTTTCATTTATTCAGCGCATAACAATTAAAATTTAAATCACCATGCGCTTTACATTGGAAAGAAAAAAGTATGCGTACATCAACATTATTATCTAAGAGGATAAGAAACACTACTAGATGCACATTGACATATCTAAACAAGAAATTATATTACACTACTGTAGGAAAAGGTATTTCTATAAGGGTGTCTTAAAATATGAAGGGAAGATGTATTCCTAATAGTTAAGGGTAGAGAATTCCACAGAGCTGGGGTTGAAACTACAAAGGATCTGTGTCCATAAGTATGCATATTAACAGGGTGTATTGCAAGGAGGTGTTGTGATGACAGATACAGCGGTACAGTGAAAGATTAAAAACTAAGAGAGATGGAGGGAGGGAGGGAGGGAGAGAGAGAGAGTAGAGTAAGTGTATTAAGAGAGGGGAATGCGAGTGGGAAAGAAAGGAAGGAAGAGGAAAAATTGAGAGATTGAGAAACAGACAATCAGGGAAATTGAAAAAAAATATGTGAATCAAAATTTCATATACATAATGCAATTTTATCATCTTGTTTGAAATTTCACTGCCAGAACCTGCAGAATGTCAAATACTTAAGGAGGCAACAGACAAGAGATTTTATTAGAAGATTTTTTTCTACGTAAATAAAGGAACACTAAATCTTTCTGCCCGAACTAGGAAGAGTATAAAATCAAGGAATCTCACCCGTTAGTCCTTCTTTTGAGACACCCTGTTCTTGAAGCTCGCCCTCCAGTTGTGCCCGCTTTGCCTCAAGCTTTGCGACAGTCTGTTGGTATTCGTACAGTGATCTCTCAAGACTTTCCTTGTCTGTGTTCATTGCAGCTATCACCTACACATCAATATCAAGACGGATAAATGACAGGTAAAGATGAACACACCAATAAAACAACATTAAACAAAACTTGATTCTTCTTTCTTCACTCTTTCTATTTCTCTTTGTTTCTTAGAAAAAAGGGCATATGATTCATACTGAATATCTTACATTGTTAGTCCCATCTTCATGTTTTTGTATTTCTCTTTCACTTAAAACAAAACAGCCTATTATTCACATTTATTATCCAAATTTTTAGGCTCTTCTCAAATCTAACACACCACTAGATTTTTCCCTTACCTAACCTGTGCTCTTTTCTCTCTCTAATATACAAAGAGGAGAACAATTAATTCAGCCTTTTTGAGTTTTGACCCAATTAAGTTCTTTGCTCTGATATCAAACTTCTCTATTTTTCTTTTCTCTTAAACAATAGGGTCTATGATTCAATTTTGAACTTGCATCTTTACACCCTTCTCAAATTTTTTAGCGATTCTAGAATTTCCCCCTCACCTCCGCCTGTGCTCTATTCTCTCTTTCCGATGCGGTGAGCTGAACGATCAACTCGGCCTTCTCCTTAGTCAAGTCCTCCTTCTCCTTAGCGATACGAGAGACGGCTTCCATCTGTCTCTCGGTATCTCTCCGTGACTGGAGTAACTCCTCAGCTAGGGAGTTCTTCTGTCGGGTCAGCTGTTGGGTAACAAAGAAAAAAAATGTTTGAATCATATCAATAATCGTTCTAGAAGAAAGTATGCATTTGGGTTAAGGGTTCAGTTTAGGGTAAGGTTTGATGTTTCATTCCAGATTAAAGCTAAGAATTACTGTAAAAGCAGAAATTTTCTCGTGATAATTTTTTTTTGTTTTCATGGACAGTTAGGATAACTTTATGTACATACAAAATAAACAAAATATTTTGCGCGGTTTCATTTTCGCCCAAGTGTTGTGAGAGGGAAAATGCACGAAAATGTTTACTGTGGTCAGAGTCAAAGTTTGACGATACAGCAATTATTGATGAAACATGTGTTGGATAACTCATTCACAAATATCCACAGATCTTGAAACATACACAGCTCTAATTTTGTACATTTTCAAATAATTGACGCAAAGGAACTAAGGCGGTACAGAAATAGCTTTTCATTACCGTTTTGAAAAGAATACACCTCAGGTGCATAAATTAAAGACGACTACCATGCATCCCTTATTATATACCGGTGTGTAGATTGAGCAATCCAGTTTGAATGATTCTCACATGCTCATGCAGATATTGAATGAAGAGCCTGATCGGTATGTCGCAGGCGGACATTTGACAAAAAGGTTTGAAAGGCCTGTAAAAACTATGTAATGAAATTTGTTGAGCTTTTTTATGTTTTATTGTGAAGGGCATCACTGAAGAAGTTGAAATTTGACAAAATTTGGTTGCCCTGGCTGTCTACCTAAACTAGAATCCATAAATGATGAAAGTCACGGAAGGAGAAAAATGTCACTTTTAACCGATCAGGCTCTGAACCACCACACCATAATGGGTTCAAGTCCAACCCAGGCGGATGACTGGAGCCTACACTGTGTGTTATCGTGCCCCTCCCGTTTCATAGACGCAGGCTATGCTACAGTGGAAAACACTCCGTCCCTTGGATAGGACATTGAATGGAGGTCCCGTGTAAAGGAGAGTCACCACCTTTGCACGTTAAAGATCTCACTGCACTATTTGTGTAAGAGTAGGGGGAAACCCCGGTGTATGTGGTCCACCTGCACACCCCCAATCAGTGATATCGGGAGGAGAGACCTGAGGGTTACAATGATTCAATTCGCTTTTCGCCTCCCAGGCACAGGTGACGCCAAACCAAATAATAATAATAACAATAACAATAATAATAACAATAACAATAATAAAAATAATAATAATAACAAAAATAATAATAACAATAATAATAACAATAACAATAATAATAACAATAACAATAATAATAATAACAATAACAATAACAATAATAATAACAATAACAATAATAATAATAATAATAATAATAATAACAATAACAATCATAATAATAATAATAATAATAATAATAATAATAGTAATAATAATGATAATAATAATAATAATAGTAATAATAATAATAATAATAATGATAATAATAATAATAATCATAATGATCTCTCATTCTTACCTGAGAAAGATTATCACCGAGTTCTCCCTTTTCTCTGTTGAGTAGACTCATTTCTTCTTCCAGTCTCGACTTGTTCTCTTCCATTAGGCTAAGGCTCTGATTTAGACCCATCTTCTCCGTCTCCGTATCCACCTTCTCACTCTCGACCCTCATTAGCTCATCTCGGATTGCCGCCCTCTCTTGGTGGATGGTGTCCTTTTCTTCAATCAGGCGGTTCTTCTCCGCTTCAAGCTGAATGAAGGAAGTGACGGGGGTATGATTTACTTTGTGTTTTATGGCAACGGGTAAAAATGTAGAAATCAATACCCAGACTACAGCTAACACTTATGTAAACAGGGATGCCAACCTTGTAAAAAGCACAGCAGTATTTTCAGAGATGAAAAAGTATTTTTGGGTGGAAAAATGGTATTTTCACCTTTTCTGTAGAAAACATACATGTATGTAGTAATACAATGTTGGGAAAAAAGGTATTTTCCATGAAACCTGCAGAATTTTTTTTATAAAAAACAGTCTAAAAAACTGCAAAAGGGGAAAAGTTGGCATCTCTGTGTATATGCTAACACAAAATTTGCAAAACTGGAATTTTTCTCGGCATTGTAACCAATTCATCATACACTTGTTAATAAAGATGAACACAAGAAAATTGGAAGCATGTCAACGTATTGTTTTGGTGTTTGTTCTTTCTCACAACTTTCAAACTTAACGTCACAACTTCCTGAACCAATGCATACAAATATCATTAAACCACATCACATTACATCACCTACGTTCTTAAAGGTAGCCTTTCCCTTTCGCAAACCTAATTCTGAAAGTTCCCTGACTCTGTCATCATTTGAGAGAGAAAGGCTTTATAACCTATCCCTGAAATTGACAAAGTGTGAAATTCGGTTTTAAGGAAATTATCTTCAATAATTTATCAGAGCTTTTTTTTTTCGCACCACAAAAAAAAGATCTGAAGATTCGAGATAACGCATAACGAAAGGATTCAAGTTACAGCGCTGCTATATGTATGGTACATGTCGTGGCCGCGAGCTGCTGACTTGTTAATTCAAGGTTGGTAGCCAGATTTTAATTTTCTATTAATAACTTAAGCAACGTATGACCATAAGATTAAATACACAATATCAGAAGGGCATATCCTAAACTCATGACAAGTTGTATGGATTTTCGTAGATTTTGCAAAAGGGATGGGCTACCTGACTCACCTGCATGATGACCTTGTTGAGTTCAATCTTATCCTGGCCTAAGCCCTCATTAAGAGCTTGCATCTTGAGGAGAGAGTCGCGAAGCCCAGCCTCCTCGGCTCTCAGACGGTTCAACTCGAGTTCAAGCTCTGCCCGCTGAACCTCCAGACGAGACAGACTCTCACCTGAATAACAATAAATTAAGAATAGATCAGTACCAAATCATGACAGGAGAACTGTAAATATAAACAAATTCTCACCTGAATAAGAAGTGCAGGTGGCTAAATCAGAAGCATTTAGCATTGGGCATCATTACTCAAGCATCAACTAAAAAAGTACAGTTTTAGTCATCCATCAGCAACAACAAAATGAACATGATTTGATTAAAAACTAAAGACAGTCCACAGAGCGCTACTGAGCTTTGTCGCTGGAATAAAAAGTACATGTACAAGTTCTTCAAGTTACATTCACACATAAGCTATTCAAAAACTCCTTGGAAAAACAAGAAACAATAATTCTGATTTAAGTACATGAGATAATAATGGTAATAATAATCACAAATCTGTTTGATACAAAATTTAGATCAGTGAGTATAATAAGGGAAATTTTGCTTCACTGAACTATTTTTCCCCAACAACGTTCCCACCTAGAACTCAATCACATACAAAAAAAAGTTTTCAGTTTGATGCAGTAATTTGTTGGAAGCACTTTACTGTACACTCATTTTGAAGAAGGGGTTCAATGTGAATGTAACACACAATATATTAATACAGATAAAAGCCTCAAAATTAGTATATTTTCATAGAACTTACTGATTTCTGCCTTTTCTTGCTCCAGTACTTCTTTCTCCAGGACAGCTTTGTTAAGAGCTTCTTTCAAGGTAACAATATCCTCCTTCAGATTAGAGTTCTTTCCTTCCATCTGCTCAAGAAGCTTGTGACTGGATAAGGGAAAACATAATTTTGGCTTCTTTTATATTACAGATTTCTTTATATTCAGATTTTGAAGTAACTGTTATAACAACATTTCCTTTTCTTCCTTTTCTTCTTCTTTATTTCTTTATTGTGGAAAAATATCTATCTCACCTTTTCTTTAATCTAACAAAAATCTTATTTACATCCACATTCTCTATTTTCCCTGTCAAACTCCATTCCTATTCTATCCTACCTTGTTTAGATCTTTCTACTAGCGCCTCACTCTCCTCTTCCTTTCTCCTATTCCTATTTCTACTCCTACTCCTACTCCTACTTCCACTTCTTCCCAATGCCATCCACTCTTAATTCTATATCACATTCTTACGACTCTTCCTCAAATCATCCTCTCATGATCACCTTCAATCTTACCTTCTTTCGATTTCCTTCTTCTGCCTGATGCTATCCTTCTCTCTATCCTCCCTCTCATCTTCCAGATGATCCCTCTGTCTTTGCAGGTCCGAGTTCGCTGCCTGGAGTCTTTCATTCTCAACGTTAAGAGACTCGATCTGAGCATTCAGAGACTGGCGTAGATTCTCCAAACCAGATTTCTCACTGAAATAACAAAAAAAAAACATAATCCTCTTTTTTAAAAAGGTGAGAGTATTGTACAGATATTTCAAAAAACACATTCAAGATTTAATGCAGATTTTTGCTCTTGTTCTCAATGTATCGATACTTGATCTGAGCATTCAGAGACTGGCGTACATGTAGGTTCTCCAAACCAGATTTCTCACTGCAATAAACTCCCCCCTCCCCCCCCCAAAAAAAACCCCCACCAAAATCCTCATCTTTTAAAAAAACCTAAAATATTATATTTTTTTTAAAAATCAAGGTTTGATGATTTTTACATATGTTTTCAATGGACCGTGACTTCATCTGAGCATTCAGAGGCTGGTGTGGGTTATCCAAACCAGAATTCTCACATAAAAACATATTTATCATAAGCATCATATTAAAATCACCCTACAGGATTATGTAACAAACTCTACTGAGCCAGCTGAACAATAAGCCTGAGATAACTTGCGCTATGATCTATGGAAATTGTGTGTTATACTGAAATCAAATCATACTCGATGGGTTAACACAATTTTGTAAAAACTTGTGCTCTTGGTTTCCTAAAACAAAGAGTTGATCTAAGCATTCAAGGAGTGGATCTGCGCATTCATGAACTAGCACAGGTTCTCCAGTACAGCTTTTCCGAAAGCAAACACACATTGTAACCACTCACCATTAGCTTACAAACAGAGATGGGTGCCACTTGAATACAACTAACTACTATGAAAATATGACATATTGCAGGGAGGTCAAAGAGGTGTTTATACAGACACTTCTGCTTAAGAATGATTTTCATTGGGGGGGGGGGGGGGGGGGGAGAGGGGGGGGGGGAACTAACGGTTCCCAAAAGGGTGCTAATGTCAAAAAACGGTTAAGTCCAACATTCATATGCTAGGCTCCAAAAGTTCGCCAAACATGCACAGGAGTTCAGAAACGTGAAATCTGTGGAATACTGGAAATGTTTGTAAGAAACTTTTTTTTTTTTTAAATTCAATTCTGCTGAACAAAAAGCAAACAATTGATGATGCTTCGGAACTTTTGTAGCCTAAAATATGAATGTATCCTTTGCAAATTGATTGTGTGCTCAGGTCTTTACCTTCCTGTGGCTTCTAGTGAGTTTCTGAGCCTATCCCTATCTCTCTTGACCTCTTCCAACTGTCTCTGAGCCACGCTAAGGTTGTCTCGGTGTGCCTCTACTGCCCTCTCTGCCTGCCTCCTCTCATTCTCGCTACCATCAAGGTTTTTCTTCAGTGTGGAAGCCTGGTCACGAGTAGAGTTCAGCCTTGCTTTCAATTCCTAGGAAGCAAGATCAATAGGCATTTAAAGGGGGCACCCAATGCTGAAACAATGTTAGTTCATTTAAAAGAGCATGACTTTATTAGCAGTAAATCATCTGCCTAAAGTTTTTTAAAAATTCGTGTTGCCAAGGAAACCCCCAAATGTGGTAAGATTTCAGGTTATTTTTGACCCCTCAGCTGTGACCCAGTTTCAACTGGGTACCCACTTTGACGTCAAAATGACGTCAAAGTGGGTACCTTGTCGCGCAATTCTAGCAAAATGCGCGCAAGGTATAATACACTTTGTACAGTCTAGCGCGCAGCACAACTGCAATGCGCGAAGCTGGGTACCCACTTTTACGTCATATCTCATACTCAAATTTTTTGGTCAGCTCTTGATTTTTTAAGAGAAAATTAGCCAAAATGCATTGATTTCGATTGAAAATCATCAAAATTTTTATGCTATTCTTCTCAAAATTCTATTCTCGATCATATATCAAAAAAAATTTACCATTGTGTAATCTCTTTAAAGTGTTATCATAGTGCCAAGTCTACAGGATTTAATAGCATGGTCCACATTCGGGATGAGCGGAAATCCTCGACTGTATACTGTGCTGGCGAAGTGTTACACACAGTCAATACAGAACACACACACAACACCGAGAATTGCCAATAATATTTTGCACTCACACAAAAGTTGAGAAAGTTTGTTGACCTTTGCACTGATGCATAACTCAATACCTAGAGATACGCTTTCGAAGTAGAAACAAGGGGAGTCAGCAAACATCAGAGAGCCCCATATATTGTGAGTATAACATCCCTTTAACCCATTCGTGACAGAGGTCCACACTTTGTGGTTTGGCCTAATATCTTTTGATGCAGAGCCTTAAAAATCATACCAAATACATGAGCAGAAAGAGCAAAAAATTCTACACATACTGTGCCCATTTTGGTTGTGTTGCCAATTTGAAGAATAAAAGCTGATCAAATTAGGCTTTAAATAATTCCTGTCACGAATGGGTTGAATTAATACCACACTTTGTCTACCAGTGCAGGGATGCCAACCTTATAAAAAACCATTGCAGTATTTTGAGGGATGAAAAAATTTTGGGTGGAAAAACAGAATTTTTGCCTTTTCTGCAATAGACACATGTAGTAATACAATTTTGGAAAAAAAATATTTTCCATGAAAAGTGCCGTATTTTTTATTTAAAAAAAAAACTGTGTAAAATACTTCAAAAAAAGGAGTAACAGTTGACATTCCAAACATAAAACAAAGCAGGCAATGGAACATGTTGACATAAATGGAACATAGATTATTACAATTTTAACAAATAAATCATTACATCTATTTTTTCCCAAATTGCCAAGACATCAATGATTTAAAACAATAACATAAAAATGTTTGGAAATGCAGAGGCTGACAAGGAATAATCAGTAAACAAGGAACAAAAGTCTTGCCCAAATACCTGAACTTGAAGCTGTCGTTTCTGTAGAGCAGCCTGGACGGCAGAGAACGTGGAGTCTGGGAAGCCTGGAGAGCGGGCCCTGCTAGGTGACGCAGACCGGCGGGAAGGGGTGACTGGTCTGCGAGGAGAGGGGGAACGGTGACGGTAGTAACGTGTCGGGGAGTGAGGCCTATTGATGGCCATGTTAGAAGGTTACAAGGTCAAAGGTTGATGCATGCAGTAATAAAACAATGTCAATAAGGGGTTACATACAGACAGGTAATTTGTAAAAGTTTGGGAGTGCATAATATATTTCGTGAACATTATCAAAAAAGAATTGAAAAGAGGGTTTTTGTAATAAGCATTAGAGAGCAAAAGTTAGTTTATTAATAAATGGTGTACAATGTGCAGCACATTACAGAACATTGATAACATCCAGGCAATGAAATTAATAGTAAATTTAAGCAGATGAGATCAGGTACACAAGGACAATTTTGTCCCATACGAAGAGCGGACGATTCACATCAACAAGCGACACAGATTAGAAATAATGGGAATAGTAATAATTATGTAGTAAGAATGGAAATGAAGGAAAGAGAAAGAAAAGGAAGAAGTGTTGCAATAGTAAGGATTTTGATAACGTGCAAATATATTTTGTACAAAAAAAATGGATAAAACACAAATATGAGCACACATGAAGTACAGTCAGTTTAGAATAAATTCATATGACATCACAATGAGTGCAATAATCCAAGTGCACGCATGAAGGAGAAGAAAGGAAGGAAACATAATGATAAATTAATTACATGAATGTAATACGAAATCACATGAAAAGTTTGACATAATTCAGTGAACATGAAAAGGTAAGATGTGAACTTAATGTAAGGCAACAGGAAGGGGATAAGCATCAGCCCTTTTTGTGTTTCCTGCGTTTGTGATTTTTCTCAGAATTGAAAATATATGAAATGAAATGACATGATGGAACACAGATCAAAGGCAGACAGATGACAAGCACCATATTCCAATTTCACAGATATGAAGTACTGAATACCAACCAGAACAGTACCTCTGTCACAGTTGGTGCAAAAAAAAAATGCTGTCACTACCCTCTCTTAGATTAACTTTACTATTAAATCAGGAACTTCATGAATACATGTAATTTGTGAGCTGAGGAACTTCACTACATCTCGTCCATTTCAAATATAGGATGAAGTATTTGTGATGGCCAATGTTTCTTGCTGCATAATTCAGTAAGATATGCCCTTATTTTGGTGCTTCATCCAAGAAGTACACAGCAAGGAAGAACTAAAAATGATTCAAATTAATCCATTGCCAACCATTGACAACCACTGCCAACTTTTGGTGTGGCTCCTGTATTGAGCCTATAGGCATTACAGAATTTAATAGTCAAACGGAAAACTGACACCCTACCTCAGTGGAGTTGACTTGGCATAAGGTGAAGCCAGGCTCACATCCGTTGTCAAGTCACCCTCCTGACCGGCAAACTCGTTCATATCAGCCGCGGACGCATCAGCGTCCTGGATCACTGCCTGAGCAATATCCCGCAGCGCCGTGTGCAGAGCCTCGCACTCCTCCTGCACGGCACGCAGGGAGCCCCCGTCAGCACCAGGAAGCATGTAGGATTCATGGGAAGCCTCAGAGTGGGCGGAGTCAAAGTGGTCGCCGGCAGCAGCAGCGGAGGTTGGGCCCTGACGCGTCTGGAGGTTACGGATCTGGTTTTCCTTCTCCGCTACCTGGATCTTGTAGCGCTCGTTGGCAATGGTCAACTCATTGATTCTGAACATCAAGTTGGATAAAGTACAATTGTGATTAAACTTTCAGCCTTGTCCTCTATAATACAAACTCCAACCTCAAAAGTATGAAGAATACACAAAGAATTCTAGTGAATTAAAGGAAGGACGTAAACTGAAATATTTTTGTTTCATTCATAAAGAAAGGAAATAAATTCAAGACACATTTTCAATATGTAGGAATACTCTGAAACTTGCATATGTGTACATAGAGTGGGAAGCTCTCCCAAACACGGGGCTTCACATTACCATCCTGTCCAGGGCAGTAGGTTTTACATGATTATAGACAGGGAAAGGAGCATATCAACACACAAAGATGGCTTCAGTAACCCATCTGGGTTGCAATTGAACCTGTAATTGTTGGTTCAACAAGCATACATGCTTCAGTTCCATATTTCATAAACTTTTTTCTCAATAACAACATATACAGATCTATGACAAAATTTGCTCATAGCCGATCGAATGTCAGGATTTTAGTACATTGTAACAGTCACTGATAGCAACTTTTATGAAATGGAACCCCACACCAGCTATCTTGCTATGTTTGCAGGAACTTACCTAGATGTCAGATCACCCTTCTCAGCATCAAACTTGGCCTGCATGTCCAGCATCTCCTTGAGTTTCTCCCTCATTTGGGCTTCCAGCTGCATCTTCTCACCCCTCTCCCTCTCCAGAGCCAAGGCCGCGCCGGTCTCGCTACCCTTGGAGGTAGACTGGAGGTTCTGGCAGGCCGAGTGGGTGTTGCGAGAGGTGCGGGTCACATCCGACCGCATCTGAGCGAGGTCCCTGGATGTCAGTGGAAGATAACGAAGAGCCGAAGTGAGAGTCAAGCAGGGGTGTAAATCAAAGTATGAAGATTAAAAGGCCTATCAGAACTACAGAAATCAATACCATTAATCTGTCAGTAGTCATTGAGAGGGAATCACCAAACTGCCATCACTGACAAAACTTTGTAACCTCGATGATCAACTGAAATTAAAATCCACGAGATGGCATTTACCCTTGAAGCACTGCACATGCAAGGTCTAATGATTTTCATAAAAATACAGGGAAAAAGAGATACATCTAATGTGCTAAAAAAAGCAAATGCAGAAAAGAACAGAAAATGATCAAGGCTGAAAATATCTTATAATGAAGGAGAGAGAGGAATGAAAAAAATGAATAAACACACAAATTCTTGTGGTATGCATCTTTGACAGACACCTACAGGAAATAGAAAGAAATGGCCCTGAACAAAAACAAAGAAGTTTGGGATTCCCTTTACAAAGTCTGACAGTGAGGTCTATTGAGCTCTGGACTTGGCATTGACATGTCAACAAGCAATTGTTTACCTCTCTGTAGCACTCTTCATCTCGGCAAAGTTTCTTCTGAAGGCAACAACTTGGCGCCAGAGAACCAGGAGACGACTATGCTCGTTGTTAAAGTATTCATTGAAGGACTGCAAGAACAAAGATTGTAAAGGACTTTATGTAAAGCATTCTTGGGATACATAGTATCACTTGGAGGAAATGGCTGAGAAGCTGAAAATAAATAGTGAAACATATTCACATAAAATGTGACAAAATAATGCTTAGAGATATTAAGGATATGAATTTTGTTTTACTTTAGACATTTTTTTTTTTAATGGTAATTATACAGGGAGGAAGCATTTGATCATAATCATTATTGACAATACACACCAAATATTTTCGTAGATCTAGACCAGATAAACAGTTCATTTCAATCCATTTTAGATGTGCCCTGCATGATAAACAGTACAACTTTCCACTTACATGCTGCATAAAATAGTGTGCAACTGAGACATACATGTATTTAGTTGCCATAAAATCTAGTTTAACAAAGCAATATAAACTAAACACATTTGATTTAAGAAACAAATGCATCTAGTAGTTTGATGACTGGTTTCATGACTCTATAATCATAGAAATATCATAATTTCTGACTTCAGATAATATGTACTTTACACTTTCACTGGATACTGTGGCATGTGCCTGTAATACAGCTAGCAGTGGAAGTTATAAACTGATTCAGCGGACCCAGGTTCGAGTCTGAGTCATATCTTTTGGATGGTGACCTAAAAGGTCAGTCCCAGATGTAAATAATCATGTCTGATTGATACACGTCTGTAAAAACCCAATTCCACATTTCACTTCACTCATCTATCTTTCACTCACCTTCTCCTCATCCCTCCATTCGGACTCTCTGTTGTCCAGATCCTCCTGCGATCTCCTGACCTCGTTGGTCAGGTGCTCTATTTCTTGGTTGAGTGACCGGTTGGCCTCGGTGGCCTGGTCCAGCTGTTCCCGCAACATGGAGTTGACCTGGGCCAGGCTGGCACTCCTGTCCGCAGCAAAACCACAAAAATATTGATTCGAATGCAGTTATTGACCATTATTGATAAATACCATCCATTGCTGAATACAGTGCTCCAAACTATGCTCTAGCAATAATTGCTCTGGTCTTTATTATGCCAAAGAGATGGGGTTAAGATTAGGGTTAAAATTGGGTTTTCAGTTCAGATTAGATTTAGGACTAAGGTTAGGTATAGTGTTTGATTTACAGTTGAAGTTTGGAATTTGGCTACAGTACGTAAATACACAAGAGTATGCAACATACAAGTGATGTATATATCTATTGATAAATGCCATTATTGATTTCCATTACCAAGGACTGGACTGGGATTGTACTCGATGGTACAGAAGGTAAACATGACAAGGGACCCATTACCCAACCCAGACCACAGTTGACTGACCTGGGCCTCGTCTTACGAAAACTATCATCAACAAATAGTAATAAAAACTTAAAAATTGGTCTCATTTAGCAAAGCTTAGCTGATCAGTAAGAAGTTTTTCATCAGCTTTGGTCTAGGCCTACTGATAGAACAAACGGTTGATTCTCAGAGTCAACTTTTATCTCATGCACATTGTATACATACATGTAATGTGACAGTCCAGCTGGGCCCCGTTTCATAAAACTTGTTAACAGTAACAAGTGCCACATTTCTATGACCAATTTGCTCTCAGTCAATCAGATGCAAGGATTTCAGTAGCTTATAACTGTTATTGCAACTTGTTTCTGATAACAAGTTTTATGAAACTGGGCCCAGGCTTAGGCTTTTGGACCATAGCAAATAAAGTGTTAGTACTGCATTTTTTGAGGGCCCTAAATTTCCTATCATCCAGCACTGCCAATAACATTATGAATGTCAGTACCTGGGCCCCGTTTCATCAAACTTGTCATCAATAACAAGTTGCAATAACTGGGTTATAAACTACTGAAATCTTTGCATCTGATTGGCCGAGAGCAAATTTGTCATAGAAATGAGGCAGTTGTTACTATCACTGAGTATCAACAAGGTTTATGAAACGGGGCCCAGGTCCTGAAAGGGACGAATGTTAATACAAACACTGGTTTAAAGATGTACACAGTATGCAAGGATTGAACTTGGGACCCCTCGCATAAGAGTCAAGAGCCTTGAAAAAAAGTGCTCCCACTCAATGACCACTGTGAGAAGTCTTAATACATTTCCTCTCTGCTGATCAAATGCAATGATTTCACAAATTTAATAACAATAATAATAATATTCCGTTCTTGTACAGCGCATATCACGTTACTATCTAACGTCTCTATGAGCTTCCAAAGGACTTTGGATATTATTACCCTGGCTTTAGCCCAGCAGCCTTTTACAGCGCACAAGCATGTCAAGGAATTAATTTGTGCCAGATACCCATTTACCTCACCTGGGTCGAGTGTGGCAAATGTAGATTAATGTCTTGCCAAAGGACATTAGTGCTGCGGCACGGATTTGAACCCCGTACCTTGTGGTTCAAAGTCCGGAGACTTATCCACTAGACCACAACACCTCTACAACACTTCTTGTTTACCTTTCATTGTTTACAGGTTTGGTGAAACAGGGCCCCAGCTAAGCTTTACCTCCAGAGAGTCATTGTTTACATTCATACATAATGCAATGTTTGGGTTTGGGTTTATAGACGAAAAACAAAGGAAGGTCTGGCCACTATGGTGGTCGGACTGGGACCTTGACCAACTTGGCTACAAATTGATCTCCTTCCTGATGTTTGTAAACAAAAGTGCAAGACAACCCAAATACAGTAATAAACAAAAGGCAACTTTGTGGAGTAATTCAATGCAACATCAAGTTCATGATTGCAATAGTTGCAATTGCTGAACAAAAAAATTGCTGGTGCTTTTTTATCTTAAACAGTAATGGATATTACAATGCAGAAAAAGTTTGCTTCATTTCATTTTGGTAACTCTTATGGGAACCCTGGCACCAAGGATATCTTACATTATTTCCCATAATGACACGAATGGGAATAGTAGTTTGGCAAAATGCTACATTTCTGGCTTGTGCTACAAAATGAGTAAGTCGAAGTCTCATTGCACAATGTGTTTGTGGCACTTACCAGCACAACACTGTAATTTCATGTTACTGTTTTTATCCTTTATATTTCAAAACTGCACTGAATATTCAGCAAGGAGATTATTCCATCTAGGTGTAAATACAGTGGTAAAATCTTGCACGCAACTTTAGCATTTTCATTTTTAAATCTACTGCACACTAAATCTATCTCCTATGCTTCCAGTAAATAACAGTGAAAGTTCATACATGCAGTGGAGATTTGTGAAAATAAGCTCTGAATATTTTGACAGAATTAGTATAACCCTATGAAATGGGAGATCCAAAGAAAGAATTTCATGCATGAGAGTTTGAATGAAAATATAAATATCTGCACACAGCTTAGTGAACTTACTCTTCTTTTTTTTTTTTTTTTTTTTTTTGGGGGGGGGAGGAGGGGGGGGGGGGTCTCGTGTCTATCTACAAGAATATGCGAAGGGGGTCTTATGTCTACCTACAAGAATCTGTATTTTCCTTCATATATGTGTACATGTGCAAAAAATCATAATTTGAACTGTACAACAAAAAAAAGATTTTAAATGTAATTTATTGTGGACCATGTTTCATTATTAGAATAAGGGAGCAAAAGACAGGAAGTGACCATGATTTTAGTCTTTTTGCAAAGCTTCCCCCCCCCCTCACATGCAGCTAGAAGAATTGTCAGACATGCAGTGTGTTTTATGATTGTGCACATGTTTTATGGCCCGACAACCACAGACCGTCAATTTGACAACACACATATAAAGAGAGTACTTAATCTCAATGTAATTCATCAATTCCATGAACACAATGTTCATCACTTCAACCTACATCAAATGAAAATTGTGGCTTAGAGCCAGAAAGTCCATTAACCCATTTTGAATCAACAGGCAAAAAAAAATAACTGCAGACTTCGACAGTGAACAACAAGATACAACAAATCATAAAAGCCATTGTTCAATCCCAATTGGTCATTTCCACCTGCTGAGTGGATAAAATGATAAATGTAATTGATAAAATTTGATATATTGTTCACATTCCACGTCAATACATCCATGATGTGAAAATCACATAAAATAATCACAAAAACTATAAAAATTTTCATGCACTTCAAGAAAGAACTATGAAAATATTTTTATGCCCTTGCTGTTAAATCTAATTCAAAAAAATGTGAAACTGACTGAAAATTCCATGAATGGCTCTAAAAAAACACGGGATCATGTCCTCTTGGTTTTAGTATGGTACAGTAGCCTACCTAAAATTTTGTCTTTGTGTATATATAAAGTGTTTTAGGGAGTGTGTGCTGGTTTGTAAACCAGACTTGAAACAAACTTGAAAATTCGTTTGGATGAAAAGACAGCATAGGATGTGCATGCAGAACACCTAAATACTCTACATTTCTTAAAGAAACATGTATAATGTAAGCATTAATCTGCAATGAAGAATTCAAGTGAGTTTTGACATGCAATATTTTACAAAAAAGAACTGAAACATTGAGTCTGCACAGAAATCAGTTTATCTTTCATGAGATAGAAACTAAATGAGCTGTCCTATTCTGAGTTATTTCTATCACAGATGATGATCTGTGGAACTTTCTCTTTTTGCATAATTTGTTTTGTTTTTTTTTTGTTTTTTTTGTTCCCAGCCCCTGTCTTCTTTTTTTTTTTTTTACCTTTTTTGCAAATGATATACAAGGGATGCATATTTGTTCTGCATAAAGTGTACTCACAAAACATTTGAGTGACTAAACGGTGTATAATAAAAAGAGATAAAAGGCACCACAAAGTGCAACAGGTACAACAACAGAGAGTTTATATGAAGATTTAGATGGCTACTGCAGGAACTTGAAACATCACAAGAACATTTATTGTGCCATGGGCGAGTAATGTTACCTTTGGAGTTCCTCTTTCAGTTCTAGTTGCAGACTGCTTTTGAGGTCAAATGAAATGTTGAAGAAATCTTTTTCAAGATCAGGCAGTATGAAAACCTTGAAAACGGATTTCATGTCACTTTACACACATGGATATTCCTTTGAGTAATTTTAAGTTTAGCAATCATCACAACTTAAATTCTACAGATTGTGTGCACCAGTTATTAGATATGGTCTTAAATCAAACTAAAATTCTTGCCTCAAAATATTACAAAAATGACAAGGAGAATGCAAAATAATTTTTTTTTTTCCTAAACAGCTAAGGGAGCATACAAAGACAATATAATTGCAATAAATTCACTATCATAGCTTGTCCTACCTCCTAACATGCAGTAGTCACTTTTAGGGGTAGTCCACTTCTTCTTGTAAAAAAGGGGAGAGGCACAATGGCCTAAGTATATCATTTGAAGGGCATTGTGAAAGTGGCCTTCCACACTTTTTAATAAAGGGAAAGTCCACCCCAGAAGTTTCACTGTTTCAATAAAAGGAGATGAATTTGAACAGCACTTAAAAAAAGAAACGAGTAAAATCGGTCAAAGAATAAGAAAATTATACTCATTTACATTTTCTAGTAAATTGCTCTTGGCTCTGCAAATTGGCAACACTGATGACATCATATGCAAGCAGCTCTCCATTCACTTTGAACATGAAATTTCACATTTTCTCAATTTTCTTGAAAGTTACACATTTTCTCAACCCACAGTCAAAGTGTGTCATGTAAAAAACAATTCTTCTGAACATACATTGACTATGGGGGTTAGAAAAGGTGTAACTTCCAAGAAAATTGAGAAAATGTGAAATTTCATGTACAAAGTGAATGGAGAGCTGCTCGCATATGATGTCATCAGTGTTGCCAATTTGAAAGAGCCGAGAGTAATTTACTAGAAAATGTAAACGAGTGTAATTTTCTTATTCTTTGATCGATTTTGTTACTTTCTTTTTGAAAATGCTGTTCAAATTTAACTCCTTTTATTGAAACAGTGAAACTTCTGGGGTGGACTTTGCCTTTAAGAGGTGGTATCAGTGCTAGTGTACAGGATATCACAGAAAAATGTATTGTGCTCTCTAATCTAAGGCCTGACAGTGGAAGTAAGTAGAGTTAATCCTCCTCCATAAGCATTATCATTAGCATCTTTAAAACATTTTCACTGATATCTGTAATTTAAATAGCATGAGTGACAAAAATAGCCTCAGTGACAATAAGTTAAAACCTCAATATCATCATCATTATCATCACCTTTATCATCATTATCATTATCATCATCATCATCGTCATCATCACCACTGTCATCATCACCATCACCATCATAATCATCATCGTCATCATCACCACCACCATCGTCATCATCATCATCATCGTCGTCATCATCACCATCACCATCATCATCTCCACTTTTATTTTTATAATCATCATGGTCATCTACACCACCACCTTTGTCACCATCATCATCACCACCATTTTCATCTTCACCATCATCATCATCATCATCACCATCACATCACCATCATCACTTTCATCTTCATCATCACCGTCATCATCATCATCACCATCTTCATCATCACCATCTTCACCACCACCATCTTTATCATCTTCATCATCATCATCATCACCATTATCATCTTCTTCATCATCATCATCACCATCTTCTTCATCTTCATCATCATCATCATCATCATCATCATCACCATTTTCATCTTCATCATCATCACCACCATCATCACCATCATCATCACCATCATCATTGATTTCATTACCATTTGTCATTAATTTTTTTAATCATCATTATTACCGTTGCTGTTCTTCCTCGAGCCTGATAAGCGTGCCCTCTAGCTCTGTGGTGTGCTCATCCTCCCTCATCTTCAGACGTGTCTCGGCATTCTCCAGCTGGGTCTGCAAGCTTTCAGTCGTGGTCTGGAGCTGTTGTATGCACAAGTCCATAACACAAAGTCTAAACACATTTCCTGTTATGTTGATTTCCCCTTTGCTATTTTGCTCTGATATATTTTGAAGGCAATTTAAAATCTCTCAGCAGGGCTAAACTTTATTCCACAGGGGGATCAGGTTGACAGGATTAGAAATGTTTGTGCCATGGATCCCTTGTCAAATTTCAAAGTGTGAGGGTTTAGATTAAAATTGGGGCCCAATACACATACATCAGGCTATGCTATCTGAATAATCCATTATGTCTTTACTACATCCTAGCTTACCTTGAAAAATAATTCAGACATGTATTTTCTAAACAAATTGATCATGATGGACAAAATAATTTTTTGTTGGAGAAAGTGCCATTTGAAAATAAGAAATTTGACTGATAATGTTCTCATCACATGCTTGTCTTTCTTCGGAAGTACAAAATATTGATATTGATGTAATCAAATGCACAAGAAGTACGGTCCACACAAAAACATCCAGTTTTTGGTGACTCCAACACTTATCAAGGATCAACTGCTCAAATAGTATCAAGATGAAGGATGTATGTGGGCTTGCTAATTTAGCAAAAGATACACATCAAACAAAGAAATCCATCCTGCATATTCTTGACTCTTGCATGTTGGACAGCTGCAGAGCTGGTGCACTTTTATTCCAAGATCTCTTTAACACATTAAAAAACAGAGAGAGAAATAACTGAGAGACTTACAGATATCTTCTCCCGATCAGACTCATTAAGGGTTTCCTGAAGACTTGATTCAAGCTCTCCACATTTCCGCTTGTATTGCAATACCTGAAAAAAGGAAGATAACAAATATATGGGAATGGCACAAAAAGTTGTTTATTTCCACGAGGGTTAAAATATTGTGTATGTGCCAAGTTTATTACCAGTAAACTACATTGTACCCATATATATATTTCAGTGGCAGTGCAGACACTACCGAACAAGGTAACTGATTACTCTGCACATAATGTAGATGTAAACATGCTAACAATTGAAACATAAATAGAAATATGATGAATGAATAAATAAACAAAAGATTTTTATAAATTTTTTAAATGATATTTTTTGTAAAATGTAATATGACATCACAACAGTACTATCCTATTCCTTAAGAACACATTTTACCATTATAATTCTGAAATTCCAGCTACCTATAACTTTCATAACTTATATCATTTTTTCTAGATCTTTGCTTGTACATGTATTCTGTTTTCACTGTAAGCTTGCCTCTAATGAACACCTTTATGAACCATGTATTCTGAACACTGTTTTAACTGTGTTGTAAGTTCTGTTTTAACTTCTGTTGTAAGTCACCGAGTTACAACGCTGCTGAAACAGTTATAAATCAGTACTCTGGGAATTGTTTTAATGGCATTGTAAGTCATCAAAGCCACACCCACCACAGAAACATTTTAAGAATACCAATTTGCTATAACAGACTTAAAACAGAGTTAAAACAGCTTAAGAATACCACCCCATGAGTTTATCTGATACAAGTATATCAGTGCATCAATCAAGGATTTGATCTGACTGTCCCTTTTCACCGTCCCACTTTACCTCGACTTCTATTTCAGTTAAAGTGAAAAGAGAGAAAAAAATTTCTTAACAGCAAATTACTGAACTTTGTCAGTAGTTTCTGTGCAAGCTTAGCCTGTTTCTGTTGGCCATTTCAAGAAGAATATCAAAGTTTTCAAGTACAATTACTGCAGCAAATATGTAGCTTTGTTCTAACCCTTGTCTCACAGATATTTCAGTGCAAGGGTATATTCATGGAACGAAATGAAATTAAATAAATGTTCTACCACACATGCTCTAAGCAATAATGCCCAGTAGTTCATAATCCACTCAAAAAAACAGAATTTCTAGTTGCAATGCTTAACTTAACCAAATCCTAACCCTGTCCCCAGTGCCATGAGCATCCTTGGACGGTGTGTGCACTCGAAGTTTTCACAATTATTATTATTATCATCACCCTTGATCAAGATGCCAACTGCAACACTATCCTATCCTTATTTCCTTGATTAAGACCCAAAGCAGTTGTTACAGGAGCAAGTCTCCATGTAGGGTACCCAATTAACCTGGTGACGACTGAATTCTCAAATTCCCATGTAGACTAAGTACAGGAGGCCACCTGGTTCCCTTAGCCAAAGGGTCAAACACTTACCTTAGCCTGTAGTTTCTGCACAAGCTGAGCTTGTCTCTGTTGTCCATCTTGGTAAGCCTGGAGCTTCCTCTTGTAGCTGGCATGTTCATCTTCCAGCTTCCGCCTCAGCTCCACGTTCTGGGAGACCAGACTGCGGTTCTGCTCCTCCCGCTCTCGTTCAATGCCAACATCCGCCTTGTAACTCTGCTCCAACTGAAACAAGATGAGATCATACCATGCTGACATTGATAATGATAGACATACACAAAGCCAATACCAACAGAAGGTTTTTTAGTATTATGACTGGTGACTAAAATTCCAATGCTGATCCCCATTCACAATCAATGCCTACACTGTACATCCACCTTGTAAAGGTTCGTTCACCCTGTGTTCAGACTAGGTCCTGTTTATCGGGGAAAGTTCCGATGGACGCTTCCTGGGACTTCTCCCGGTGCTCCCAAAAAAATTGATGGGTTCAGGACAGGGGAGATTGAGCGCTTGGGTGCGTACATGTAACTGATATCGTACAGCTGTTTTCATCAAATGTCTGCACGCACGAAATATGGTGGCAATGTGACGTAATATGCGCGAAATGCGGTGACATTATTGTGACATAACGTACAGCAAAACCGCTTCGGCCATGATTGTCCCCGGAAAGCAGGGGCATTCTAACACAGTGTGGAGGGTCGGGCGTAAAAGAGAGGTACACTTCTCCAAACTGCCCCCGATGAACGGGACCTAGTCTGAACGTAGAGTCAGACACCCAGTGGTAAACCGCTTCAAAAAGCATGGGTACTTTTTAAGCGTAATGCGCGTCTTAATTCAGTAATTCTTCATCTAAGAACACACAGAAAAGTGAGGACACCTATAGCACCATTGTTGTCTCACTCGCATTCACTTTTTACACAAAAATCTGCAGTATTTTAAAGTGGTTTACCGCTGTACATAAGAACAAGCCTGAACTCTGCTCTGAATTACTGTATAAGATCATACCAAACCATTAATGATAATACAGTACATCAACAAGACCAACACAACACCTGCAGACGACCAACCATAAAATAGCATTATGACCAAGATTTTGACTGGTTGGTGTAACTGGCATGTACATGTAGGCCAATACAATGAATAACATTGGAGTTTTAAACTGATTTGCGACAACTGCAAAAGCAAGAATTGATTTTAGGTACTATAGACTTGAGTCGATTTCACACATATTTTGTAACTACGGTAGAAGTTGTAAGAAGAAACATACATGTAGCAATACATCAAGTAAACAAATGTAAATGACCAGCCTGTCCATTAGCAAATAGGAGACTTTATCCCTCTTTTCATGACAGAGAGAGAGAGAGAAAAAAACAATAATCAGTTAACCCATTCGTGACAGAGGTCCACATTTTGTGGTTTGGCCTAATATCTTTTGATGCAAAGCCCTAAAAATCATACCAAATACATGAGCAGAAAGAGCAAAAAATTCTACACAAACTGTGCCCATTTTGGTTGCATCAATATTTGTTGTTTGATGCTGAAAATCTTTTAAAGGAAAATAAGCATTAAAACCCTTAAAAAAAGGCAATGTGTTAGAAAGTATAAAATCACCGTTTTCCCCTACAAATTGGCAACTTTTTGACTTATCATAATTTCTGTCAATTTATATTCATTTCAGATACATGACGTTTTATAAGAAAAATGTAGCAATAAAATAAAAATGTTGGTGTTGCCAATTTGAAGAATAAAAGCTGATCAAATTAAGCTTTAAATAATTCCTGTCACGAATGGGTTAATATAAACACAGAATTACAGGTATGTTCTGAACCATTACAATATCAATCCAATATACTCATATTCCATAGAGGTAACTCACACTAATATTTCTTTACACAAAGAAGTATAATTGAAATTATAACTCTTATCGTACATAGAGTACATGTATAATGAAAGGCATTGAGTCATCATCACTATACAGTAACTTACCTCTGCTAATGTTCTAAATGTAATAAGATACATCACTGAAAATTTTATGCGGTGTACTAATGGTGTACTTGCAAGAGTCACACTTTGAAAATATTTCACAAAGAGCTTGATATTTTCGGAAAGTAAAGATCAGCACAAATGAGAGCAGCTCTACAACCAATCTGTTCCAAATTATGCGTATGGAGTCATATTTGAAGCTGAAATCAACACAAAATGACACTTCTAAAGATGTCAACCAAGACTATGAAGTTTCCTTTTTGCAAAGATCTTCAGTTCCATCACTCATGTATTAATGAGGCATTTCCACACAACGCAATTAGCACTGTCCTTGACAAAGCCCACAACAGATATTACTCTTAATTAATTAAATCCAGGGATTTTGATCCGCCAAAAGCCGATGCCATTTAGTACACGGTGAATGCCTTTCCAATTTACATGTAAGCATGTGTTACAAATTGACAGAATATCACCCGCTATACAAGGCCGTGCTTGAAAAGTACTCATGAATTATTTTTATCAATTTCGTACCCGCCTCCAATCAAAAGCCGACACGCCTAGAGAGAAAGTCATTAAAAACGTGGCACTACTCTAAATTTATAGCCTTGATTCTGGTCTGTGTGGATGAGTGGTTGTTTGACTCATATTCGAAGTCTCAGACAGAATCAAAATATTTCCCCTTCTCACAGGGAGCTGTTATCATGGGTATAATATAACTGTTTGTGTGAAAATGCACAAGGTCATATACAGTATGCTGGAAAGTTTAACATGTAAAGAATTTTATACCAAAATAATTATCCCCCCTCATATTTCTATGATTCCTGATTGCCTTGAATTGAGTACACCCTTCCCCGAGATAGATTTTTCTTTTCTTTTCTTTTTTTTTTCTAACTCCGAGCTTTTTAGTTTTATTCCACAATAATTCACTTCTTTTTAAATTGGGATTTCTGAAAATCATAAGACACAGCACTATCATGATCAAAACAACAAAATAATATATTTACACGTACTTCCAGTCAATAGAACAATCTGAGCACTAATTAGTATGACTTAGAGACATGGGCTGGTATTCTGAATATTGTTTTTATCTTTTATGTTATCTTCACTCTTTCAATTGTCATTTTGTAAGCAAACTAGTGATTGGTTTGAACTGCACAGTGTGAGCCAACAGTGTACCCTATTTCTGATTGCTATGACAAATGAAAGAAGATCAATTTTCAGAATACTGCCCATGGGCTTAAATAACCTGCTTGCGAAAAGGGGCAAGTAAAATGCTAGACTTCGTGCAGGACTTGACACTAACCTTGGTCCAGAGCAGTAGACATCATTACATGTATGCAGGCCCTGCAGGGCCTCAAAGAAAAACTAAAAATATTGGCCCCTAATTAAGAATTTAAACCAGAGGCAATACTTACAGAGTTACAGACCCTGAAAATTTTATTAGCCCCCCCCCCCCCCGTGAAAAAAAAAGGGACCCTTGAGTATGAAACTCTACCTCGTGTCACTGCACTATTTTGTGCATCCACAGGTAAAAAGCCAATACATGCATGCAAGTATAAACTAATTTCATTTCCTAGCTGTGCACAGTTCATTGGATGCTACACCAGTATCCATATCCTTTCAAGGTTAGAAACCATTATGAAATTGCAAATGATGTTGAATTAACAAGGAAGAGAACAAATGCAGCAACTTCTTTCGAAAAAGCCTAGCAACAATGGGACTGGGAAATTTGAGTATTCCATATTAAATTGCCCTCATTGTCATTCATTATTCATTGGTGGCTGTATTTTTGTCAAAGAGGCTTTTTCCAGCGGGATGAGAAGTTGACTGTTTTCACTAAACAATAGCTGTACAATGCTGGTAATATGTCCACTAAAATGGAAAAGACATAGAATGAAATCATTCAGATTTATTTTCAAGCAAATAGCTCATCATTTATGCATTAAAAAGAAATGCAATCTTCACGGTATGATGCCTACTTCTACATATGTTGTATTGTTACTTTATACAATCTAAAATTACAAGGTAATGCACGCATTCATATTGTTTGCCTATCAAATACTGTACACTTTTTTAAAGCACTGTTTTTCATTATTTCTTTGCAAACAAACAAGCAATCATTAAAATTTTAACCAATCCCTTCAAATTTGAAGATAAAAAGCTAGTGAATTGGTGAGAGAGGGAAAGAGGCTGGGATAACAGAAGACTGGAGAAATGGGGAAGAAAAATGAAAAAGAAAGAAAGAAATGAAGTGGAAAGGGACGCTAGGCAGAAAGAGAAGGGAATCCACAAGAAGACAACATATTTCAGAGTCAGATGTTAAAGGTTATGTGCAGTTTTGGTGGGCCCTTGAAAACTATTCATCGGATTTCTTTGCCCTTCGCCCATCAGTAGCAAGATACTACCAACAAAACTAGTGAATATGTTGTGAATTTTTTTCCCCTTCAGTTTCATACCAATTTCCTTTTCAATACCAAAACTGTACATGAGCTTTAAGAAACAAAGAAAAACCCAAAACATGGAGAGATGGTGTGACAAACACAGAGAGAAGAGAGAGAGAGAAAGAGATGTGAAACGAACAGAAAAAAAAATTAATAAGAAATTTCTTATTTAAAAAAAAGGTGTGAGAAATATGATAGCAAACAAAAAAAAAATGTGAGAAATATGAAGAAATAATAGCAAAAAAAGATGCGGAAACCGACAATGAAAGAGAAACCAACATAAATGGAGCCGGGAAAGGGCATGCATTTAATAAGAAAGTCCCTAGATGTTGCCCCCATGCAAAGCTTTGAATAATTTTGTAGTTAATCGCAACATAAACTCCAAAGGAAGCATAATCTTTCATACCAACTGCCATCAGAGGGATTAAAATTGGTTATTTGTCAAATATTGTAGTTCAATGAAATGATTGATTATGGTATAGATCCTATCATCTAAACCACATCATAAAACTTTTATCAAAAAAAGCTTCAGTGATGCATAGGTTTTTCATCGATTGGAAAATGGACAATAGAGGAATTAGCAAAAAAGAGTCTATGTAATTTCATCTACATGCCCAATGTAATGCATAAAATTTTAAGTTTTAAAAGAAAAAACTTTATCAAATATCCCTTTATGTTGGTACAGTATGTGTCATAAATACCTTGATTAAATCAATAAGAAATAGCAAACCTGACAATTCCCTTTGTAAGTACTTTGATCACTGTATTGCCTCCCAACAATGACAACATTTAGTAGATGGTGAGTTGTCCTATTGCAACTTGCCGTCTAGTAATCGACTGCAACAACCTAACAGAACATTTCATTTCTTCATTTGTCATTTGTTGGTGATGCACTCTGGTATTGCACCAAAAATTAAAACACTACCTAGAAATGATTGCAATACCATACACATTTATTTTCATGAGTGCTGCTCAGTCTTTTTATTTCCCACAAACACAAATTTTCCTTAAAATGCTGTTTTTATATTTTTTCCAACCTTTTCCAGAGCTGTTTTGTGCTTTCCAAAGTTTGCAGCTTTGAACCCATACATGTATACAGCTATTTTTTTTTCTACAAGTTTGCATCCCTGCCAGTAGTACAAGAAACCAGACACCTTCCAAAATATGGCTGGAAAATATCTGAATTAAATCAATTTGAATTGAAAAGGTTGTTTCTTATTGAGCACCTCTTTAGTGTCGCAGCAGGCATCTACCATCTCAAGAAAAGGTGTCCTCTCTGAAAAGGCATCCTCTGAATTCTCATCAAAATCGACTCCTTCATGAGGTGCTCTTGGTTCTTTCTTAACATACCAGTTATCATTGTAATCCTCATCATATGCGATATATTCATCATAATCTTGTTCACGATGAGGATTATCCTCCGCCCATCCTTCCACCTTTCTGTCCCCGTGATGCTTTGTTTCATCCCCCGAGCTCTCCACCTCAAATTCATCCTCTTCCAGGGGTGTCTCAAGTTCCATGGAGCGCATTCGCCCCTCCTCGTATATGGGCATCTTCGGGACATAGCCCGTGATGTTGGAGTGTCTGCGAGGGGACTGCCCCTGGCCAGTAGGGGAGGTGGGGCTTGTGGAATTGGGCGTGTACGAGAAGCCCATGAGGCTGTAATCGGAGTGCCGTCGCGTGTAACCATGGCGATCAAGAAGCTGCTTCACACGCTCGGTGAGTTCTTCATCAGAAGCATCAGCAAAGTTTGGGTCAGTCTTTTGGATGGTGTCTTCCCACTAAGGGTGCGTGTGTGTGCAAGAAGATTAGACTTAGGATGTCTCCAAAATGAGATCAAGAAGAAAACTTAGAAATGCATACTATCCCAAGTACACGTAGCTCTTTATTAAAAGGAAGTTCCTTTCCAAATGCATTGTCATTATTGTATTTTCAAATGGAAAAGCACTGCACAAATTGAGATTATTTTTGTTGGAGGAGGGTATATTATGAATGTTTTTAATCTTAATGGGAATATTTTTGACACTGGCTGAAAACTATTTTCAACAAATTTATCCTTGATTCTCCTCATTTCAACAAATGTGCAAGATATGTGTGTAGTGTCCTTTGCCTAAACTTTTGCAATATTTATTACAAAATCCTACAGAAAGCTAGCAATACTTTCTCAGAAAAATTGCCATTTCTCAGCACAGGACAGCATTTCTAAATTTCTCTTTTTGTTCAAACATCTTGACATGAACTAGTAATAATTTGTGTTAACCCTCACCAATAACAGGTGTTCTTTTTGTGCTTATTTATTCAAAACATTAAAAAATAATATATTAGGTTAGTAGTGATTTTGGGTAAATTGTTAATTAGAAATGGTGACGTTATTAAGCAGGGAAATTAGTTAACTCTTTAGACTATACAGTCTTCCAGAGCCCTGTTTCACAGAACTTGTTATCAGTAACAACTGCCACATTTCAGTTGCAAGGATTTCAGTAGCTTAAAACATTTATTGCAACTTGTTATTGAAAACAAGTTTTGTGAAATGGGGCCCAGATCTGCTAAGGAGCTTTATTTGCATCAATCATATTCAAAATGCTTCTAGGGAGAGGATTCAAACAAAATACAGTCAAACCTGCTTTAGCGACCACCTGTATAGAAAGACCACCTGTCTATAAAGACCACAAATTTTGTTTCCCTTGAATCGTTTTTCCCATTGAAACGTGTATTAAAGGAACCTGTCCATAAAGACCACCTGATCATAAAGACCGCTTTTCTTGTCTCCCTTGGGTGGTCTTTATATACAGGTTTCGCTGTACAAACATGTGCCACAATGAAAAAAAAAAAGAAGACTAAACAATGAAGGCTAAAATTCCTGCGGACTGTCAAGCAAAGTTGATCAAGCAGAAATTTGCACCTGTCTAAAGATTGCTCTTTATTTTCAATTGGTTTAGGGTGTAATTTGATGAAATAAATTTTCTTTACAGAAGTTATTGCTACACAAAGTATTAAAATTACATTCCACTTTTTCAGTTTGAATTTTTAAAAAGAAACATGAAATTTGTGTTAACATAGATCTATATCTTGAAGTATTTTCCCCCTTAGATGAAAGAAAACTGACATGAAGTACTTCTAGCATGCTTCCTTTTATCATGCACTTTTTTTTTTCAAGGTACATGTATATAGTCCGCAATAATAAGAGTTAATATTAACTTCAGTGCACTAATTGGACAGAGCACACTATTAAATGGAGGCGCTCCTCATTGTTAATCACTAAATATTATCAACTCCTCATTGGCATATTCCTCTCTGAAAATGGAGATGTTGAATTCTTTGAGCCTTTCCTTAGGCCTATCGGTTATAATATGAATGTGGTGATGGATGGATACACTAATTTCTCTGATTGATTTGCTAAAAGGGTTAGGAGCAGAATTAAGTAGATATTGTGCATCTATAGCTAGTGAAAAAAAAAGTAAATGTATGACTGATTGAAAGAAAGCCAAGCAGATTTGTATTTCTAGTTCTGTTTATATTCAATATCACAAATTCACAATGTCTAAGAAATACACATTTAATGCTTCATTACATTAATCAGTAAAAATTGTCATTCTGTTCTTTTATACATACTTGAAGCAAAACCAATATTTTATTTCAATAATAAATCCATCTGCAATTCTGCATATAATGAAATTGAGCCAAATAAGCCAGAATGGACATTTGAGTGGTATAATTATATATTTGGTTCAACGTCTGGTAACACAGAAAACATATTTAACAATATTTTCCAAATAACTCCTCAAGAAGTGGCAGTCACAACTCACAAGTGTTGATTGATCGATTTCTTAGTGTACCACACACACATCCACACACATGCGCATGACAGGATACTGTGCCCCACATGTTTCTATTTGTGTGACATAATTATTCATAAGATCATGATTAATGTTAAAACAAGAAAAGGAAAACAAAAACATCCAAGGAAAAACACAAATCTATGAATATTAAGAACAAGGTCAGTATGTGTGTGGATAGTGAAAAATTAAAGAAAGGAAAATGAAAGTGCAAAGTGCAATAGCACAATTCAAACTTGCTTGTTGGATCCTAGTTTTGACCCATCCCCGCTCTTCCAAATCTTCTGCTCCGCCCCTTGGATCCATCTCTCTGTAAGCTGGTCAACCAGGCTGTTAACTCTGCAAACCGCTCACAGCATGTTCCCACTTTGCACTTAAACAGCGCTTGAAGTTCAAATTCACATAATACACAGACACAATACCAATAGTCCTCGTTGTTTATGGTATCAAAGCAAGCATGCAAAGTCAATCGTGTATGAGCGTGGCAGCCATTCCTACTAGAACTAACAGGTAGCGTCCCCTACAACCAAGTAACAATAGCGGAATATTGATTATTTAAATCAGCCGGGGATCCGTTAGTAGTACAATACCCATTCATTAAGATTGTTTTGAATCCCAGTGCAAAGGGCAAGTCAGTTCAATATTGGAATGCATGTACATGTATTATCAGAATATTTCCAGAGGCATTTTTAAAGAGAGAGATGAAAACTATATCTTTTCTCAGTTGATTGGAAGCTACCCAGCTGAAGCTTTTATAGACATTATCATTTAGACAAACCTAGCTGGAAATAGACTTTGTATGAGATAGTTTCATCTTGTTTCACATTCTAATCCCAATAAAACAAACTTGATAGGATTAAAGCTCAGAGTAACAGCCTCATATCCACGCTTGATGGCAAGCATTTTATGAGATTATGAGGATTTTCACCTCTCTGTATTGTTGTCAAGTGTCATGATCCCTGCGCTTGAAAATGATACTCAATCCCTTTAAGAACTTTTGGATTACCATTTAAGACTTCTTGAAAAGAGGTGAGCTTCCACTTCAATCTGATTACCCCTCCTTTCATAAATTTCTCTATCCTTTACAGGAGAGAGCAAATGAGAGAGAGAGAGAGAGAGAGAGAGAGAGAGAGAAGTCCCTGGGTATGGTCTACAAGCCTTCCGATTGGCTCAATCAGCATCTTATCTCTTGAATATTCATAAGAATATTCATTCAGTATATTAAAGAGGTGAACTGTAATACTATATGTGCCTACTATCCAGCAGTGTTATTTGGACTTGCTGACTGATCAAAACTATAACGTAAAAATTAATTTTCAGTGTTATTGTTTTATCTAGAAGAAAAGACATAATACACTGGTGGGTGCCTAATGTTCCATGATAAAAGTTTAATTGTGATTCGGCAACAGTAATGGGCCAGTGGAGCCTTGAAGACCATGTAGTCTAGACCACACTGTTAGATGAACAGGGAAGACAGGGGAGGGATGAAGCATCCCCCTTTCCTATTGTCATGTAAATAATGGAACAAATAAGTTTGAAAAGGGGGCTCTCTGGTAGGAAATGGATGGTTTCTGTATTCATCAAGGCCATTCAAGCAAGAGAATGGATTACAGAGGTCCACAATGGAACAGTTTCAGCCTCCTAATAAAGCTGACAATAGGAGGGAAATTGATTAAATGAGGGATGGGGTTTTGTTTAGGTGTAAACTGTTCTGTGATTAATATTAACAGAAAGCATGGGTTTATAATGGCAGAGGCAGGAGGGTATTCAAGATTAGGAACTAATGAAGGTCCAGACCTAAAAATGAGGGCTTGGTAAAGGATCAGCTGACATCAAAAGGATGAATTTAACTTCATTTCAACTGCTAATTTGTTGGTTAAAGGATTAGCAAGATTAATTAATATAAGCTCATTTTTCTCTTTTGCTGTGGAACTACATGTATTTACACAAACAAGAGGTTCTGACTCAAATAACAAGTACATGTACCACAAGACCTGTATAAAGTTAATTATTCAAAATTTACGGCTCTGAAATAAAGGGAAACACATGCTGACAACTTATCATTATAATAGGATCATAAGAAGTAGTAGAACAAGCCATTAATGAAAAGCTTTTAGTACATGTAAAACTGTTATAGAGTTAACTTGAAATTTAAAGCAAATCACCAATAAATCAAACAATTAAAAGAAAAAAGAAAAAAAAGAGAAAAAAGTAAATAAAATAAAGCAGCATTACACATTAAGCAACTCATCTACTAATACATACATATATAGGCTACGTGCAAACCAAGTATCATTGTCTGAAATAAAGTTGACAAGCTGCATTGTATTGGTTCAATAGTTTTCCTTCCAGGGCAAACTCCATGTTAAAAGGTCAACTTCATGACTACAGATCTTAATTCATGTTGAAATTTTGTTCCATTGGGGTAAAATCGGATCCTACAGGCAGTTATATGGAAACACAGCAGGTAGCCATTTGTACCTGATTTTGGGTGTCTGAGTGAATTGCAAGAGGTGATGACAGTGAAAACGTGCCCTGGGTCTATTCCTCCCATATACATGTACATGTAAGTTTAACAAAAATAGAATATCAAGCCAGGCTATAAAGGGCTAGTGTACCAAAAACGTTATCTGTCGATGGGACATATATTCAAGTAGCCTTAAAAATTAATGTTAAAAATCACTTTAAAAGAGATGGAAAAATACCTCCCCCCCCCCTTAAAAAAAAGAAATCAAAAATAAATAAATAAAAAAAAATTGAAATTAAAATAAAACAAAATTAAAGAAGTTTATGGTTTAGCAGAAGATTCAATGGCTGAAATTCACCAATACAGAGTAAGTCTAAAATTCTTAGAATGGACAAGGCAAAGCCCACAGAAAATAAAATCAGGCTATGGTATAAACAGCGGTACAGTCCAAGTAAGGAAAAGAACCCTCCAAAATCTACATGTACAAACGATACAGCAATTAATTTTTATGTACACTTGTACCACTAATATCCTTTAGGATGACCACCCCATTGATAAATCTCAAATGAAATGGCCCCACATGTAAAAGTTTTTGTAAAAATCTTAATAATATGCACCACAGCCTAAATTCCCACGATTAAAAAGGACAATGTTAACTTTGTAACCAGATAAAACCAATACATGCACATGGAGATCTATTTGATGGGAAAAACAGTTTATATGCTACAAAATCTGAGGTAAAAATACTAAAGAAGACTTGATAACTTGAATATTGCTAGAACACACTATCGGTGTGAACATGAACTACGCAGGAAATGTACATTGTACAAATAACAACACCAACCAGATTATAAAACAAAAAAACAAATACGTGTATGTGTATGCACATGTAGATCTATTTGATGGGAAAAGCAGTTTATATGCCACAAAATTTAGGGCAAAAATACTAAAGTAGATTTGATAACTTGAGTATGGGCAGAACACATTACTGATATGAACATGAACTACACAGGAAATGTACAAATGACAACAACATTAGCCAACTGCATAAGCTACCATGTTCATCCACATGTGCAAGTTTGCCAGCATGGTCACAGCACACACAAGTAGCCTACATACCTGTGGCTCATATACTTTCCAATCTTTTTAACACCAGCAACTGATTTTAACAGGATATTTAAATCAAGAAGATAGAGGCCTTCCTTACCATAGTGATCAATATTCCAATTCATATGTACACCATATTAGTAGTATTCCAACTCCCAAGCAAGAGTTTTCAAGGGCTCAAAGAGGGCAGAAACTGTTCAGGGCTGCCACGTAAAACAATAGTTCTACTGCACACGCGCACTGTACTCTCTTCCCTATGGTAAAGTACGAAGCATTAGGAGGATACAGAAACTGGGTATGTGACACAGAGATAAATATGGGCTATTTCCTGCTTTCGCAACCGACCTAAGGAAGTAAGTTGCCGCGAAGTTTTAAAAATGCTGTTGACAGGAACTGGCTACTAAGGAGTCTAGTCAGGACAGTTATGGGTCAAGGAATTGTCCAATCAAGGGAGTTTAATTGTTTTCCTTTAATATTAAAACCAAATCCATAATAATGCACCACCTCCCGTGTCCCCTCTCCCCCCCCCCCCCCCCCCCTCCCCCCCCAAAAAAAAATACAAGCAAATTAATGGAGTCCCACAGATATCTGGCTACAATGTATTTACATACTGTACTTATTTTTTTCTTTGCTGAAAACTATTACTCGGTAAACACAGAGCTGCCAACCCCTACTGGGAAAAAAATCCTATTCTTTATTTCTTTTTATCCTATTTTCAAGCCAAAAATGCTATTTGTTTCAAATTTCGAAACATCCAACAGTATAATTCCCATACCACTCTGCATATTCTAACTGAAATGCAACATTAGTAATATACAGGGCTTACTTTATCATTTGTATTCTCACTCTTCTACATTGTATTTCTTCAACTGAAATGATCTTCAATACAAAATACACAGGTAGAACATACTGAGCAGTGGGGTAAATTGAAATGTTGATGAGAAAATACACGAAAAAACCTTAACATATTGCGTATTAAAGAATCATTCTTACAAGTTTCAAAAATCCTATTTCAATGGGAAAAATCCTATTCAGTGTCATATTCCCCTTAAAAATCCTATTAAATACGATAAAATCCTACTAATTGGTAGCTCTGTAAACAGAGAGATGCACACAAAAGAACAGTACACACTGTATTTCTACAGTAAACCAAGAAAACATACATGTACCTGGGTAAGACACACACATTACTCATCATATGAAGGGAAAGTGAGAAGGAAAACAGAAAGGCAGGGAGAGAGAGAGAGAGAGAGAGAGAGAGAGAGAGAGAGAGAGAGATACAGAGAGAGACATACATGTAGACAGAGAGAGCCAGAAAGAAAGTGAGAGTTCAAATACAAAGTTTCCCTATAATGAAGAGAATACATATTCCATGTTAAAGGCCAGAAGAGTGTTATGTACATATCGTGTATCTCACACTGATCATTTTGCAGACCTTATACAGTACCGTACATATTAAAGAGCTCCAGCAGACTTAAAGGTAGAAGATCCCTTTTGCAAAATCTTCGAAAATCCATACAACTTGGCAGGAGTTCAGGATATGCCCTTCTGATACTGTTTATTTAATCTTACGGTCATACAAAAATGAAAATCTGGCTACCATCCTTGAATAAGCAAGTCGCATCAGCTCACCGGCAGAAGCAAAGCCAGCTAGCTAGCTAGCTCAGCCGTGAGCAGCTCGCGGCCACCACACGTACCGCATAATAGCAGCGCTGTACTGTATGTAACGTGAATCCTTTCGCTGTGCACTATCTCAAAAAAAAATCTGCAAAAATTTTCGGTCCGAAATAAGTACATAGTTATCAAAAATATTAATTATTCAGTTAATTAGCTATGTACAATCCATTTTTCTTTCACAGAAGTTTCTAATAATCATTCTCTTATAATTGAACACATATTCACACATCTTAATATTTTAGCGCTGCAAATGGGATCTCCTACATTTAAATGGACAAAAAAAAAAAAGCTAACACAAGCATCCTTATTAAGAGTGATCTTTCAATAGACTTTGACAAGTGAACTGCATATGGAGGCTTGAGTACCTGGGAAGATGATATTTCCATGATCAGAGAACTCAACAGCAGATGAGATATACAGTACCCATCACTATGGATGTACTAGCAAGGTCTGTAATACAGATATCACTCTGCATACTTGTGATTGCTTCAAATATTGGGTTTGATTTCCTTTCCAGATTGATATATTTCTGGACACAAACAAATCTCAGTGCTGCATAATCTGCAAGTTACTTTTTAACACTGAATGGAAGCAGTGAGAGGGATCCTAGATACTTTCTTGACAAAGCTAAGGTTTAAATTGATACTGGCATCAAGGCGGGGATCAAACAAAGGATGGCCACATCTACAGTTAAGTGTTTACATCACTCACGTCTCAGCTACAAGTATTACACCCTCTACAACATCATTCCTTCTTGTTCATGAACGTTGCCATTGACACTACACGCACCAACATCACATTATAATCACAATCATGATGAACCATCCTCGATTCCACATCACCATCAGTCATCATCGTTCCACCTATGCTTCTGCCTGCCTTGTAAAGTCTATCGGTATGTGATAAGTTTATCAAAGCAATGTCCAATATTCAGAATGCTTAGAGTCGTCTCTCATAAAAATAATATCTACAATGTACAGAAACCCACAATTTTTAGAAATCAGAAAAAAAAAAAAAATGAATCTTCGACCACACATGGTCGAACTTTATGCCTCCGCCATTACCAGATCAGAAATAAATGGCACTTCATGTTGCTTTATTTTCATTTATACAATGACATCTTTGACCATGACCTTTGACCTTGTGACCCCCAAATCTAATGAGAGCATTGCCCTTTCCATATGCATACATGAGCCAAGTTTGTTGAACCATCAAATGGTTACTGAGTTATCATAAGAACTAACCATTTCTATGTACATAATGACCTCTATGACCTTTGACCTATGACCTTGTGATCCCCAAATCTAATCAGATCATTGTCCCTTCCATGTGCATACATGAGCCAAGTTTGAAGCCAATCTGTCCAATGGTTCTTAAGTTATCGCGAGAACGAGCCATTTTTATGTGTATTATTACCTCTATGACCTTGACCTTTCACCTTGAGACTCCAAAATCTAATCAGATCATTGTCCCTCCTATATGCATACCTGCGCCAAGTTTGAGGTTGATCGGTCAAATGGTTGTTGAGTTATGGTGAAAACGAACCCTTTCTATGTACATAATGACCACTATGACCTTTGACCTTTGACCTTGTGACCCCAAAATCTAATCAGATCATCGTCCCTTCCATGTGCATACATGAGCCAAGTTTGAAGCCAATCTGTCAAATGGTTCTTAAGTTATCGCGAGAACGAGCCATTTTTATGTGTATTATTACCTCTATGACCTTGACCTTTGACCTTGAGACTCCAAAATCTAATCAGATCATTGTCCCTCCCATATGCATACATGAGCCAAGTTTGAAGTTGATCCGTCAAACGGTTCTTAAGTTATCGTGAGAACGAAAACGGGACGGACGGACGGACGGACGGACGGACGGACGGACGACCCGAAAACATAATGCCTCCGGCAACCACCTACGGTGGGCGGAGGCATAAAAACAGGTTTTCTGGCAACTGGAGACCACAGGCATGAAATTTGATAATGTAACCATGACCCCTATCCATTTTCCTATTGGTCAAAAGCACCTGGAACAGTATCCATCCAAACCTCATATTGTCTTTGTGCTTTTTTTTTATCCACCAAACTAATGCAATGAGAACAGTGTAAAACAAATTCATTCTGTCCACTGTCAGTGATTGCGGTAGTATTTGCTATTTGCTATAACAGCGCTCGATGTTTGAATGATTTGTTAGTCTTATTTGATGCTTACATGACACTTATTGGATGAGAATGGACTATAAAAGTCAATCCTTGCAAGTTGTGCAAACAAGCATGATGGCGTAACCGAATGGTGCTGCAACTGAAGAGGGCTGCTAAAACAAAGTATGCAATGCTAATTACAAGATGAATCCCTTTCCATTCTACATGGTACATAAGTGTACAACCCTATTTGCTTGTTGACTAGTAATACACAAAGACCAGCCATAATTCTAATAGAGGTACATGTATATACCGAAGCCTTTCAAACAAGATTCATCATCATCATTTTCATCATCATCATTAAAGTCAGAATCTTCCATCTTACGGAGGTAAGATTCATCATCATCATCATCTTCATCATCATCATTAAAGTCAGAATCTTTCATCTTACGGAGGGTGACTGACTTTCAGACCTTGATGACATCCCCTCCCACCAATTCTTCTTGTCTTTCTCTTGAGCATCTTCCTCTTATAGACCAACCAACACAAGCTCCAGAGACAATTACTTCACAGTCAATTTCTTACACTGGCTTAATTTCCCCATTCATTCATTGTAGCATCCCTGGCTCAAACACTTAACCCAACCTTGACCCAAAACCTACAGTACATGTACATGAATCCATTAGCAGTTCTCACCCAAACAGCATATCTCTTTTAATATGGAAAAATAAGCCTGCAGCAGATGTCAGGAGCAAATGCTGAGTTGGTATCTTTATTTTGTTCTGCATCTATCCAACATTTGAAGACTGCAATACTTACCCTGTCAGAGAGAGCTTGGTACTTGATTGCCAGTTCATCCCTATCGGCTCTGCTGGATGACAGCAGATCCTCAACCCTGCTTAGCTCATTCTGCAGCATTCGATTCTCCTCCTGGAGACTACCTAGGGCGGGGTTCCTCCCAGCCATGTCGGCGTCAAAATCCTCGTCAGCCGCAAGATTCTTGGTGACGATCTCCCGGATGCGGGCCGGGACCTTGGTGTTGGTGTCCCCCTCCCCCTTCACAGGCGGTGTCAGGTCTCCGTTGTTGTTCTCGTGGGAAAGGACAGTTTGTTCCAATTTCTGAAAAGAAAAGGGACAGTTTACAGAATGATTATAAGCTGTGGATCAGATGTTCAGTCTTTCTGACTGTTCAAAGGACACCAAGTGCTTGTGGAAAACACTCTCTATTTTCCTGTTATTTTTTTCAACTGGGAACACCGATACACTTTTAAAGTCCTGGCTACAAGGTCTAAGTACTGTGGCTTACTGTTGCAATGGATACAGATCTATCAGAATGAGCGAAGGCACATTCTCTTAAAAAATACTTACAGGTCTGGCTGTGCCAGTCCAGGCATGAGAAACATCATCATGGCTAATGACTTTCTGCCCCCATCTCTTACAGGAAAATCTAGAACATGCTATTTTCAACAATTCATTCTTCCAACATAAAGTTACAAATTATAATAGTGCACAAGTTCCGAAATACACGGTATTCCACTAAACAGTCATCCAGTTTCATGAAGTTAGAGCGTGAAGTCAAACTGCATACAGCTAAGCTATCCATTTGAATGAATGCCAAGAAATATAAGAAATCTCCTGGAATCCCTTAGCTCATTTTAAAAATGCAGTTTACTCCTTTCAGACTGTCTGTTAAACTAAACAATATGGGAAGGGGCTGTCACGTTACACAAGAAAAATAAACCTATGTCTTAGGGGCAGCCAGCAAAAATTTCCATTGTAATGTGCACTTTGATAGGCCACAATGTGAACTATGGCTTTGAGCCCTGGTACATAAGTAGGAAACTGTATTCATGATATTCTGATTTGCTCCAGTCCTAAAATTTAGAATCTGCAGAACAAATAATCTCACACAAATCCTCTGGTTAATAAAGGGAATGGTGAAAATAGTTATAGTTTGTGAGTTTTCTACTGCTTTCTATATCATAGAAAGAATATTATCGTAAAAATGTCACTTGAAAAGGACTGCCTTCATACCTGTGTGCACTCATATTGGAAATAAAACAAGAAAATGCTTAGGTGTTTCGGGCCAAACATTTATGTTGTATTTGCTTGTGGTCCCATATATTAATTTCTTTGTGCAGTGCATGTGCATATTCTGAGAGTATGAGTTCAAATGATTCCAAACCCTCACACTAGACACTTGTTCTAGAGTTGGGTATTTTTTTTCACAATGTAGGTTTAATTAAATGTCTAGAACTCCATTTATCTTTAAATAGCAGCTGTATAATATTGCATGAAGACAGGTGTGAATACATGTGTTCGTTCAAATTGGTTGCCAGTAGCAACGATAAACTACATTTATGTCCAACTGTGCGTTTCCAGCCAGGCTAGAAACAATGGTATGCTTGACAAACAAGATTGCTGATAAAGCAAACAGCTTCAGACAAATTTGTGTTGATATTAGAATTTTACTGCTTCTTTAATGTGGGAATGGCTTGATAACAATTGACCAACAGAGTAAAACAACCAGAATAACTAAAACAAACTCAAAGAAGAAAAGAAGCCCCCTCCCCCCTGCAAAAAAAAAAAAAATACTAACAAAAATACAAAAGCTTTAACAGAAAAGTACATACTAGTATTTGAATACTTTGCAATAAAATTAAATTGATGGGCAAACATAGCAAACAAACATAATATACATATGGGCTTACAGTCAACTCAATCTTTGACAAAGTTGGCTGCATGCCTGTTAATAATTAAAGCAATTTAAAGACCAAATGAAAGTGTAGGGGCCATTAAATGGCCTTTCAAGCACATTTCATGCATAGGGTCATTTTGAGTAGACCTTGTGGGCCCTTGCTCCACACATTGTTGATACTGGTTAGGTTGACAGAATGGACGCTCATTATCATGAATAATTAGTGAGCATGATCCATTCATGCTTCTTGCCAGCTGTGAGGAATCAATAAGGAAAACAAAGCAAGCTTAAGGGCACAAAAGACTATGTCACCAAACATCTCACTCAATGTCACAATCAATAGCATGATACGCATTGTCTCAATGACAACATTATCCTGGGAAAGTTTTGCCCCACATGATAACAATACAGGAGTCTTGAATAACTCTGGGGACTTTAATCCCTGGTAAATAATAAGGTACACATAACTTCAGAAGCCCTCCGAGTGGGCCTGAAACCCTAGCATACAGGTTAAGTGTACTTTGCAAGAAGTTTGAAAAGTATTTACATGTACATGTAGGCCTATTTGCAAAGAAGTAAGTTTCACTGATGGAAAAACTTAGTCCAGTTATGGTGTAGTTTAGGGTACAGACTCTTTCTTCTTCTTCTTCTTTTTTCGCACTCACTCAGCTTTTCTGAATTCTAATATAAAAGAAGCATTCTAATTTGTTTATCATGAAAAAGATTGATAGGTTACCTGGACCAGACCAACCAAAAAAATCTGCTGAAAATCTCATTTATTGAAACTCAAGCACAGCATTATCTTGTTAAGCCTTTCTTTGCTTAATTACTTTATAGAAAAAAAAAAAAAAAACATTTCCAACAACATTGTTTGGCAGATGTCACATATCATCTTAAATATTTAGTGTCAAATAATATCATTTTGATTCTGTGATAATATATTATCTGGCATATCACTTTCACAAGGTAATTTGGGATACCATGTACTACATGTAACTCAAATAATACAGGGATTGTACTGCTGGTTGCTGCAAAACCTTTTGATTTCTAAATTTGTTCCCTGTAATAACCCATAGAGATACAGTGTCTCCTTTAGGAGACGCTTTGGCAGTATCTGCTAATCCAGAATGCTGGGAATTACACATTATACATGAGCAGGAAGAGAAAAATTCACTGAAAGTTTTGAGTCCATTCGCAGTGCAGTATGTTGTTGCATTTTCGAACTAGAGCTGTTTGAATGTTACTAATCATGGAACTCTTTAAATTGGCAATGCACTGAATATTATGTAATCACTATTTCCGTGTTCAAATTGGCAGTTTCAGCTTTAGATTTTGCAATCATAATTCATTTTGGTTCATGTTATATGATATATCTATATTCAATTTTTGCAAATTATGTGAGAGTGGAAAAAAAATCATATTTGTTGCCAATTTGAGGATTGAAGATGATTAACTTAGACCTCTAAAAAGCTCTGTACTTCTATGGGTTAACACCAATCTTATCATTCTACCTGCTCCAACATTCCAAAAAAAAAAAATCAAAATGATTTGATTGCAAAATACAAGTGGGCCTCAACAGAATCGTAAATTGCAATTGCATCATACTGTTTCACAGAATACAAATGGCCAGTTCCTACAGGAGCAGCAGTTTAAAAACATGTGGATGTGCATCAGTTCTATATTGACCAGCACTTTAGAAAGGCAGGTGGCCTTTTCTTGCATGCTCAGTAAATGAACGATCATCAACACGATATGGCACATGTTACTGTGCCAACACGTACTGTATGTCTGAAATAGCAAGAAGGGAAAAAAGGTACATACATGTACTATACATGTCGGATGCAATAAAGTTGATAATATATAGTGTACTATTCATGGTTACCATTAACTCAATTTGTTGTACATGTAAATTCATCAGAAATAATACTGGGAATTGCATTTGAAATCCTGAAGGATGGGAGGCCTAAATTTAGCACATGTATCTACATGTATGAACTACATCATCTTACTTGAACATTTGAGTGCTATCCACATAATACACAAATATTTTAACTCTGATTAAATCTGTCTGAATCAGAAGACTACATGTACTCTGCATGAAGGCACTAACTGAACCCTGGGGATGATCAGAGGGATTAAGATTAGAGGCTTACAGTTAAATAGGAATTAGGGACTCCTACTGTATCTCTAATTCATTTCATGATAACATGTCTAAGCCTTACATGCAAATTACATGCAGATCAGGGAAATTAATTGCACACTTCTAGTATAGCAGATGACATGATCCACGTCTAACTTGGCATAACACAATGCAAACATACAAGGAGACCAGCATAAGAGTTCGGTAGATGTCACCTGAACACTTCTTCAATATTATGAAGTGTTCATTACCACACTTGTGTGTTGGGAAAAAATAATCTTTTTTTTTTTCTGGGGCTACTTTTTGAGCCCACCAGCCTGAATTTTCTACATTGAATTACAGTTAACACTGGACAGTGGACCCTATGAGAATTTCACGGGCTCTATTTTAATTTTTCAGGGCTCTTTTTGGCATTTCGGGGGCAAATTCGCCCTGAGCCCTTGTATTTTTTTCCCTGTGTGCCTGCATTACATGTACATAATGTGTGTACAGCAACATCCGTAGTACATGTACAGTGTTCTCATATTTGCTAATGTTATGAGAAGTTCAAATATACTGCAAAACGTGTGCTGGTAAAACAGCGGCAATACATGTTAAACATGTCAGTTCTGAAATATCACACTGCATGGTATACAAAAAAAAGGGGGGGGGGAGCTTTCTCCGTATCTGATCACACACATGAAGACATGAGTTGCCATGGCAATGTGATCATGAGTTTCGACTTAGAAATATGTATACATACACTTACAAACACTTCACAAGATAGTGTGTTTGAATAAGAATTAGTTTCAGAATTTTCTGACAATTTGGTAGATGGTAACATCAAGAAAATACATACGGTACAAGAATATGCAGTCTAAAAGACTCTTTTAAAGAGGGAAGTAGTAGTACAGATATACACCACCAGGTTTAAATAACTTGTACATGTACATTTGTAAGCTTAATTTGCCAAGCCAAGAAGCGTAAACACTACATTGGCATACAACGCGAGGGTGAGTGTTTGCACTGACAAAAGACTTCCAAAGAGACTTACGTACAGAGAAGTGGGCTGACAAATCATTGTGCATGTATTTCTGTTTGAAATGAACCCTATAAAATTAAAAATAATCCTTCTTGTGTTACACCACTCCCACATATCTTCCCCCAACATGGGAAAGTGGTACTGGTAGATAAGATACATCTAGGTATATATTTCTTTGTTATTTTCATGACAATTTGATCAAGTGTTCCTGAGTAGGTTTCCTCGAATCAGTAGAAAAGGTACATGGAACTGATATTTGAAATCATTTTTTTTTCTTTTTTCTATGCATGGCAACTTATGGAAGCATGCTCAGGAATGTACATCTTGTTATATTAAACACAATTTCAATTTCATACAGTACTGTATTTGTTGGTTCACCCAAAAGAATGCTCGCTCCTCCCTTCAACAACATATTTTATTAAATCAAAATAGGCTTTACTCCAAGTACCGATATATAGGGAAAATCAGCCGAGTACATGTAACACTGACATAATTAGGTGAATAACTACAGGTACATCTTATACAGTCTTTTGCATTTCTTGACTAGGTGTTGTGGCATGTGCCTGTAATCCAGCTAAAGAGGAAGTTGTATACTGATTCAGCTACAGGCCCAGGTTCGAGTCTGAGCCATCTTTCAGATGGTGACGTTAAAGGTTGGTCCCAGACGTAAATAATCATATTTGATACACGTCTGTAAAAACCCAATTCAACAAAAACATCATCTACAATTCAAAAATATCTTCAATCAACAATCTCAAGGTATTAGTTTAGTCAAGATAGAATCAAATTGCAGACCTACAAGAATCATGATCAAACTCACTCTTTTTCAAAAAATAATGGTAATATCATCCCAGTACTATGGTAGTTTCAAATCTATCAAAAAGAGTCTTCGTATTATTCTTGTCATTCTCATGAGCTGCTTTTTACAGGAGATCAGAAAGAGAGTGTTGTGTGAAATTTTAGTTCTCAGAGTTAGCAAAATATTATGATTTCTTTTTCTTAACATCTCCAAACGTCTACCTTAGATCTCTATCTCCTGAAACAATTTGGGAGACCATCAAATGCCTTTAAAAAACAGTCAATGATGAAAAGTGTCTTTGAGTCTTAGCTGGGCCGGTATTCTGAAAATTGTTTTATCTTTTATCTTATCTTCACTGTGTTAATTGTCATAACAAATTTTAAAGGCATAGAGGTTATGATTGGTTTGAACTGCGCAAATGACCAGCGCTCAAGACAAAAGTGCCAATGTGAGCCAAAGGCATATGCTATTTCTGATTGCTATGGCAATTAGAATAAGATAAAAGATAAAACAATTTTCAGAATACCGGCCCTGGACATTTACTAGGCTAGGCCTACATACACTGTACATTAACGTTATTCCATACATTACACTTTCTAAAACATTTTCTCCTTTTTCAAAGAAAGTAAGGGAGACATGTTTTTGGTCCTTAAGCTTATCACATACATTTCTTGCTCCTGTTTCACCACTGTCGACAGATCTTTAAGTACACTGGTCACTAACACAAAAGTACACTAACGGGACTGAGTAATTAAAATAATTAAGCAGACGTGTTTACCTGAATTACTCGTTCCAGCCGTTCTTCTTTATCAGACATTTTCTCCCCTCAATATTTCTCCGGCAGTTCAAAAGTGATCCTTAATACTTAAAATATGCAGAATCAAATGTTTATCTGAACATAGTGACCTGCAATCGGCAAACATTACACGTCTGCTGAACCTCCGCGGGAAAATCACTAAGCGAGCAGCTGTCCGATATCCGGTACGTCAGCACCCCGGGAAGTTGCGGGGAAGAAATCGTCAGCAGACCGTTGAGAGGCAAACGACGATGCGGACTAACGAATTACAAAATCCACAAAAATATGTCAAAGACGATCGTCGAGAGGATGGGGAAGGATATCACCAATTATTGTAACCTACTGAACGGAAAACTTGCTGAATATCTGTCTAAAAACTTCAGATATCACAAGAAGTACCAGCAAATCGACCCCCTTTCCCAATTCCCACGCTCTTTGCACTCGAGGAAAAAAATCCTACCTCAGCCGAGTGAACCGACGAGCGATATCGAGGCGGTATAATCGACGAAAAGTTGGGTCAAAGGTCAATTTACGGGAGGCGGTACCCACGCGGCCCCCAGCAGATTCTCGCATTCAAGCGTTCCGTTGCATGGCAACGAGTTAAGAAGTTGAGCAAAGATTGGCAGAAGCCGGATAGCTAACGGTATTTACTAACTTTTTATGCGAACATGTAGATCAACTGCACTTGAGCTCAAAAGCAAATCTTACGGGACATTGAGTTTAGGATAGATTTCAGGTCTGAGCAGATACATTACAATACAAGAGCTGTAATTTGTTGTGCCAAAAACCGCATTGATAGATAACTAAGTTATTCTGGTAATTTCAAATGAGATTAAGTTTATACAAGAAGATAAAGAGTTTACACATCCTGATGTATAAGATAAAATAATTTTCTCAAAAAATCTACCCTTCACAGAAAAAAACAAAGGGCAGAACAATAAAAAAAGTGCCCTCCCCCCCCCCCCATGATAGTGAAATACAGTTTGAAAATCAAGTTATTCATGCAGTAATATAGATCTATTCTTTGAACATCACCATATTAATATAATTAGCATATTGATGTATATTCATTATACATGTACATGAAAATTCATGAACGGTAAAGTACATTTAGGTGTCAACCTGCAAAAGCATTGCCCAGGTCAAGGAATAGTTCAGCTCTGTGGCAACATTGTCATTCCAGGCAATAAAACTTATAAAATGAGATTTATTATATTTACAAGAGCATGTGTTTGACAGAGAAAGAGAAAAAATATATATATATGAAAGAGAGATGGGGAGATGGGGGAGAGAGAGAGAGTGAATGGGGGAATAAATTCTTTGTACAATAATTTGTAGCTATTGAATAATTTTTAGCTACAGTTTTATTATTTTTCCCCTTAAATTTGGTTGTTTCGGCTTTCTCCAAGGTGAGTCAAGGGCTGTTCAGATATGAGGGGGAAATTTGGGGGTTAAAGCATATTTTTGTGTAAAATGCTTGTGTGCTTCAATACCATTCTGTTAATAAATATGTGTATATATTTCACATGAAAAAAACCCACCTAATCCTGTAGAATGAATATAATCAGAAATTCATTGAAGGCAAGATGAGCCTGGCTTTCATGCTGAAAAAAAAAAAATCAGAACAAATAATGATAAACGAGGACTGTCCCATTTTATATGTATGGGTATACTGTACCTGTAGTCACATACATGTATGAATGCAAAAGCCTCACTACCTGTAGAATGTCACAACATGGTCTGAATTATCAAAGCTGTAGACTATCTTTTACTGCACTTTACAATGTACCTCTTTATTGTAAAACCAGTTTAGGCTGTTAGACAGATAGAAAAAGCATCTGATTTGTCATCATCCGTTTTTGCATACTACTAATAAAGGAGTTGGGGAATAAATGGATATCAGGTAGCTTATGTATATGTGCAACTCTGCCATTAAGTTTGGTGGAAAAGAGAGGGAAACAAGATTTTTTTTAATCATTCTGACTGGATGCCAGACTAGTCCATTATTGCTTGCCATCTCATAGTGGGGCATTTAATTAGCTTCTCTTTAAAAATGGTGCTTTTTGTTTGCTCTTCACCCATCCAATTGTGCAAAGAAAGAAATGGACAAAGCAAGAGAGCTAGGTACTAGGAATGATAGCGTCTGAAGTTTCAAAATGCATAAAATGGATTCTAGTGGAGACACGTGCATAGTAATGCATGATCTACACATGTATCTATTTGAATACTTGCAGAGGCAAGGGGTGCAATTTTGTGTTTTATCATCATTTCATTATTATTCAAAGCAATGCAGTAGGCCTACATATGTCCATTGTCCAATAATTTCTTGCAATGAGTAATCACATGGGATTGGCAAAGAGAAAAATAAGGCTTTCATATTTTGCAAACATATTGCTGCTTGGTTCGGATATAAAAATATATAACAAACAAATAAATATAAAGAACTTTGTAGATCAAAGTTCAAATAAAGTATGACTGGAAGCTCTATTTAGAGGCATTATCAAAATGCCTCTGTTCTTCCTAGAGATCCAGAAATCTTGTACATATGTACATCTATCTATTATCTTGCTATAGATAATTAATACTTCAATAATAATGTGATATGTACATGTACTTCTGATCAATTATCACCATTCTGGAGAAAAAACAGCGAAGAGTATAGAAATATAGAACATATCAGGGAAAAGGGAAAAAAATTCTTCTTGTGTACTTACAATCATTGTTATGCAAATAGTATACAGAGGCATGTTCCTTCAGGATACCAGTATATCCTCCAAACTTTGACAGTAGAGGGTGTCCTCCATGCTCCATTTTTATCTTTTATTCTTCTTCTTATGAAATGTGTCTCTACAAACACAAAAGTTTTCGCAAGCAATGTTGGTTGACTAGATTCACAAAAGAAATACAAGTCATCAATGTTCTCTTCGATACCACTACCAATCATTAATCCTACTGTAACAGTACTGGTATATGGAGGCACAGATATACGGAAATCAGACTTTCCTACACAAACATTTTCTCTAGGTGCCTCCCATATGCAGTATGTGTTCCATGGAAAAATGAAGAGCTTTTTCTAAACAGGCCTCTTGGTTGTTGATGTAAAGATGAGTTGACTGACAACACTAAACTGAATCAGTTAGGAAGTAACATCACACCTGTTAGAATAACAACTCCTTGATTTACTCAACGCAGTACATTCCCCCAGTGGAAGCTTTAGGATGTGCCATTGTCATGTTATAAACTCTGGAAATCACTCAGTGAATCTGTTTATTCCTCTGGGCACAGATTTTGACGAATCTATCTGCATGTCCTTTTTTTCCCCACGAGCACACACTCATCCTGTCAATACGTCCTCCAGGCCAACAGCTTCTCTCTATAATATTTACTCCCCACATTATGCTGCGTTTAATAAAATGACAATGGATGGAAGTGGCGAATTCCCCTGAAGTGTTGTCGTCCTTTAGTTGTGTATCATCACCTTTGGGCAGGGTGCAGGATTGTTTTCTATGATCAGGTACAGGCATTCATGGCTTTGATGAAATATGATCAGAATCAATGATCAGGAACTGTAGTTCAACTGTGACGGCTTTTCTGAAACTTGCTTTATGATGGTATCGAACTCCAAGAAAGCACTGTTAAAGCCACATTCATTTGTGATTCAGAATTGTAGGCCTAATAGATAATGGGGGAAAGGACACATGTAATTTCCAACCTAGCTGTAAAAAAAAATTCTCATCCATACATCATTCTACTAAAATGATGACATTAATTTCCATCAAGGGTGAAAACTGCTAACCTTTGTTTTTTAAGGGTCCTCCCCAAAACCTATTAATAATAAGAATCATTATTATTATTATTACTATTATTATTATTATTATTATTATTATTATTATTATTATTATTATTATTATTATTATTATTATTATTATTATTATTATTACTATTGTTATTATTATTAATTATTATTATTATTATTATTATTACTACTATTATTATTATTATTACTTTGCTTTTTTAAACAAATATTATCCAGTGCATTGACTTTATATGGAAGGGAAAATCTGGGATAATGTAAGCCTTGGAAAATTTAACCATCCATTCAAGTCAAATCAGGAGTAATCATAATTCATTTGAATCATTTCAAACGAGCATGCTCCTGCTTCATCTCCCTTGTTGCAACAAGGAGTAGTTCAATTCCATTCATGTTGGGGGTCATAGGTCACACATGATGAAATCTTTCCCCTCACATGGCTTTCATTCAGGGGGTTTAAGGTTACCCCCCACACATAGAGCAATACATCTCTCATCTATCATCACAGTTAAGCTTTCCTCTCTCTTGACACCTCTATCCTAGGGACTCTGGGGGGGGGGGGGGGGGGAGGGGGATGTGCTGCTTTAATGGGTCACTTTTTTGGCAAGAAATCCCGAAACATGGGGTTTGGTTTTGTGCCAGAAAATCCCTAAACATGCCCCTGCTATAAGATCATGACCTAAAAAATGGGTTACTTTCTTAATGAAAATTCCTAAAAATGGGTACCGTTTTCTGCCAAAATAGCCCTTAAAAATGGAAATGGGTATGAAGGTTTCAGCTGCACACTCCTGTTCGAACTAAATCTGAGTACTCCCTACCCCCAGGGGGAGTCTACAGTGGTGTAGATAAGGGGAGTGAGGCACGGTGGGATATATGTCCCCCTCCCCTATCAAATAGGTGGGAGATGTAAAAAGGGAGAACAGAAGGAAACTGGGGGGAAGGGATAGAAAATACAAAAAAGATGCTATGACCCCGACCCCTCCACACCCTTCCTAAACAACAACCTTCTTCATTTTGTTCATTTGCATTTCATACATCATGCATGCTCATCTTTTGTTTGGGGGGGGTTGTATTAATTTAATGTTTCATTTTGTTATTATGTTTTGTAATGCTATGTAAAGTGAGAATGATCCTTAATGTTTGGATTGAAATCAATAAATTTTTGAATTTGAATTGAATTTACATCAAGAAAGACCAATGCTGCTCCCCCCCCCCCCCCCCCCACCCTTTGGCCACATGCTCGTGCTATGCCACTGAGTCTATCATGTACTTGGGTCTTCTATAATGATTAATCTGACTATTTTAATTCTAAGTTGTAATTTTAAATTGTTCAAAGCCAATATGAATTGAATTTTCTTCTGGTGCTTCTCAATAGGAATAGTAAAAAATAGTAAAAATCATAAATAATACACTGTATGTATCATTTTGTAATAGAAACACGCAGGAGCAACTCAGCATAACACATTTCGATTTAAGTTCAAGTTCAAGTTCAAGTTCAAGTTCAAGTTCAAGTTCAAGTTCAAGTTTCAAGTTCAAGTTTATTCCACTCATAAAAAGTTGATGTACAACATTATTAATACATATACATTTTACAACCATAAAAAGACATAGAAAAACACACTAAAAAGGAAATCATTATACAATTTAATTTATTAATTTATACGATTTAAATTACATTGTACCTTTTTTTGTTTTGTGGAGCTCATTTTGGATATGATATAATAAAAACTTTTACTTCCTCCAGCCAAGTTGGATGCATTCTTTGTTTCCTTCATTGGAAAATCCTAATTTGCTAGCTTGTCAACATTTTTATTTGAGTTTTCCAGGGCTCATTTACTTTATACACAAATGTAATAATTTTTTTCTACGTTGCTGAAGAGGCCCAAGAAGCTTCACATTCATTCACAGATCAAAGGTCTGATAGAAAGACTACATTTCATTAATGGACAATTGATTTTTTTCATTGACTGAAAGAGAAATATTGCAGCTTAGGGGAAAAGCCTATCAGTATTCGTGGATGTCACTCTAATCATGCTAACTGTTTTATTGATGACTACTGCAATCTATTTAGGCAGAGATATTTCCATCAATGGACGTGGGGATATTCAATATAAACCTTCCCCATTCTTAACTTAATTATTACTATGCATTTTAGGACACACGGGTATGCTTTTTTAATACCTTGGAGGCTTCTATATAGCTGTCAGACCTATTGATTAAATTCAGCATTGCATACATGTATATCTGCAATAAAAATCCAATTAAAACAATTAGAATACACTTGAATTTTTAAGTGTATATCTGGTAAAGCTGTACTCTGGCTATACAGGGGGCCAATATTCAATTTACTTTCTAAAGATTGATGCCCTGTTTTATTTACAGTCTCTGGAATGAAAAATACTGCTGATAATCCCAAAGAGAAATATTTTCTTCAATTTTTCGTTAATAGATAAACATCTTTGTAAAACAAAGCCTAAGAATGATACAAAGTTCACATACATGTACATGTGTGTAGGTGCATTTTCTTTTCAATTTAACACCACATCTACATACAGGTAGAGGGTTTATAACATCTTTTCTTAAAAGAAAATACTAGTATCCAAAAAGATGGCCCTTATTTTAATCAGTTATACTCTACTTCTGCTTTTAATTTGATCTTTCAATTTTTCTGGTGAATAAGCTGGCAACACTTTCTGGTCAAAATTTAAAGTACTTCCCATTTCTTATTTCCTCTTCCTTCTTTAATCATTCTGAATGGAAATAATAGACTTTCAAGCTCTGGAAACTTTGATTAGAGGATCTCTTAGAAAAAGAAAGATGCTTGTATCACTAAAGTAAAGAAGGACAGAACAAACAAAGAAAAGGGGACGCTACCAGTTTGTTTGTCGAGTAAATAGTTTGGGGTTCAAAACAAATAAAAGGACGCCACGGAAGAAGGGGAGGTTGGGGTTCAAAAGTGTCACATTTCGGTCACATGAATTACTATTTAAAACCTCCATGTAAACGAGAAGGGAACAGTTATGGATTATAACATGTAGGCCTATGGGTAAATTACTATATCTTGGAGGATTAGGCTCATTTCCTAAATTACAGCTGTAGCCTAGAAATTTATCAAAGTACAAATTACTTTGGTCCTCATCTGCTTTTCAGATACAAATTTTTGTTAAAATTAGCATTTTATCTGACAAAAAACAAGCAAGGTATTAGTTCTATCATTTCCTATTGAATAAGGAACATAGAATAATGAAATCTTAGTCCAATTCATTAATACTTTTTTTCCAAAATGTATACATTGTATATTCCATTTATCATAATACTGATTTAATTCCCAAAATCTCAATGAATTGATGGAGAGCTACTTGAGTAAATCAATTTTCCAGCAATAATGAAACAGAACAAGAGCAATGACTATTATTTCCTTGTCAATATTGTATACTTTGAATTGTCATAGCACATCTACAGGAGCAAACCTATTCAAGTTCCTGTTCCTGAAACTTTAAAGTGATTACACAATGGTAAAAAAAAATTTGATATATGATCGAGAATAGAATTCTAAGAAAAATTACATTGAAAATATAATGATTTTCAAACAGATCAATGCATTTTGGGTAATTTTCTCATAAAAAGTCAAGAGTTGACCAAAAAATTTGAGCATGAGGTATGACGTAAAAGTGGGTACCCAGCTTTGCGCATTGCAGTTGTGCTGCGCGCTAGACTGTACAATTATGTATTATACCTTGCGCACATTTTGCTATAAGGGCGCGACAAGGTACCCACTTTGACGTCAAAATGACGTCAAAGTGGGTACCCAGTTGAAACTGGGTCACAGCTGAGGGGTCAAAAATATCCTGAAATCTTACCACATTTGGGGGTTTCCTTGGCAACACGACTTTTAAAAAAACTTTAGGCAGATGGTTTTCTGCTAATAAAATCATGCTCTTTTAAATGAGCTAACTTTGTTTCAGCATTGGGTACCCCCTTTAAGGGAGTTGGAGTGATCAAGGAGATACCATCTCCTTGGAGTGATTGTGAAAGATTGGTTCAATTTGTTATTGGAATGACTGTTAAATCACCCAATCATTTTCTCATGAACAATTTATCTTCTATCTAATCGCCAAGGTTTTGTCAACATGCGAGGCCAAACTTACTTCAGCTTTGTCTTTCGAACCCTTCCCCATTCGAAGGTAAGTAATGGAATGTAATCTAGATCATGATTATGAATATATAGAAATTGCTCATCATCTAGTGTATATTTAGCTATGTACAGTTTTTTCAAAGAATGTTTTATCAATTGATTTGATTTTGAGGTACTCAATGAAGGTAGAACTTTATTGAAGGGTTCCCCCAAAAAATAAATAAATAAATTCAAATTAATAATAATAACAATAATAATAATGATAATAAAGCACATCATTATTGAAATATTTTTTTAAAAATGTCCTAACATCAATGAACAGATGCCAACCTATTAAAAATCATTGTTTTGAGGGATGAAAACAAGTATTTTGGGTGGAAAAACAGTATTTAAACTTTTCTGCAATAAAGAAGTGTAGTAATGCAGTTTAAGAAAAAAGTACTTTTTATGAAACCTGCAGTATTTTGACAAAAAAGAAAAAATAGAATACTGCAAAAAAGAAACAGTTGGCATCTCTGAATGAACAAAAGGCCTGCACATTTGGAAATTAATCATGCGTTTAAAAAAAAAAATCTTCATTGCTCAATAAATTTTTTTTTCAAATGCTACTTCTTTCAGTCTTTGCACACATTCTACATTGCTTACAATCTCCCCTCCCTTTTACATCCTGTTCCAAAAGGGAATATCACAATCCTACAAATTATTCCATCCATCTGTTATCTACTGTTATCCCATCCAAATGGGGCCCCCAATGCCCATTCCAACCAAGGAGTTATTACAGACCACTATAGCGGGGAAGGTTTCAGCTTTAGGTTGTCTTGACAACTCAAGCTTACCCGCTGATGTCGCCATGGCAACGGGAAGCTATCCCAGCGGTTTGCATTTGGGATGAACCTGTGGATAATTGGCTGTGAAATTGAACTGCTTTCTCTTCTCGATAAATTCTCTTATTGAATTGGGGTAAATATGCTGCCTGGTGGTTTCAATACCAAGTTTCAAAGGTACAGTCTCTTGTAAGAACAATGGAGCCTCAATACAACAAACTGCCTGGGATCTGGGACCAGTAACTTGTAAACCATGTTGAAACCGGTTCTATTAGAGCCTGACAAAAGGAGAGGGAAGAATATTATGGGACATACAAAATTACCTCTTTATCCTCAGAGGTTTGTAATTACACCACTTTAGTGACTTCACTTTGTTCTATTCTTTTGGTTGATTCAAAGAGATCTTGCTCAACATTTCTGTTGTTGTGGGGGAAAGAGTCAAGAATTGTCCAAAAAGATTATACCACCATTATGACTAGAACCTTTTAATGAAAAAATAATTGTGTAAATATTGATATACACTGCAGTAAAAACAATCTAATTACAGATTATCATTATATTTATAGCAATTACAAGTATGATTGTTTCATACTCTCTACAATAATCCATCATTTTTAACTTATTTTCCAAATTAGTCACTCTGTTTACAGTTTTCAGCCCACTATAAAAAAAACCACTATTTCTTTATTTGATACCAATTTTGCTAACAAGTTGACAAATATTCAAAGAAATAAGTTGATAAAAAGAAATTAGCAGGAAAAAACCCCTTTATTTTGGCAGTGATCAGAGAGGGGACATAGAATGTACTTTGTTTAAAACTTCAAATGCTACGTTTCACTGACTTTGGCATTCGGAAACCCGTCAAATCAACAAAAGTTCGACTTCTAAAGTGCTCTGCATATTTAGAGATGCACTCTTTGTTGAGCAAAATACCATGCATGCTATCTCTTTGGATAGATCTAGTTTTGTGATGCTACCGTCTGCAATACAGCACTGCCACATAACGATGCAACTTAGGCACAGTGATAACATGATTTCCACTGTATATGTACAATAGGGGGGGGGGGGGGGGGGCTCACAAAGCTGTGCGTAAAGTTACGCCTGACTTACATGTACATGTAACTATGAACAACCAAATGGAATGCCCAAAGTTTTTCCTCTTGTTTTCACAAAGTGTGACTGCATTTCCCATAATCTCAATTAAATTGTTGGCAAAAGCTTTACCTTTCATATTAAAAAAACATTTTGTTAATAATGATAATGTTAATCTACATTCAACTTATGCAATTAAATATGATAGAGAAACCCATTTGGCTTTCCATATTGAAGTCATTCTTAAAGTCATGCTTAACTTTGCGCACACCCCCAGGACTCTGGAGAGTGTGAAACAAGCATCACATTTATCATCATCATCATCATCATCATCATCATCATCATCATCATCATCATCATCATCACCATATTCATATTCATATTCATCATCATTTCATTTACACAGTGAAGCCTATCAGTATGAATGCCGTTGTCCCCAAGGGCCCTGCAATAATTATTATATCAGCAATTGCGAAGTCCCCAGTTACATCTACATGTACAGTGTACTCTGTTAACCCATTTGTGACAGGAATTATTTAAAGCCTAATTTAATCAGCTTTTATTCTTCAAATTGGCAACACCAACATTTTTATTTTATTGCTACATTTTTCTTATAAAACGTCATGTATCTGAAATGAATATAAATTGACAGAAATTATGAGAAGTCAAAAAGTTGCCAATTTGCAGGGGAAAACAGTAATTTTAAACTTTCTATCACATTGCCAATTTAAGGATTTTAATGCTTATTTTCCTTTAAAAAATTTTCAGCATCCAACAACAAATATTGATGCAACGAAAATGGGCACAGTGTGTGTAGAATTTCTTGCTCTTTTCTGCTCATGTATTTGGTATGATATTTGGGGCTCTGCATCAAAAGTTATTAGTCCAAACCACAAAATATGGAGCCTCTGTCACGAATGGGTTAAATTCAAGAGGGACAAACAAGGGTAACACATCTTATCTATTAGGAAGTAAGCACAAAGCAAGGACTGAACCCTAGGAACTCAGTATGAGAGTCACCAAAGAGGATCAGAGATGACATTATTTTTCTGTCTTTGAGGATATCATCTCTGAACTTACTGGAACTGATTCTTCAGACTTACAGAGAGAGTGTGGTTGCAAATTGTGGCTAAGCTTTTATGTCAATGAGGTTAGACGCTATCCTTGTGAGGTTTCTGTTTCAAAAGAAGATAGCGTCCCTAATAGAACCCCCACAAACACCACCATCGCATACCAGTAATGATTATTGGTCAAATATCGCATCCAGGCACAATTTACAAAAAGAAGATAATTCAGAAGCCGATGCTTGATAGAACTATAAATCCCTCCCATTCTCCACAAGCCTCCAGCTGTGACCACATATTTGGTTTTCTTGTAATAGCACTCGTGTTAATATAAATAATTAATTTATCAATCAATGTACACACACTTGGAACTGGAACTCACAATGAATTTTACGGAGGTGAAATTTATTTACACACAGGAAATTTTTAAGTGTATGCTGCCAATTTCCATTTCAAATAAAACAAATTTACTGTTAAAAGATTTACACATGCATGTAATAAACATAACATAACAGACAGGTGAAACCCCTAAACCAACCCTGCGCAGTTTGGTCAAAGCACTTTTTAAAATCAGCACTTAAAAGCCTTCCACATGAAGAGAAGCATAATGCAGGGCTGACACTTGAATGCACATGGGAAACATGCCCCCCCCCCCCCCCAAAAAAAAAAAAAAAAAAAAAATTAGGTCTGGACCCACAGAAATGAACAATTTCAACACAGGACTCAACACATATAAAGCCCAAAATTTCAATGGATCAGACTACCTAACAAAAAGGTTAATGCAGGGCCCTGCCACTTAATCACAAAGATAAGTAACCAGTTAGATGACTCAGTAGAAGAAATATTTAAAAGTCAACTATATTATACATTATACATGTACATGTAGAGCAAAAATGTCTTTGGTGATTGCTACACCTGAACATCTAGCCATGAATGCAAACAACATCCACTTGTACAAAAGGTCACTCGCAAAGTCACTTATAAGGGAAAATTGGAGGAACAAAGATAGAGAGGTGTTCAAAAGTACACAAAATCTGAAGATCATAAAAGATAAAACTGTAACGTAAGGTTGACATAAACAGCATAAAGTGATCCATAAGTCTAGACATGCTGACAGCTATAAATGAGAATAACAGAAAACTGAAGCTCATAACAAGTTAAGAGTCTTATAAATTCTGCAGAAGGCTAGCAATAGCATATCACATTTCATAAATAATGACTTTTAGTTAATTTACCCAAAAAATGACAAGCAAAAGAAGGACAAAAATCTAACAAAACATTTACCGTTACACATTTATACTGAACTATCGTGACCCATTCAGTGAATACATTTGAAAGAAGCGTAAGGAGTCTTTTTCTTTAGGTTTCAGGACAGCACTTGGGCTTTGACGGGGCACAGGATGATCATGCTCTCCCCCCCCCCCCAAAAAAAAAAATGTATGCCCTTAGTCTGCACACAAAGACTCTGGTTTTGACGTAGTCTTACAATTCAGGCACTAAAGTGTTGCAACTTGCAACAATGGTTTGTGTATTAATTGCTAAGTGCTGCATGACAGGGCATGTACCTTTAGAACATTCAAAAAGATTGTGAATAAATAATGCAAAAAGACTGTGACACAAAGTATGTCAAAGTTCATACTGAGTGTGATCAACAGGTTACTCTTGTGCATTCAGATGAAATTTCAGTGCAGAACAACTGATATATCAAATACAACTACTCCAGGAATAACCATGAGTGGTTAGCTCAAAAAATAAACAGCTGAGACACTTTTTAGAGAAAAAACAACACTGGATTATTATCCGATTTCAGAAGCTGATACTATGCATTTGTCTCTGCACATTCCAGTATCACCACTTAAAAGGCAAATAGGAATTAAGATACAGTAACAGAGAGCTCTGAAGAGTTCCATGCTAACACTGGCAATCTAACAGTGCACTCTGAAAAATGGAAAACTTTAAATGAAAGTGTTGTCTTCTATGCAGCAAATTAAAAAAAATTTATCTGCAAACACAAACAAAAAACCCTCATTTTTGTTTAATTCATCACTGACTGTAAGTTTTAAGAGTTTTATTTATTTTTTTTTTTAAGTCAATGACAGGCATTCGTAGGATTACCTAACATTTGTGAAAAACAACACCTTTTTTCAAAGCACTGGGCCCATATTTGAATCATGAATATTAAAAAAGCACAGGACTTAAATTTCTTAAAGACAACAAGGGGTATTGATCATTTTAGTGTTGCAAACAATCACTTGTTCTGAAGGTCAAGTGACCAACAACGATCTATTCTATTGTGTTTTATGACTTCAAGAACCACAGGGAAGGATCACTGACGCTTGTGGTAAAACACAAAAGACTTTTGAAACAAAGAACTAAATTAATCAATGTAAATGGGGCTCATCAGACTAGAGAATACAAAGCAGTCAGATAAGGTCAATATTTACAAATTTGCAAATGGGTCAATTGATATACAAAACAAAATCCTACTTGGTCAAAGACTTTTTGAGGTATGTCAAAGAATACAAAAATAAAATTGTATGTTCAAGTTCAAGACTTCCCAAAGTGCATAACAAACTAATTCAATTTATGTGAGGAATATCCAAGATTAATACTGCTAAATAACATTATTTCATGGCTTGCTAATTGCTTTATCACAGATTTCCTACCTCTTTTCAGAAAAATGATTGCCTGATTCTCTTGTTTTTCTTCTTCTTCTGTTTTTATTCTGACAGTACCATGTTAATGCATGGACATACATGTACACTTTACATTTGTGTCACAAAATAATTCTGTTTCATGATGGTACACAATTGTATGTGTAATATAAAATAGTGAATTTTATGATCATGACCAGTTGACAACAGTGGCTTCTTGTATAGTGCTAAAGTCCCTCATGCAATGATCCTCATGGCGCTCCAATATCCCATAGAGGTACAGTGTCACCTTTAGGAGACGCTTTTGCAGTATCTGTTGGTCCAGAATGTTTGGCATTACATATCATACATGAGCAGAAAGAGAAAAATGCACTGACAAATTTGAGCCCAACACCATCGATGTATGGTGTGGCATTCTCGAATTAGAGCAGTTTAAGTGTAACTAATCATTAAACTCTTTAAATTGGCAACACAGTGAATAATATATATAATCACTATTTCTGTGTTCAAATTGGCAATTTCTGATTCAATTTTACAGAACTATTTCATTTTGGTTTATGTTATATCCATATTTATTTTTTTCAAGCTATATAAATATGGAAAAAAATAATTTGTATTGCCAATTTGAGGATTGAAGATGATTAATTTAGACCTCAAAAAACCTCTGTACTGCTATGGGATATCCTTACCCCCATCATAGGTCAGCAGCCAAAATATATAGCATATTAGGTCCCCATTTACACCTGGGTGGAGACTGGGGAGTGGCAAACATGGAGTAATGTCTCGCCAAAAGATGTTAGTGCCTGGTTGGGATTCGAACCCTCAACCCTCTAATTAAGAATCAAGTGGATGAACCACTAAAACCATGACACTCCACTCTGTACTGATCCAAACAATGATGCAAATTTCATTTACATACATAAATTGATTAAATGCCATGAACAATTTAATTTCAGTAAATGTTAACAAAAATCAGTTTTATGAAAAAGAAAAGAAACAAAAAATGAATGTGAAAATATATGAGCATCATTAGCAGAATAAATGGCAAATATTAGCATCTCCTGTACAACACCATATTTTTTACACCTCACTGCTTGTTGTAATGTACTTTAGTTAGTAAGTAGTACTTGATCATAGGACCATACTCTTCAAATCCAAGTCATAAATTTCTTTATTTACAGTGTGTAAAACATATACAGCCATCAATGGGGCAGAACGGTCTTCTGTCCCCCCCCCCCCCCCCCTTCAGTTTCGGGGATTATTTTGTCATTTATGCAGCATTAAGCATTTTCTGTTAAGTATTTCTTTTCTTTTTTTTTGTAAATTTCTTTTAAAAAATTTTTCTTCTTCTTCTTCTTCTTCACTGTATTACTGTAGGTGTACTATTTATTAATATGCTAAATATGCTTTCTTTTTATGTTTTGATCTTTGTATGTTAATTTATGTATTAATTGTATGTAAATGTTTTTTAAATGTGCTGTTATATGCGAATAAGGAACAAATTGAATTGAATTGTAAATTGTAAGGCACATAGTGACTTTTGTATCTCATGCTCTGAAAGCCTAACTTTTCTTCTTCTTCTTCTTCTCTTCTTTTTTCAATATACTTCTTTATATTTGCTTAAAATCTAATAAGTTGTCTTGCGCTTTGGCCTCTTCGACTACCCTTATAAACAATGCAAAATATGAGAGAAATACAAGAAAGTAAGATAGACAGAGATCAAGGACAGGTAAAAAAAAATAGAAATAAAAAAAAAATCAATCAATCAATAAATAAAAGTTTGAAAATATGATTGCATAATCACATCCAACCCCTTTCTCCCTGCCAACTTCAAGCTAGACTACAGGTATAACTCATTTCCCCCATAATCCATGGAAAGACAGCAGCAGAAGACTGGTACCAGAGCTGACATTATTACATGTTGACAAAAGAGGGCACTGTTTCTAATACAAACATAGGGCATAAAGACTTGTCACCTGCCTCTTGGCCGACAGTCCACTATCGATCTGTCTCATGCTTTATGACTTTGAAGGACACTGAAGATGCATAAATATTGACTTTTCAAGCTAGCCATGAATGCCTAGCTGGCTATCATAACTATTAATAATGAGATACATGTTTAATTATAATATTTTCATTTTTCTGTGAGTATGATATCTATGATATGCAAGCAGAATATAATCCATCTTCAGGACATGCCTTCATGGGATTTCAACAAATTTTCATTTTAAAATATTTATATGAATTTTGTAAAAGAAATCTGAACATGTACTAGTAAGTGTTTTCTAGTCTTTAATTCTCTTAAGTATTTCAAATACCTCACGAGATGATTTTTCTTTTATTATTCTTTTTTGTTATTGTGGTTGTTTCTTTGCATGGAAAACTGCTGACAATAGGCAAGTAGTGTTGAATAACTGATGTGTGAGCTTCACAGGAGCAAGAGCTGTGATAAAAAAAGAATCTGAGAATTTCATTCGATCAAGATAGTTGAGATCCAATTGCAGGAAAGGGATGGATCATGGAAATATATATCTTATCACCCTAGGGCATAAAAAGCAAATATTTAAATATTTTTCCAAGAATTCGTTGATTAATGTAGTGATTTCTATCCTCAACTGCATGCACAGAGGTCAGCAGCCACATAAATTTGCACAGCTCAATATACATGTGCCAATGGTTCCCTGTTTAGCCTGTGGAGAGCATCAATTGGTATGATAGACATGGTAGAGCTGGAGTATAGGAGACGTGTGTGGCTGTATCCTCAGCCTCGGATTAGGGCTTTGGATACAGCCACATACGAGTGGCAATAAGGCACATGCGTGTGACTGTATACACTACCACACTACCTATTTAATTACATGTACCAGTACTTCAAAATGAATTTATCATTTAAAAATCATGCTGATCTAACAATGACATTTTGGACTGCAAAATAGAGTAATTTTTTAGGGGGGGGGGGGGTAATCCTGAGTTTTAGGGGTATTTGCACTTACATTTGATCACTAACTTCAGCACACCTCTTCCTGACAACACAGACAGTCGTTGGATTATAGTTAGGATTGGGATTAGAATTAGGGTTAGGGTTAAGGTTAGGCCCGGCAGTCTGTGTTGTCAGGAAGAGAGCGCTAACTGAACTTCTGAAGTTAGCGATTGAATGTATGCAAATAATACACCTCTAAAATTAAAACGTTTTTTAATGAAAACAAAGACGCTTATTTAAAAAACAGATTGCATGAACACATGGAGAAGAATGAAAAAAAGCAAATAATAAACAACATGTGCATGCTCAGTTTGGTATACATATTTATCATTCAGATCTAACTTTACTAGAGTATGTGCTCCTGTGGGCGGCCGTCCCCTGTGAGCGGCCGGTGGTGAATAAAAACTAAAAATTAAAAAAATATTTTTTGATATCCCTTCAAAAAATAAATTGGACAGTCTCAGGTAGGTTCTAGTGCACCAAAAAAACATACTCAGCGAAAGAAGTAAGCATAATGAGTCTCACGGAATATCATTAGAAGTCAACACCTCCAGTCACTGACTGAAAAATGGCGGTTTCTTAACTTTTAAGTTAAGAGACTTTGACATACTTAAGCCAACACTTAAGCTTTATTTGTTCAGTTTAATAATCAGTTATCAGTTTGATAATTGATTTGATTTTTATTTAAGAGAATGAACTTCATGGTCCATATTTTGCTGCAGAAATTCTCATTTATACCACCAGAGAAAAAGTTGCATGGGGGTGGCCGCTCACCAGAGCCATTTTTCAAGATGTGTCCTGTGAGCGGCCACCCTATGTAAAACGTGTACAAAATGCAGGTTTTTGTAGGAGATTTTACTCTGCCTTTATTTTTTTGTCACAGCATTTGGTAGATCATCACTTTTGACAGATTTTATGGGTTTCTACACAGTATTATTACTTTTCATAAAGTATTGGTGTGTAAAGCATGAAATTCAATATTAATTTTGTTTACTTCGTCACAAATATGGCGCTAAATGCTCGCCAAATGATAGGCGGCCGCCCACAGGGGTAGGGGCGGCCGCACACAGGACCCCTAACATCATTTTGAAAAATGGACATTACTGACCATGTAATTGGTCAATAATTTTAAGTTTGCCCTCTATTCAATTAGCAGGTATTTGGACTCTGCATTGATGGAATTGAACTTTGTGTGAGTCTCTGATTAATAAATATAATCAGCAAATTCCCTTTAAGCGGCCGCACACCAGAGCCGGTACTCTATTGATCATTTATTCTGTGATAATTAGATCTAACGCAGACCTAGTTACAGACATTGCCATTATAGATATAAAGTCTAAGACCAAGTTACACTGTAGTTGAGACTCATGCCGAAAAGAAAGAACGTCCCTACTCTTGATCTTCATTTAATCATATGCCGTCAGCCTCAGGAGAAGGGGAGAGAGGGAGCAAATGGCTGAATGGGGGTTGATGAGGTCTGAATGTTATTGTTGTGCTTAGCCTTAGAGTGAGACCTACTGCGGAGCAACTCAATTCAGTACGAACATGCAGATAAAAATGATGCGGTGGTGGAGCAACAAAACTAAAAAAGGGGGCGCTAAAAGTCGCTAATGCACTTTCGTATCCATGTCCGATGACCATGACTACTGACGCCGTGACGGAATAAAGCGCTGTTGGTGCATGCACAGCACAGTGGTGTACGCGACTGTGTGCTTTATTCTGTCAAGCTTGCATACGAAAGTGCATTAGCGCCAAAAAAAGCGGTTAGCTTGCCCACTGTGACCTAACGTTAACTGTAAACAGTTAGTGTTAGAGACCTGTCATAACTTTTGTTATGTTAGTGTCTGCATTTAAAATGGGTTAACCACGGAATAGCGGCTCCATATCAATCTCGCAGTAAATCAGAAAACCAGAATGAATGCGGTATTACATATTACATATTACAAATTCAGTAATAGGAGAAATTGACTCAGATAATGCTGATAACTCTGAAGAAGCAGACACAGAAGATGAAGATGATTTAGGAACTGGAGAAACAAACTCAGCTGATACCGAAACAGAAGGAGAAGAAGAATCTGATGAAAGGCATTTGACAGATGACGACACAGAAATTGAAGGAGATTTTGGCAAGACGCACAGGAAAGCAGGTGCCAACTCCAATATTGGACAACTGAAACTCTTGTATACCAATAGTGACTGTCTGCTCAACAAATTGGATGAACTCTCCCTGCTGCTGGAACAATGTACAGCTGATATTATTGTCATCTGTGAATGCCTGCCCAAAAATTATGATATCAAGCCGTCTGTGCAAAATTATCAGCTTGAAGACTATGTCCAGTTTTCAAATATTGACAAAGAAAATGTAAGAGGAGTCTTGGTGTATGTGCACAAACGTTACGCTACTTTAGTCAAGGAAATATTTTTTGAGTCAAACTTCAACGATTGTGTGTGGATAAATATGAAGCTGAAAGGAACGGACTCATTAACTCTGGGAGGCATTTACCGCAGTCCATCTCCAAACATAGATATGTCAACTACTGACATGATGACTGAGCTGCTGTGTAAAGTCGCAGATAACAATCCTTCGCACCTTATCATCGTTGGTGACTTTAATTACCCAAACATCAACTGGGAAAACTGGACATCCCATCATTCACATGAACAGAAGTTTATCGACTGCTTGAGTGACTGTTTCCTCCATCAGCATATAGATGAGTGCACACGATACCGGACAGGACAACAACCACATATACTGGACCTTTTGATCACTAATGAGGAAGGAATGATTGGAAATATATCTTACTTACCTGGCCTGGGTCTAAGCGATCATCAATGTATCCTTATTCATGTGAAATTGTATGCTGAACAAACATTGAGAAAAGAGGAAATGTATCGATACCACAAAGGCGACTACCAGGCAATAAATGATGCCATCATTGACATAGATTGGTATAGTGAACTGGAATCTAAGAATGTAAATGAATCATGGAACTTCTTCTCAACCATCTATCAAGCAAAAATAGACCAACACATCCCTAAAACCACAGGGTTTAGGCTAAAGAAGAAGAAACTCTGGATGACAAAGGAAGCTGTCAGACAACAGAAGAAGAAACACAGATCTTGGAAAAGATTTCGTAACAGTGGAGATGATGTCGACTATCAGCGATCAAGAAAAGAGGCCATCAAACTTCGTAAAATGACGAGGAATCTTCGCAGGAAATTTGAAAAGGACATTGCCAACAATATCAAGTCAAACCCCAAAGCCTTCTGGAGATATGCAAATAGCTCAAGAAGATGCAGAGCTAATTTTGGGGTCATGAAAAATGAACATGGAATCACTGCTGAGAATGACGAGGACAAAGCAGAACTCTTTAACCTTTTCTTCAACAGTGTATTTACAGACGAAAATGTGCAGCAGATTCCAACTTTGGAAGATAGACATAGGGGTAATCTCCTAACTGATCTGGACATTACCACAAGTAATGTAAAGAACAAACTGAAATTGCTGAAGAGTTCAAAATCAGCTGGACCTGATGGATTCCACCCGAGAGTTCTAAAAGAAACTGCTGGAACGATTTGCACACCTCTTGCACTTATCTTCAGAAAGTCCTTGAAAGAAGGGTATCTTCCACAGTCATGGAAAGATGCAAATATCACACCAATACATAAGAAAGGAAAGAAGGATGCTGTTGAAAACTACAGACCAATAAGCCTGACTTCAGTTATTGGAAAGATCATGGAATCTGTTGTGCGAGATGCCATTCTCAAACACCTTATTCAGAATGACTTATTGTGTGATGCACAACACGGATTTCTACCAGGAAGGTCTTGTGTCACACAACTGCTTGAAGTCATGGAATTGTGGACTGCCTCTCTTGATGAAGGATGTGAAGTTGATACCATCTACCTTGATTTCTGTAAGGCTTTCGATTCTGTCCCCCATGAGCGACTGATGAAGAAACTCAGATCCTATGGTATAACAGGTTGTCTGGGAAAATGGCTTTACAGTTTCTTAACCCACCGGAGGCAGAGAGTTGTCATGAATGGAAAAATTTCACAGTGGTTACCTGTGAGAAGTGGAGTGCCTCAGGGTAGTGTCCTCGGACCAACAGTTTTTGTGGTATTCATCAACGATCTCCCTGATGTAGTAAGCAGTATCGTGAAGATATATGCCGATGACACCAAACTCTTCAGAGAGATCAGAATGGAGGATGACTGCGACAGGCTACAAGCTGACCTAGACAACTTAACTGAGTGGTCCAAGAAGTGGCAGCTCCAGTTTAATACAATGAAGTGCAGATCTCTCCATCTAGGTCATCAGAATACCCATCATCAGTATCATCTGGATGGAGATGTGCTGGAGGAAGTTTCAGAGGAAAGAGACCTGGGAGTCATTATTGACTCTCAACTGAAATTCCATTCCCATGTAGCCAATGCAGTCTTGAAAGCAAATCGTGTGCTTGCTATGATTCGACGCACTTTCTTACATAGAGACAAAGAAAACATCAAAAGGTTGTACAAGTCACTTGTGAGACCAATACTTGAATATGCGAATGGAATATGGTACCCAAGATATGCTTCTGACTTGAAGGCTATTGAGAAAGTCCAGCGACGAGCGACCAAGCTAGTACCAGCCCTGAAAGATATGGACTATGGTAGAAGACTGCATGAAATGAAATTACCCTCCATCAAGTACAGACTGCGAAGAGGTGACATGATACAAGTCTATAAGATAATTCATGGCATTGATGATGTGAACAGAGACCTATTCTTCACATCAGCTACCACTCAATCAACTCGTGGCCACCCTTACAAGCTGTTTTTGAAAAGGAGTAGACTGGCAGTGAGACAAAACACCTTCAGTGTTAGAGTGGTCAATGACTGGAACTCTCTGCCTGCTGAGGTAGTCACAGCATCAACAATCAATGGCTTCAAGACAAAGTTAGACAAGTTCTGGTCCGCGTGGCATTATGTTCACGCATGGGAATAGTGCCTTTTTCATTTCAACACAGTGGCACAGCACATTGCACAAATAGCACAGACTCGGTTTCAAACTTATCCAAGCTAGGAAGACAAAAAGTTAGACCTGGAAACTTGACTTATCCAAGCTAGGAAGACAACAAGATAGACCTGGAAACTTGACTGCAGGAACAACTGTATTTTTCCAGTAGATGCGGTATAAAGGTATAAAGGTATGTCTACAAGAAATCTTCATCTTGTTACACTGTCAGAGAGCCAGCAGAGGCCAGATCGAGGCGGAGTGGCAGAGGAGAACCCGGTGAGCTCCACGCCCAAGTCCCGTACCGGCTACGGCCTGGCTACATGCTACGGCGCGGTGCCGTATACCCCGGCCGCAGACGCGGACTGAAGCACTACCACATCACAGGCACATACGGTACGGTACCGTACTGGTGATTTTTAAAATTTAAGTCTGTAATCTAAGAATAAGAAAAAGCAATATCGTAAAAATGCACAAACCTGTCCTTTGGATACTTCTGCAGATCCAAGTAAAGTTATTCCCTGTCAATTCTCTGGAAAGAGCAGTGATTTTCCATTCGAAATACTGTGGAATCCGAAAGAAATCGCTCTCCGTATCCTGCATCACATGCAAAATAATAGCAGACTATTTTATGTTCAAATTGTATTGCCGCTGGAAATTTCAAACAGAATTGTTTTCACAATAGTCGCTGGTGTGTGTCAATCATGCTTCACTCTCATTGGCTGCCGTGTGATAAATGGCTGTGCAGCTCATTAGAGAAATGTCAGTCAAGCGATCCAAATCGATTTTATTCCAGTCGGTTAATTATTTCTGTGTCTCAAAACAAAAGCCATTTTCATCGCCTTTGTTATAGGTCTATTGTAAAGAACCGGCGGTTTGAATGAAGCCATTTCCTTGCAGCTGCAAAAAGATTTGAATTATTATTTTTTTTTTTTTGGGGGGGGGGGGGGAGACACCTGCACGTTGTTTTTACTTATAGGGCGGAGGATCATGGATTTTTCAAGGTTAAGGCGGCTCCTTAATAATACATAAATCATCAAAGACACAACTAAATTCATGGTGAGATTCAATAAAACACAAACGTCCGTCATGGGGGCGTATCTAGGATTTCATTTTAGGGGGGGCGGTAGTGAGCACGCAAAGCGCGCTCCCTAGGGGGGAGGGTGCAGGGAGGGGGAGTTCCCCCCCCCCCCCTCCTCTCGCGCGAAGCGCGGAAGCTCCGACGTTTCTTTTCACTGTTCCTTGTTTACTTCCGCTCTTCTTACGTTCTCTTACGTTTTTCTGTTCTCGCTCACGCTTTTTTCTTCCTTTTTTCTTTCTTTTTTTTTTTGGTGGCAATTTGAGGGGTCGACCGCCCCTATCGCCCCCCTGTGCCACCCCCGGCCCCACGGCGATTCCTAGACTCGAATTCACTACGGAATCGGTGAGTAACTGGCCTCTAAACCTATTCAGCAGGGGCGCGGCGGAGCCGGGAGGCACTGTGGGGGGCAGGGGTACAGCGCAGCCCCCCACCCACTTTTCCAAGCATTTTTACCCATTAAAAAATTCCCCTTTTCAGACCTGCTCAGTACGTGCGTGTCCCCTTTTTCTTGTTAATGGACAATTTTCTTTTTTAATAAGTACCTTTCACCGTTCTAGCAGGTGCTTTAATCATCGCTTCAGATAAGTCGCCGTTTTTAATCTTACAAATGCCCTCTTTTACACTAGATTATTGACCCTTTACCTTTTTTCATAGCTATCTTTTCCCTTCTATAATAACGTCCCTTTTGAAATGATAAGAGCCCCTTTTGACTACCCATTTTTGGTTTTAAAAGTGCAATTATTGCTCAAAGTTCTGCTAAGTTTCGGCATCTCTGATAACGGTCCTCCTCCGGGGCATCCCGTTTGAAATCTGATACAATATGCATGCCCTAATATTTACTTCTCGATATTTGCCCCTTATCCTTTCTAGTATGTCCCATTAAACTGTATACACTGAAGAAGGCCCGAGGCGGGCCGAAAATTCTGAACACTAAAAGCTAATGTTGGATTTACACATGGCGTACCTTCAACTCTTTTTGAAGTTATTACTGTCTACATTATATATATATATATATGTGAGACAACTGAGAGAATAATAGCGTAGCATGAATCAAAGTTCCCCAGGGCTGTCCTACCATTTTGGAAATTTTGCAAAGGTTGAAAAAATGTCTCCGCCGGGAATCGAACCATATATATCGTCACCGATTTTACGAAGCGGCCTAGAACGTCAAAATCGATGAAAAAACATAAAATGATTTTTTTCAATATTTCGACTTAATAGTCGAATATCTTTAATTTCACAAATTTGTAGCTCTTAAAACCATTTCGTTACGTCATTTTAGACGTCATGAGACGCTTTGGGTACACGAGAATGACCGAATGCCGTTTTTACGAACCGGCGTATACCTTGCAGGCCTGATCGTAAAAACGCAACCGGAGGTGATACATAGAGTTGAATGCTTTACGAACCGTCTCGATAGGCGCGCCAAATACGAAAGCTGTATTTTCCAAGCCAGCTCGCCGGCTCGCATCGTCTGCCTGCTGAAACTTCGTTTTTACGATCAGGCTTGAGGCGTCAGCTTGCTCCAGCTTGCATCGGTAAGTTGTTATTTTTTCTTCTTTAAAAAGGAAACATTTGGAGAAAAATAGCTGGTAATTATTTTGTAATACCTTTGAACAGAATCAAACACTGTTTTCCTTGAAAATCACCAAACTAAGACGGAAATTAATAGCCGCAAGTTTTTTTTTTATAGTCCAGCCCCATGCGTACTAATCTGTGTAACTATTACCAAGCATTTGGAAAAGCGTTAGAATTATGCTGTATAATCTATTCTAGATCTAGATATATGATAACGTCATGATTGATTATTAAAGATCTAGGCTAGAGATCTATACTTACTCTATAGGATAGATCTATCATCTAGATCTAGATCTAGAAGGTTAGAATCTAGCTCTCTACTTGAGCAACACTGGACTGGTCACTGCCAACACTGCAACTTGCAAATTAGCAACAGCAACACTAAACTTAACAATGCACACTAAGTAGTATTGTTATAGACTCTAACTTACTAAAGACTTATAAACAGCAGAACTCTACACTAGATCTAGAACTAGTAACTAACAGACAGGCTTGGGCAGTTAGTCAATCCAGAGTCCAGACGAGACTAGTACTATAGAGACTGACTCTGTCTCTGGATTGGCTAACTGCCCAAGGACAAGGTCAATTTAACGTTAGTAGTAGGTCTAGTTAGGACTTAGGAACAACATTAGGCCTACTCTATCCCACTTAATTGGATGTATCCAATGCACAAGGTTTACTTCCTATCCTACACTAGGCCTATAGACAGAGTGAAGTAGGATTTATTACGTTAGATTTAGCCGAGTGTGTGAATCCAATATGTCTGGTTAAAATAAAGTAGGGTCTAGTCTTGGTAAATTGCATATTCATCTAGATCTAGATCTATTGCCAACTCGTCCATTCATCACAAGGACTAGATCTACCTTCATTTAGATCTAGGCTAGATCTGATTGTCATTCCGTCCATCAACATTTCGTCTAGAATCTAAAACACTACAGTAACAACAGTTTTGTTGATCTAGGTCAAATAACTATTTGTTCCAATAAAGTTGTCAAATCACCCGTTCATCTAACAGTTAGATCTAACATGTTAGACCATTTCATCTCAAAACCAGTTGGTCTAAAACCAATTCATTTTGCCCAATTAACACTTGGTCCAATTAGACCAAATGGTAGTCTATATTGACTAAATGGCTATTGGACCAACTGGTTATTAGACGAAATGGTGAGTGGACGAAATGGCAATTAGAGCCTGTGGATATTTGACGAACTGATAGTAAATCTAGACAAGTTGGTAATTGAACGAATTAGTATTAGACCAATTGAAAATAAACCTTAAAAGTTTAAATATCTGGCATGCACCAACTTCAAAGCCGTAGCCCAAGTACACTAACATCAACACAAATCCCCGAGAGAAGTCAGACTTTCAACTTAAGGACCATTTTATTAAATTCACTGTAATGTTCTGAAAATTAAAACACTCTCAGTATAATTTTGACCTATCATCTAAGCCATGATCTAGACTAAATTAGATCTAGAATTCTAACGGGTAGATTATAATAGCGGATTTATAAAGCGCTTTTTGCCTGAGGATACAAAGGGCTGCTATTATTACCCCGGCTTTAGCTCGAGCTGCCATAGTGGCGCTCAGTGCATTCAAGGAATTAATCCTACCGGGTACCCATTTACATCACCTGGGTCGAGTGCAGCACAGTGTGGATCAATTTCTTGCTGAAGGAAATTACGTCATGGCTGGGATTAGATATTGTTATTATTAAACAAAATAATTTAGCATTATCATGAAATAATTCACCAGTCCATTCACTGACGTTCATTTCGTTAGTGCTGGTGACATCTTTCCACTCCCATTGAATTTGTACACAGCAAGCACACACACATGGACATACATGAGAAGATAGGTGACAAATATCACGATAAGGCCATTAAGGCACTTGCACTCTGCAACCACCCTGTCATGTGGTGGTCTATGCAACTTACAACACACACTCAAAAAAGTCTTTAAACTATCACTTTTGTGAAGCAAAAACAACACCCAGTTCCATTCAGTTATGATTTGTTTACATTAGAGATTTAGGACGCACTCTTTTTATTCACCAGAGCGCTAAAACACTTTTATTTTAAGCATACTTTTGTGACGACCTCTATTGGTGGAAAACTGAGATTGGTGCAGATATTCATCTCCACAGACTCTCTTTTTTAATTAGAAAACAAAAATAATTTCAAGAATTCAATTTAGTTTTGGGCCAAGGCATATTTTTATGATGAATTACTGTAGCAAAATCTGTCTATGCAAACATTCAAGCATTAATCCATTCTAGATCAAGAGAAAAAAGCTAAATATTGATCATCTTTTTCATGACTGAAGACAAGGTTAAATCATAACCTTGTACATTGGATAAATGCATTAAGGCATGAATGATTAGATAGCAAAGGAATAATGCTTAGAGTATAGGCCTAAATGCATTTAATTTAGGCTCTAGATCTAACCAAATGTGACAAACTGTATTTTAATTAAGATCCTTATAAATATTCTTTGTATTTCAGCTGGAAACTGTTGCTTTCAGGTAGACCATTGGGTATTTCATCGAACCATACCTTTGACAGTCAATTCGCTGTTCATCGTTTGGTGATTTCCAGAATTTTTGCTTGCCTTATTTGAAGAGTGAACAAATTCTTTCTACTTCATTAAGTAAACGCATCTGGTAAGTATTTCATCAACAAAGATTTGGCCATTGTCTCTACTTTAACATCAATAGTGCAGAATTTACATTGTACAATGTCTAAAATACACTTTGTGGGGGGGGGGGGGGGGGAGGTTAAAAGAAAATAATGTAAGTTTCCTTTTGAAATCAAATTTAAATGCTAGCTCTATAAAACAATGACAGACATAAGTTGTGCATCTGTTTTATGTTTATCTGTGACACTGCATATCCTCATTGTTAATAAATCTATTTAATACATGAAATGAATGAATAAAAAATAAATAACTACAATTTATAAAGATAAATTGATAAATAAAATGAAATAATTAAATCAATGAATAATGTATATATACCAATAAGATGATAATTTCATATTTAATTTGTCCCATTAACTGATGCTACAATGAGTAAGATCCTTATAAATATTCTTTATATTTCAACTGTAAACTGTTGCTTTCAGGTAGACCAATGGGTATCTCATTGAACCATGCCTTTGACAGTTAATTCGCTGTTCATCGTTTGGTGATTTCCAGAATTGTTGCTTGCTTTATTTGAAGAGTGAACAGATTCTTTCTACTTCATTAAGTAAACGCATCAGGTAAGTATGTCACCATTGGCCATTTGGCCATTGTCTTTACTTTAACATCAATAGTGCAGAATTTACATTGTATAATGTCTAAAATACACTTTGTGGGGGGGGGGGGGGGGGGGGGAGGTTAAAAGAAAATAATGTAAGTTTCCTTTTGAAATCAAATTTAAATGCTAGCTCTATAAAACAATGACAGACATAAGTTGTGCATCTGTTTTATGTTTATCTGTGACACTGCATATCCTCATTGTTAATAAATCTATTTAATACATGAAATGAATGAATAAAAAATAAATAACTACAATTTATAAAGATAAATTGATAAATAAAATGAAATAATTAAATCAATGAATAATGTATATATACCAATAAGATGATAATTTCATATTTAATTTGTCACATTAACTGATGCTACAATGAGTAAGATCCTTATAAATATTCTTTATATTTCAACTGTAAACTGTTGCTTTCAGGTAGACCAATGGGTATCTCATCGAACCATGCCTTTGACAGTTAATTCGCTGTTCATCGTTTGGTGATTTCCAGAATTGTTGCTTGCCTTATTTGAAGAGTGAACAGATTCTTTCTACTTCATTAAGTAAACGCATCAGGTAAGTATGTCACCATTGGCCATTTGGCCATTGTCTTTACTTTAACATCAATAGTGCAGAATTTACATTGTATAATGTCTAAAATACACTTTTTTGGGGGGGGGGGGGGGGTTAAAAGAAAATAATGTAAGTTTCCTTTTGGAATCGAATTTAAATGCTAGCTCTATAAAGCAATGATGGACTTAAAGGTATTATTTAACTTTGTCAGCAGCCGATTTAAAAAATTCTCAAACCTAGATGAAACATGTGTACAAGTACATGTATAAGAACTAAAAAACCCTGAAAACATCTATTATTGAGAATGAAAAGCTAAAAATACAAGGCAAACCCTGATTTTGTAATTAAGCCTCTTAAAGAAGCTTAAATAGAACACATGAGTGTATAAGATGAAATTAAGATGGTGTTTCCGGTCACATATTTCACTTTATGAAGCACTAAATAATGATTTTCGGACGTGATTTTTCTGGGCTTCATTTTTGTAACATATCACAGACACGGACGACAATTGTGATCTTCTAGCTCAGATTTTTTTAAAAGTCAAGTCAGTGTTAGCCAATCTCTTTAATTTGTGCATCTATTTTATGTTTATCTGTGACTCTACATAGCCTAATTGTCATAAATGTATTCAATACATGATATGAATGAATAAAAAATAAATAACTACAATCGATAAAGATAAATGGATGAATAAAACAAAATAATCAAATAAATGAATAATGTATATGTACTAATAAGATGATAATTTCATATTTAATTTGTTACATTAACTGATGCTACAATGAGTAAGATCCTTATAAATATTCTTTGTATTTCAACTGGAAACTGTTGCTTTCAGGTAGACCATTGGATATCTCATCGAACCATACCTTTGACAGTTAATTCGCTGTTCATCTTTTGGTGATTTCCAGAATTTTTGCTTGTCTTATTTGAAGAGTGAACAGATTCTTTCTACTTCATTAAGTAAACGCATCTGGTAAGTATTTCATCAACATTGCATTTTTGCATTTTTGCATTTTTTCATTTTTTGTGTGTATGTTATGTGTTTAAAGCCATTTCTTTGTATGCCTAGCATTCATGGACCAATAAAACAACCTTGAATCTTGAACAAAGATTTGGCCATTGTCTTTACTTTAACATCAATTGTGCAGAATTTACATTGTACAATGTCTAAAATACACCTTTTCTTGGGGAAGGAGGGTGAAAAGGAAAATAATCTAAATTTCCTTTAGGAATAGAATTTAAACACTCGCTCTATGAAGCAATGACAGACTTGTGTTAAACATCTTTTGTATGTTTATCTGTGACACTACATAAGCTAATTGTTAATAAATGTATTTAATACACGAAGTAAATGAATAGTTTATATACCAATAAGATGATAATTTCATATTTAATTTGTTACATTAACTGATGCTACAATGAGTAAGATCCTTATAAATATTCTTTGTATTTCAACTGGAAACTGTTGCTTTCAGGTGGACCAATGGGTATCTCATCGAACCATGCGTTTGACAGTTAATTCGCTGTTCATGTTTGGTGATTTCCAGAATTGTCGCTTGCCTTGTTTGAAGAGTGAACAGATTCTTTCTACTTCATCAAGTAAACGCATCTGGTAAGTATTTCAGCAACAAAGATTTGGCCATTGTCTTTACTTTAACATCAATAGTGCAGAATTTACATTTTACAATGTCTAAAATACACGGGGGGGGGGGGGGGGGGGGGGGGGGGGGGGGGGTGAGGTTAAAAGAAAATAATGTAAGTTTCCTTTAGGAATAGAATTTAAACACTCGCTCTATGAAGCAATGACAGACTTGTGTTGAACATCTTTTGTATGTTTATCTGTGACACTACATAACCTAATTGTTAATAAATGTATTTAATACATGAAGTAAATGAATAGTTTATATACCAATAAGATGATAATTTCATATTTAATTTGTTACATTAACTGATGCTACAATGAGTAAGATCCTTACAAATATTCTTTATATTTCAACTGGAAACTGTTGCTTTCAGGTAGACCAATGGGTATCTCATCGAACCATGCGTTTGACAGTTAATTCGCTGTTCATCGTTTGATGATTTCCAGAATTGTTGCTTGCCTTGTTTGAAGAGTGAACAGATTCTTTCTACTTCATTAAGTAAACGTATCTGGTAAGTTTGGGGGGTGATGAAAAGACTCAGCCATATTTTTTTTTTTAAAACAGCCCTGAAAGGTTAATCAGATTTTGATTATTTTGTCAATTTTTTTGAAAAGTTAATTGTGTGTGTTCATTTTTCTGCTTGATATTGTTTACAGATTGCTTAATATTTTTAATATTGTCAAATAACTCAAATTGTGTATATGCAGTTTAAAATTTCACCTCAGCTTTTTGGGAAAGGATTTCACTCACATATAATAATAATGATAATACATGTATAGCAGTATAACTGTCAGATTGTATTTTCTGTTAAAGGGCAATTGGTAAAATCTTTTTTTTTTTTGCAGTTTAGAGACCAAGAGGGACATTTTAGGTAGACCAAAGCTCAAAACAGAATACTTGTATAACAATATAACTGTGAGAGTGTATTTTCTGGTAAACTTAAACAGAATACATGTTTAACAGATTGTATTTTTTCAAGACTCTAAGAAGTATTTTCTGTCAAGAGCAAATGTACAATCTTGTTAAATTTAGCGAATATGAAAGACTCCGATATTTGAACCAAAGCTTAGATCAGAATATATCTATTGTTACAGGACTGTCATAATGCAGTTTGCTTGAAGTGTGGGGTTTTGTTTTAACCTAATATGATGAAATAGCTACTTGACTTCCTAAATTGGTTTATGTACTCATTTATGAATAAATGTCACCATTGCATATGTGTGTTGGGAAAAAGCTCATGTAATATGTTCCTATTGTGTATTTCTTTTCACAACAAATTTTGAAACTCCTTTTATGAAATAATTGACTTTTTACGTTTAAACTTGTGCAGACACAACTTTCTACAGATCTGATTTTTTCTTGTCATATTATATTTGCAATCAAACCCACTGCAGTACAATTAACAGTCTTGCTATTGCTTGATTTTATTTGTGGTGCTTTGAAGAGGTCGTAATATATTCATGCTTAGAATAAATTCTATAAATTATCCTCTGCCACATACTTGCCAAATGTTATGTAATGACTACTCATAATCTGTCTTTCAAGACTAGTTTGCAATTCATGAAATATTTTCATTAGTTTTTATTTGTCGAACTCTATGAGATTATCTATTATTATTTTGCATATTTTAGATAAAGTATTAATTGCTTGTTACAGATTAGATTATACATAAGTATGACCCTTTGGTTTTCATGTATTTTATGAAAATGGTTCTGTTTGTCATTGCTAAAAATGTTCACTCTTTATTTAAAAATGTACAATGAAATTTAGATATACATCTCTTTGAAAGATCAATCTAACTGCTTTGATGGATATCCAGTAGTTGTACTTTTCACACATAAAAAGTAAATTAAATTTCTGTAAATGTCTGAAAGATTCTAAACTGGTTATTAAAAAGACTTGATTGAAACACTTTAGAATTTGATTTGAAAACAAAATAGAATAATGTGCTTGCAAATCTTCCAGCTAAACTTATAATTTTAAACAGACACTGTAACATGAAGACACACACAAAAGAATATGGTGGTAAGAGACAAGAGGATCTTTAATTTACACAAAACATGGTGAGAAAATTCTAGGACACTACTTTGTACTGGATATGTACAACTTACTGTATATAGTGTGATTAATTTACTGTACATATCGATGCATGGAGTTTGATTTATGCTCCCCTTGTATAATGTTTAAAAATGTTAAACTAGAAGCTTAGTATTTTATGTGTACATAAAATAGTTTACCATTTACCTTCTTAAGTGGGTTTACAAAATAAGTGGAAATGATTGTTGCATTTTTGTATTTGAATAATATATATCAAACCTGCAGTTGATTATTAAAAAGATATTCTTCAATAAGCAGAAGAGAATAAACTTCTATCCAAGTAAAAGAAATAAATTATAAATGTTTATACTGGATGCAAATAATAAAAGTGCATTCGGATAATATAGACTTCTAAAACAAATTTATTGAAAAACAGGTTTCCAAATGCAATACACTGTCATACATTCAAATACATACACAGATATATCCTAAGTTTTGTCAATGGTAATGAGGGTGATATGTGGGGTATGTTTCTTTGTGAGGCAGTGGTATTTTTATTCTAATTGGCAAGATGTGCGTATTATATTTATATGAAGTGCTTCTTTTAATTTTCTTTTAAACATCTCAATAATAAATCTTAACCAAATTGGTGGAATTTCCTGAAGTACATTTCATGTAAAGTTGATGTATAGAAGACTGATGCATTAGTCAATGTTAAAGAAAATGAAGATATGCTTTTACATTTCTCATTGTGGATGTTGACACGGTGGTTGTAATGCAGGTATATTATCTATTTGAATTTTTAATGAGTATTTTCATTGTATACCCGTTGTAACGTTTGATATCATTGAAACATATTTCTATGATGTTGTCTGTTTTTGGAATTTCAATTAAAGGTGTATTTTCATCTTTTATTCAAATATGTTGGACTTTACTTGGTATTTTCCTAATAGTAAATTCAAAAAGAAAAAAAAAAGATAGTTTAGTAGTTATGCATCACCAAAAGATGGGATGAATGAAATCGAGAGGGACACAGCAGCCAGGAAAGAGAGAGGGAGGATTATCAGTGAGTCAGGTGATAAAGAAGGGACAAATGAGAGAGATTTATGAATAGGGAAAGGGGTGGAGGGGGTAAAGAGAGGACTATGAAGAGGAAGAGAGTAGTCCTGAAGAAAGGTTTACAGATGGATCAAGGGATATCGAGGAAAGAGGGGGGGGGGGGGTAGGAAAAGACTGGGGTTATGGTAGAAGAGGAGGGGGAGCAGAAAACCCAGGAGTGGGGATGGGGAGTGATTGACGAGTGGGACAGAATGGGAAAGACTGGAATGAGAAAAAAAGGGTGGGGGTGGTAGAAATGATTCATGAGAGAATGGAATAGAAGGATGTGAATAGATGAGGAGCTAAAAGGGAGAAAGTATCTAGAGTCGGGAGAGGGGCACATAAATAAAGAGAGAATAGTTACTGTCATGGAAACGTTGGGAGAAATTAGCGGGGGCGGTGGGGTAGAGTTCTGAATTGAAATGACGAAGTTGGGATATAAGAAGATCAGGATGGGAAGGCAGAACAGAAGAAAACGTGTAATGGAGGATAGGGAAAGGGTGATGGACATTTTGTCCAGGAATTGATTTAGGTATAGGCCTATGCATTATTGGCCAGAATAAAATTGAGATTATTATGGTACATTATCAACTATGATTGGTATTAACTAGAAGATATTATCCCCGGTTATTGTCCCAAAATGAACTATATTGTACAATAGCCGGGGCTGGTTTTGTTCGTATTTAATTCCCATTTTGAATTAAATTGAAATAATACATCGAATAGCCGCAAAAATGTGAAGTAGGCCTAATATTAGTTTTGGAAAGGGTATTCAAAGCAATGCTTCGCGCGCGCTGCAATCATTATTACACAAGCACATGGTGAGCGCGTACGGTGCGTCGCGCGCGCATCACCCAGGCCTGTTCGTAAAAACGAAATTTGTCCGAATGCACAGTGGAGACATGGCTTCGCACGGTGCGAAGCCACTTCGCGGTAACGGGCTTCAGTGTGGATTCCAACTTTATCGTTTTTACGAACGGGCTTGGAAGAATGAGGCATTATTATTCATTGACAAAAGGATTATATCGATAAAAAATCGTATCACATACATTTTTTAATAGTGTTCTTCCATGAAATCCAAAATTAAGTGATATCATGTACTTTTACCCAATGAAAATGGCGAAGAAACAGACGATAAACTTTAAACGCATTTATCTCCAAACTCATTTTATCCGTCAAATGCGCGTCCAGGCCGGTTCGTGAAAACGGTGTCGATATATATATATATATACATATATTTCCACTAGAGCTCCTCCCGAACTCAAATTTCTTTTCTTTTCTTCTTCTTTGTCAGTTTGTTTTCTTTCATTTCGTTTCGTCGTTGTTCCTTGTGTAAGATACTGTTGTTGTTTCTCTCTCTCTCTCTCTCTCTCTCTCTCTCTCTCTCTCTCTCTCTTCACGTCTATATTTTACATCATGCAATTACATACTTTCTTGATTTCTTGCACCAATTTTGCACGCCATTCCCTTGCCCAAACATGTAAAATACAATATGGCTACCATGGTAACCATGGTAACTATACATCGCACGTATAAATTTGCACATATACAAAAATTATTATGATAAGGCAATGGGTATATCTAACTGGCACATTTTTCTAAGAGTGTATATATACCAAGGTAATTTTGATGATAGGCATATAACATGCTAAAAAATACGGTGTTTGTACCATGGGTATACTTTATTGGGTACCACGATACTTTTATTTTTCCAGCTGCGATGAGACAGATCGTCTCCAGCCTCCTTTCATTCTATATTATTATATGCAATTGCAATGCACCGATTTGGCGGAAGGGGATGTTATATTAGAATAATTTTACAAGATTTATTTTCGACAATCAGGGGCGGCGCTAGGGAATATTTGATAGGGGGCAAGATGACCCATAGGTGAGTTTATTACGTTTTAAATGAAAAAATAGGGGTATTATAATATAGTTACAACTCTTTTCCCATACTGTTCTTTCTTCTGTCTCCTCGTTTTCTTCTTTGTTTACTCTTTTTTTTTTCTTCTTCTTCTTTTTTGGTCCGACTTGAAAAATCATACTGCCCCCAGAGTTGCTGACTCGAGTCTTGCGACTTGGACTCGAGTCGCGACTCGAGTCACTATTTTGACTTGACTTGACTTGATACATTCCCCAATGACTTGTGACTTGACTTTGACTTGCAACAAATGACTTGAGACTTGACTTGGACTTGCAAAAAAAATGACTTGCATACATCTCTGCTGCCCCCCCCCCCCCTGTAGTGCCACCCCTGTCAACAATATACTCTGAAGCGGGTCGAAACCCCTGCCTACGGGCAACACAAAGGCCCGAGGCATTTTTTTTTTAATCGCTCAGGTGGGGGCAGGAGGGGGAGGTGATGTTTCTAATTATGATGTTATTTTCCAATCACATAGATGTAGTCATTTGAAAAAAAAATAAAGACTCCCCCCCCCAAAAAAAAAAAAAAATACTCCAGTCATTTTGACTCATCGGATGCCATGCTGGGCACCAGCACGCACTATTCAATTAAAGATTGACAAAACTCTGCAATCGTCCAGAATTCAAGTAAAGTTCCCAGAGGACCCACCAACAAAGTCTAGTTGTTATTAAAAAACTTACACACCTCTAGTGAATGTCTCCAAAATTCTAGTACAGACAAATTCGGTTGGGGTGCTGTTTTTTATGTTAATTTCTAACTGGGGGCTTCAAGTATGCCTAACAAAAGATAATTTATGCACTGACATAGCAACGCATCTGGCTCATTGCACAACCCATTGAATCAGTTTTTGTTCTTCTTTGGAAGCCCCCCCCCCCCCCTTCCCCCCAGTTATGGCCGACACGAGTTACAGTGTTTTGAAACCGGATTCATCTATATGGTATAGGTCCGTATTACCGGATCACTGCGTGAATCCAAAATATTGACACAATTGTAGAAGAAGAAAAAAAAATGATTACCAGAGTCCCAGTGAAAATTTTCAGAAAGCTGTATAGTAGAATTCTGGTAATATTCACACGATTTGTGTCAATTTGGTGTTGGTGCCTATGTGATCCTATTATGTTCCAGTCAAATATTGTACTAGGTTGGTCATTTTCGCTAGGGTCAGTTTTGACTGGAATAGTACTATTTAGTCACAAATACAGTCATATCAAAAACTAATTGATCGTGATTACTCATCACTCATTTTGGTGTGAGATGCTTATGTATATATTCCCCAACACTGCTATAGATGATCTCTGGATTTAAAAAAAAAAAAGAAGAAAAGAAGAGAGAGAGAGAGAGAGAGAGAGGGATGCTTCTATTCTCGATCTAGCCTTATTTCCTCGTCATTTTCTTGTTAAAATGAACCATAATCTTCTGACCCTGTTGATCTTTTGATATGGCATATTCACTAACACTTCCATAGACGATTTCTGGGTTTTAAAAGAAAAAGAAAGAGTGATGCTTCTATCCGGGGGGGGGGGGGGTCACTTCCATTGAAGAGTGGACAGCATCCGCGAGAATCGTCCTAAAAAAGCACCCTAAAAGAGGATTCAAGGCAGGCCGCTAGGACACCCTAAACACGGATTTTGTGCCGGATTTTGTGCAGATGTCCCAGATTTGCACACCCTAAACAGGGATTTCATGAATATCGTTGGGATATTCATACCGTCATACCCTAAACGAGGATATTCCTATTTTCATACCTTCATAGTGATAGTGGGGTCCATTGAAAGTTTGGAGCCGTTTTTTCTCGAGATAATTCACTGTCTCATTATGTTTTACACAGGCGTTATAGGATTTTTCGTTCTTACCGGTCTTGTTAAAGTCGGTCCCGCAGTCGGTGCAAATTACATACCCTTTTCGCGTTTTAGATTATCATGATTTAGGGGGCTTTTTTCATTTTGGTGCTTTTTTGACACTCTATTCGCGTTCCGCGTGTTCCGCGCCTACCCCTGAAAAAAATACCCCTTTTCCGCGTTTTTTTTTTCTCGCGGATGCTGTCCACTGGTCAATGGAAGTGACCCCCCCCCCCCCCCCCCCCCGGGGCTTCTATTTTCTGAATATGGGCTATAGGCCCCACAGTCATTAGAACTTCATAGATATTTCCTGGGCATTTTCTTGTTAAAATGAACCATATAACCTTCTTGACCCTGTTGATTATTATAAAATGGCGTAGGCCTACAGCCTTGCTGCAACCAGTCATATTTAAAGCCGAATATATTTTAAAAAATGAAGGGGGTAAAGACTTCTGGTGAAGAGCCAGGTCAGTGATAACCGGAGTCATACGAGTTACGAGTACCAGTTTCCAGTGACCTCGATGTCCTGTCAGTGAGCATGCCGCGCCGACCCTGGCCCTCTCCAGGCACCATATCCACGTCGATCCACGTCAGGTCCACGTGCATACATCCGCATATATGCCACGCCCACTTTTCTTTATCGGAAATTCCTTCCGGGCCAATCCCGGGGATCGACGGGGTCACACATCAGCAGCCCGACGCGTGACGCTAAGCAGGTAATTATTACCCAGAACTGAGCTAAAATATCTTTATATTTCTTTGTAGAATAATCAGATTTTAATTTTTTGATGAAATATTGAATGATTGAAAGTGCTGTTGTTGCCTTGTGTGTGATTCAAGCTTGTATATGAGATGTGAACGTGTTTTGAAAGTTGATTTGTGCGTTACAGTGCCGAAGTAGTGTGGGATCCATGTCCATGATTGCAGCTCGGCTTTGCACGTACCCGTACAGATGCATATTGCAAGCGCAAGGCTACTAATGTAATGAATGTGTTGCCATCACCCAGGCCAGGGCCAGACCAGACAAGAGACAGCTGAATCAAGACTGACATTTGTCATTGACAGAGAGGTTTAAACCTCAGTGGCAGTCTTCGGTCTTTCTTCCCTTGTAAGCAAGTTCTTGTCAGCTTTCAAACATGCGATATACGAACTCTCCCTCCACCATGTGCCACTGCACTGGCACTGCAGTGACTGGCTGCTCCAGACCAGACAATTTCAACTTCAAGATTCTTTTCTCTTCACTTTTTTAAAGAAAATTTTTCCTTAATTTTCTAATGTAGACTTACTAACTTAGAAGTTAGACAGTTAGTCAGCGTTATTGTGAAATTTATCACCTGTTCATTCACTGCTGTTTATTTCGTCAGTGCTGGTGACAGCAATATGCCAACGGCGGTCTGTATTTATGATTATCGGAAGAAGAAGAAGAAGAAGCATTCCACTCCCATAGACTTTTACACAATGTGAGTGCACATGCAGGAAGAGAGGTGACAAATTTCATGATTAGGCTAGTCTAGTTTTTATTTTGGTTTCTTTTTTTCCTTTTTTTCCTCATTTTCTACTTTTGCTGTTTAGTCTTTATATGTGTGGCTAGTGTACTGTAAACTACATCTAAAAAGTCTGAGAATTTTGGCCATTTTCAATAAATAGAATTAACGTAAGACCCCCGCTAAGTCAAGAGACAAGACAAGACTAGGCTAGAGACTAGAGTGAGGCAAGTCATAATTTAGTTTTCATTTTTAGTCAGACAACACCAGCTCTACTTTCAAACTGTCACAGCTAGGCAGAAGTTTGCCTTAGACTGTGGGTATGCTGTGGCAGCATACTTAGTTGAAGTTCCGGACTAATTGTCAATGTGAAATTTAAAGAACGAAAGACCAAAAGCAAATCAACCCCCCCCCCGACTTACTTTCTTCTACGTGTATAATGTTGTAAGATAGTCTGAATGGAATTTGTCAAGCTGTTTTTTTAGCTTGCATTGTTATGTTTTTGAAACTCTCATTCATGGTCAAGGATAGGATTTATTGGGAAGGGAGATGTGAAAAATCTCAATTAATGTTATTCAAATTTTTTTGAATAAATTTTTTTTTTTTTTTTACTTAGATTGTTTTGCTAAGTTCAGATCTTGTCCTGGACTCCAACTCAGAGCAACTTGCCATCAAGATGTGGATTAGCCTGTAAACATATGTGCACCAGCAGCAGTAGGGGATTGGAGGGAAAGAAGGATCGCTTAAGGGGGGGGGGGGCAGATACAGGTTTTTGAAAACAATTGCTGACAGGCTCACCGGATATGGTTAGTAGATTTCTTGGGGGCGGGCACACAATTCCAAGACTCTGACAAGCAAGTGACCAAATAAACATTCATCATTTCTTAAATTTCACATAGAGTGATTGATTAATGGACATCTGGACAGAAAAACTGAAACCAGAATTATAGCTAAGAACAAGTAGGTCAAGCTTTTTGAGACTTTAAGGCCAAGTAAAAAAAAATTATTAGTTTCTCGTCCTAACTTTTTGAAAAAAGGAGGATGAGGGCACTTTTTTTTTTCGACGCGATGGATTTAAAAATGGCTGATCCACTGCACAAAGCTATTCAGGTAGTCTAATTTCCAGTCGTTTTTAAGTACGGTACGATATGGTATTTAGGCTGTGCTTGTTCGAGTTTCAACGGGTGGAAAAATCAATCGAAATTTCGTCTTTTTATTGTTTTTTTAAAAAACAAAACTTTTTTTGATGCGGCAGCAAAAAACGATGCGGGCGGGGATGAGAAACTAATGATTTTTTTCACCTGGCCTACAAAGTCGACCCTTCATTTATGGTGAATTTTTTGTACATGGCTGAGCGGCCATGTGTTGACAGCTGACACAAAGTCAACACACGTGCACCACAGACGTACATGTACACGTGCTCATCGTACAAAGGATATGTTGATCTATTCACATCCTTCCACACCGCTCAGCCATGTACAATAAATTCACGACCCTAGGACGTCAAATATGCGACCTAAGTCGCAAAGTTTGCGACCCAAAGTCATGAAATTCAAGACCCAATGTCAAGAATTTCGCGACTACAGGATGTGAAGTTTGCAACCCTTGTCGGGTCACGAATTTCGGGTCCCTGGACATGAATTTCAGGTCGTGGGTCACGAAATTGGTGACCGAGATCGCCAATTTCGCGCCTAGGTCGTGAAGTTTGCGTCGCACATGGCCTGGCATCGAGCGTACTTCAGGGCCACCATATTCATTCACCTTTTAAAAAGCCTCTCTAGAATTCTTTCAACACTGCAGTGCAGTCACTTGGATACTAGTGCAGTCAATGAATCTGGCATTCATAGACAGAACATGATCTTATCTAGGGGCTCTAGGTGATAAAACTGATCTAGCTCTCAATGTGACATTTAGCTCTCACACAGTCACCCTCTCTCTGATAACTTTTAATGAACACAAATGAGTGTAATGCATCTGTGAATGGGAAATTAATGCCAGTGGAAAAGACAGTGAATTATCTATGAAAGAAAATTTTGTAAAATGAGGAAAAAGATGGGAAAAGGGTAAACAAGGCAGCAGTCGTTGGTTGTATTCTTAGAAATTTGTTTTATTGTAAATATTTTTGTTGTAATCTCCTTACAAGACAAGTTACAACAACTTTTCAATAATTTCGGAATACATTTTTCCAGAATAAATTTAGTTTTATAGGTAAAAATACAATATCTTTACAACAGTACAGCAGTACAGAGTTGGGGCAAAATGATGATAGGATTTAAAGTTCTGGGACAGGTAGGTTTGCAAGGTAACAAAGTGAAACAGAGCTTACTTCCTTGAGCATTCTTTTCACATCAGTGCTTATTCTTACAATGAAATTGAACAATCGTAATAATTAGCTTTCTCTTTCACCATTGTACCAGTGAAACTAATAATTGCTAGTGGGTTTCAGTGACATAGATCTATAGAATAATTACTTGTATCACTACTGCTCTAAGGAAAGTATAATTTAAAAAAAAAATTAAAAAGAGCAATCATTATTTTCTCCTCAAAACTATTTGAGCAAACAAAGAGTTGAAAAAAAAATCTGTAGTCTATTAACGAGATATCCTTTAAGATATTTCATCCATTGGGCAAAAGATCATACATATAGTCCTAATCGTGTTATGATAACTGTTTTCATATTCACTGCTATTTGGTCCTAAGTCTGGACTTACATTGGGTGATTTCAGGTTCGGTGTGTGCGGTGTTGTTGTTGGTGTTGAGAGCATCAAAAGGCTCCTGAACTGAGCTCCAACGACGACAGTCAGTTTAGAGGGACGATAATGATCACCTTATCGATTGTTCAACACCGAGTGATGTCATACGCTATAGCGAAAAATCTCGACGATGAAATCATTTTTCCTCAGAATTTCTAATAAATATACATCTTATTGGATTCAAATTGCATAATCATTTGAAGAATCCAAGAGGAAAAATATTACTCTTCCATGGAAAATATATGGTTTTGATTATACCAAGTCGTTTTGACTGCAAAATGGGTTTAACCACCAACATGTGACGAGTGGCCATAGCAAAGAATGCCGCTTCTGCACAAGGGACAAGCAGCAATAACATGTATGATTACATTAACACCAACACCAACACCGTACTTGAAATAATGAATTTCCCGATCCCTAGGGGCTGGTGTTGGTGAATGGGGAAATTGCATGTAAGTCATCAACATGAACCGTGATACTCAGTTCATCAGACGACATTCAACACCAGTGGACAACACAGACTACTGGAAATAAGTCAAATTTTGTGGAGTCAATCTCAACACCAGCCTGATTTCAAGTACGGTGTTGAGGCTGGTGTTGGTGTTCTCACAACACCAACACCAGCCTCCAACACCAGCCTCCAACACCGTACTTGAAATCACCCATTGACCAACTTAATCTGCACCTAAAATAATGATACCTTTTATATTAATTTTACTGGAGTCTTAGAAGAGGACTGGACTTAGTTCTTGGTAGACTTTCTCCTTTTCCACCTCTAATATGAAAAGGGTATAAGAAATTATAGACTCCCATCTTTTTGATATTTTCCATCAGTGCTTAGAATTCTTTCTTAGGAATAAATTTGTACATGTTGTCTTTTAAAAAGAGTGAATTTTAGTGTAAGACTGAAAAATTGTCTTGATTTTATGCACAACCTTCATTTTGCAATCAGGAGTGTGTACATGTACATGCATGCAACATTTTGACATTTAAGACTAGCAATGTAGCAAGGTAATAATAATAATAATAATGTATTTATATAGCGCATTTTCCATTTAACATGTTCAAATGCGCTTTACAATGAAATTATTCATGAAACAAGTGAGTTTTCAAATATTTTTTGAAGACATTGAGGGATTGCTGATTACGGAGATAGGATGTTATTTAAGGTTTAATTGTACATTTTTGGTAGACCCTAAAAAACTATTCATCACACTTCTTTGTTATGAGCTATAGCTGCAAGCAAGACTAAGATACTGTGAAGTCCCCCAAGTTGAATATTAAACAAATGAAAGGTGAATAATACTTTTGATCCCGGAGCCACAAGAGTTGGGGACATAAAGTTGCATAGGCCTGCACATGAGACTTCTGTTTAAGCGACAAGTGTACGAATCACTGTGACAGTTGTGCAGGAAGCAGTCGGGATGCAAGGGTCCTAGTCATTTGAAAAATGCCATTGAATGCCAAAGTTGGCAAATCAGTCAACCTGAGAACTGAGTAAAATATTTTTGAATCTGATTTGAGTATCAAATTGAATATCAGCTAAGGACTGGATTGATTGGCATATTGCCACATTATAATCTCTGCAGTGCATGTAGTATCAATGCATACATCCATGCTTAATGGTAAAGCTGACCTTTGCATGAATCAGACAGATTCTACTGTCAATATTTCCTATGAATTTTTATTGTGCAGGTACCATGCAATGTTAGTGCTCTGGTGATAATTTCTGTGGGCTCTGTTCAGCCTAATATGTACATGTACATGTAGGGTTAGAATTGCAATTTGGTGGTTTTAGGGTAGGTCTCTGGTTAAAGTTAGTGCTTGATCTAGGGCTGAAATTAATCACCCGAAAAAGAAAATGATTTGTTCATAGTGAGTATGCATGAAATATTCCCCCCCCCCCCCAAATAAACAAACAAACAAAACAAAACAAAAGAACAAAAAAAAAACCACAAAACAAAACGAAGCAAAACAAAACAAAAACAGAAAACAAAAAACAAACCTTTACCCAGCATTGGCTGGGTTATGAGTTTGAAGAAAATAAAGGATAACGTACCCACTAAATTGACCTGACAGTTCATTTCCGTACATGTACGCATACACGTAAATCAACTATTCACTTATTCGCTTATATGTTTATCAAGAGTGTGCTTCCAATATCTTTTTGTAAAAATTTTGCGTAAAGCTCATATTTTAAAGGCATTGGTTAACATTGTTATAATTTTTTAAAAAACTTTTTTTGCTACTTGAAAATGGGATAAACATAAAGGTTATAGTGTAAAAACCAGTCTGAGAGTTTCAAATCATAATAGCCACAGGAAGTATTTTTAAATATTAGAAATGTGAACCAATGTTTGAAAATATATAACGGTCGGTTGCATAGACTAGACGTAAGGAGTGCACATGCGCGCATGGCTCACCGGACCGCACTGTGTGTATTGGCGTATCACGCGGAGGGAGGCAGATCACGTTTTTTTTTTAACTCGAGCAAAACGGTCCTGTTATTTATTGTCTCTGAGACCAAAAATAATAAATCACAGTTTGCATCTTACTAACAATTTTTCGTTCCAAATTATGATTGGTTTCAGGGTTTTTTAGTACAAATACAAGTATTCATACACATGTTTCATCTTAGTTTGAGAATTTTTTAAATCGGCTGCTCACAAAGTTAGCCAATGCCTTTAAATAGTGACACAAAACCTGTGACATACAGAGCAAAACAGCCAGGAATATAAAGGTTTTGAAGTATAAGATGTTATTATTAAGATATCTGTCACTGAATACCGCCATTTGCAGAACTGTCCTGGGTATGTGTTTGTCTAACACTGCAGTATATGGGGTAAAAAGGTCAGGCATTTCCGGTCACTTGTTTATTTCGCTTTTTGTGAAGCACATGATGATGCTTTTGAATGCATTTTTCAGGCTTCATATTTACACAATATTACATACAGTACACTGATAGTATGTAGGGTCATGCATTTCAGATTTTTAAAAGTTACTCGATGGCTTTAATGCTTCAGCGAGGGTAGGATATTGACCAGACAATATTTGTCACTGGGGCATGGGTATGGATCATACTTATTAAGTGAGCTTGTTCTGCTGAGAAATTCCATTGCATCAAAGTGTGTGTGTGGTTCAGTGGCTTTTCATTGAAATGCAGAGGCATCATGCATAATTGTGTTTACAGATAGCCAGATGTGGTCGGTTTTGTGCATACAATCACAGTGCTCAGTGAACCCCATGAATATGACACGTCACATATTTTGGTTTCTAGACAAGTTTTAAGCAGATGAACAGGAATGAAAAGATCCTACAGATTCCAGACATACATTTTGAAATTTTGTATTTTCTTCATATTGTGTGATATGGGAGAGTACAGTAATATTAAAACATTACATGACAGTGAAATTCTGCATTGATTTGCCACATCACTTATTTTATCATAACTTCCTTTTTCTCTGTCCAATTCCATTTAAACTAGTACTGCTCAGTTTCTTGGAATTTAAATGTTTCCTTCAGAAATTTACAACTCATAAAAAGTGTTTGCTTTAAATCTGCCATGATAAAATGGAGCCAGTTATTGTGGAAGTTTCTAATGTTGTTCTGGAAAAGAGGGATAAAGTATGAACTATGCAGTGTAAAAAACAATTGATCCATTGTATGTGTTAACTGGTCAGGCGTTCCCTATATTCCCGGTAATGATAACAATAACAATTACTGGTACGATCTGCCCTGCCATTAAGAAACACAGACATCATCGCACATACACACAACTTCACACTGTGTAAATTGTAGCGGTACATCTACCCTAGCCCTATGGAAGTTATCGTGATTGAGGAGGGCTGACCCGGTCTGCACCTTAAAGGCTTGTTCAGATATGAGGAGACAAATCCCTGCAACAACAACATTTTTAGTGTACATGTCAATGGGGTATGACGTGACAAAAAATGTCACTGAGGCAGGAGACATTTTCTTTATCGCCTGGGGGCCGTTTCATGAAACCCTCTAATTTCTTGGACATCCCAACGAAACATGTGTTGTAGAGTTAACACACGTTTCAATGTGTCCATGAGCTTAGACTTATGACGGTTTCATGGAACGCAGCCCTGGCAAAAAGCGGTGGACCAATCAAATTCTTAAAAGTTAGTGCAAAATATGTTGTCATGAGTTTGTCTGTGCAAATTTTGATAAATCTCTCTTTTATTTGAGAGTTGACGCATTGATGCACTTTCATTAACATAAGTAGGGTGGTTTGTCGCGCCATATCTGAACACTAAATCTGATGTGGGGATTTGTTGCAGGGATTTGTTGCCTCATGTCTGAACAAGTCTTAACACTTAATCTGCCTACGTTCCTGGGCCAGTATACAAATAGCGAAAAGACATGAGTGCAATGGTATGAGATTTCGCACGAGGTGAAAGAGCGACCTTCTATTCAACTCGGCTTCGCCTCGTTGAATAGAAGTTATGTCGCGATCTTTCACCGAATGCGAAATCTCGTACCATTGCATGAATTAGAATATTCGCTTTTTGTATTGTACAACGCCTCAGAAGTCTGAGAAATCAATGAAAATCAAGAAAAAACAGTCACATTTTGGTTAAGAAATCAAGGTTTATAAAGTAGGGAAAGAAGTTCCGACTGCAAAATGCAGCTGGTGCCGCATAGTATGTGCGCATGCGTGTATCTATAGCAGTGTGCGAATCGCGAACGCGACTTGCTGGTATAGCCTGAGCTAGCTGAGCATGCAAAAATCAATACGCGTTTAGGGTCTACAACGCAAGCTACTTGTGACATCACAAAAGAAACAAAAAAGTAATTTGTGGGAATCTACTGTGATGTCACGTTAACCGTGCAATGGTACATTTTGGATGGTACGAGTGCAATGGTACGAATATCGCGCGTTCAGCTCCCATAAACTTGCGTACAAGCTGAGTAGGCGTTGTACAATACCACAGTGTTAATGCCATCTCTTACATGTATTAACGTTGGAAATAGATAATCCTGTCTCTTTGCGAGACCTCTTTTTATACTTCATATATTTCCAGCATTTCCAGCTCTCAAAATTATCTCTGTTGTTACTGTCCTCTTGATATTTTTCAGATCATCACTTCATTACTCTTAACCCTCAACCCACTACTACTCAATCACCATGGTTATTCAGGTTGGCATCAACGGGTAAGTATTAGCTTAAGTCCCCAAGCTTATGAACCACCAGTATATTGAACCCCATCGCAAACTGTCTGCTATCGTATTTTGGCCTCGGACAATTGTGATATATTCGTGTAGCCTGTGAATTATTCAGACGTGTAAAGTCTTAAGGTTCGTTCAAGGATGAGTTGTAAACTGCCCCCTCTCCCCCTCTCCCCCTCTCCCCCTCTCCCCCTCTCCCCCACCACCTAAAAACAGAGAGATAGAAAGAAATGTGCTGATTTTTTGGTGTGTCCTAGATGAATGGCAATTGGTGATTTGTGATGCAGTAAAGGTCGACACACTGCATTGTCTTACCTGCACGTTATACAAATATGTAATTGTAAAGCATTGGTACACTGGTATGTTTATAAAACCCTGGTCTTTTTAAAGTGGTCGACAGTGGCAGATATGTATGTGTGAACAAGCCATTAGTGACCAAAGATCTGAATGGCTGTTGAGTGCTATAATCAACATTCCAGGAGATTGCAAGCCTCCTTGTGGGGGATGCAAAATTCCTTCTGAATCATTGTGACATTATTTCATCATAGCAGTCTTGCAATCGGCTGCAATTTGAAGCTGATTTGATCTTCTTGACTACCTTGGGTCGTTCATGCAGCCACTTACCTAGATCCTTTCACATGGAAATGATCTTATGAACTCAGGCTGTATTTGATTTCCTTCTGGCATGTGATTTGTGATCACATGCCCAGTGATCACAAGGAAACCACCTGCAATTCTGCATGTCGGTAAATTGACAATTAGAAATATATGCATGCAGCCCCCCCCCCCCCCCTTTGCCCTGGATGCTGGGATGAATAACTCAGTGCTACATGTATGCATAAGATAAGGAATGTGACAAGTACCCTTCCTCCCCATGCAGTACATGGCATACTTTAAAGGGGGTACCCAATGCTGAAACAATGTAAGTTCATTTGAAAGAGCATGATTTTATTAGCAGAAAATCATCTGCCTAAACTTTTTTGAAAAGTTGTGTTGCCAAGGAAACCCCCAAATGTTGTAAGATTTCAGGATAATTTGGACCCCTCAGCTATGACTCAGTTTCAACTGGGTACCCACTTTTACGTCAAAATGACGTCAAAGTGGGTACCTTGTCGCGCACTTCCAGCAAAATGCGTGCAAGGTATAATACATATTGTACAGTGTAACGCGCAGCAGAACTGCAATGTGCGAAGCTGGGTACCCACTTTTACGTCATAGCTCATACTCAAATTTATTGGTAAGCTCTTGACTTTTTATGAGAAAATTAGCCAAAATGAGTTGATTTCGACTGAAAATCATCATATTTTCAATGTAATTTTTCTTAGAATTCTATTCTCAGTCATATATCAGGGTTTTTTTTGCCATTGTGTAATCACTTTAAGGGATTGGACAGTTAACCTACATTTTTTATAAGGGGTGGGGTGGGGGTGGAGTCACTGGGGTGTTCAGGATGGGTTATCCTAGGGGATATTCATCCTTGATGGTAGCTGTTGTAACCCTTGAAATAACTGCCATGTTAACACTGCTTGCACCATGGTTACTTTGGTGCTTTTTTACAAGGTAAGGCTATACATACTGATAGTTGTTGCCTTGATCCAGTTGTGAGCATTTTATTTCTTATATGATTCCTATGTTTATTTAGTATCACTTCTATCTCTCCACTTCATCTCTCTCCCCCTTCCTCTTTTTCACTCTTATCTCTCTATATCACTTGATGACATTGATGTTGTACTACTCGCTATCAATTCCTTGGTTCCCTGATTAATATCATTTTACCCGTTCTGTTTTACATCCTTAAGTATAATCTCTGGAAAAAAAAAGTCCCAAATTGTTCTGTGAATACATCGTTGATCTTGAGTTTCATTCTTTCTCTCCTTAGATTTGGCCGCATCGGTCGCCTGACCTTGAGGGCAGCGCTAGAGAATGCAAATGTGAAGGTGGTAGCAGTGAATGACCCATTCATTGACCTGGACTACATGGTAAGAAAGTCTGTTTTTAGTGAGTGTAAGCCCTCATTCACACGTGGTGTTGTAAACCACCCGAAGAGAGAAAACAATGCAGGGGCAAAATCAAATATGAGTACAGAAAGCTAACAGCATTGTATGGTCTCTTTACATTGCTGTATATTATAACATATTATACAGGTTTGTGTTCTGCCCAGCTCCTATATTTTTTTTCAAGATAGGTTGAAATATTATGTCTTTGAAGTTTACATCATTAAGTCTGACCACTAGCCAATTTGTTGATGCAATTAGCATCTTCAGATCAAGACTGACTTTGCATCTTTCAATATTTTGTGTAGGTGTACATAAGAAAGTATGACTCTTTACATGATGTAACCTAATGACCCCTGTGCCCTAGGTAACTCATAAAATGTGTTTATGTCATACTGAAATCAAATTGTGCTGAACAGATAAGTGTGATTCTGCATATGGGCAATTCCACGGTAAGGGTGTAATTCCGTTACCAAAATTTTTAGACTTTCCGGGCCTCTTTTGTACTCTGAATCCCTTCTCGCCACTCTGTAAACATATTTATTCTTTCATGTGAGCTCTTTTATTCCAACAGATTTATTCTTACATTTATGATATTGTGGTATAACACCTCAGTAACGGAATTATCAGAAAAAAGCGTCAATTTTAAACTTCAGATATGTCTTTTCAAATCAAACATGCATTATACCAACACAGTCTAAGATTGTGAAATTCTTTATTGTTTCAGCTTTTTTGATTGAAAGATTTGGCTATTCAGGGCTATCAAAGTGATGGTTTTTACTACAAATGTGAAGTAAGGTGACTATTTTTCCAATGCAGATTTGCCCACATACTAGTTACCAATTTGATGATGAGATTAACATCTACAGACCTAGACTGACTCTGTATTTTGCTCTATGTTGTGCAGGTGTACATGTTCAAGTATGACTCCACACACGGTCAGTTCAAGGGCGACATTAGCTGCGATAGCAGCACCAACAGCCTGATTGTCAACGGAGACATGATCAAAGTATATTCACAGTAAGTGGATAGTCAAATTACCTATAGAGTATCATACGGAAATCTTCATGGTATAATGTTGGAGTGTAATGAGAGTGTTTCCCTACTTCCTTTCTCTTCTCTTGATCACCCTGGGACCCATTGTATAAAACTTATCATTGATAGTAACTCTGCCATCAGTGGTAACTATCATGGTAACATTGCTCAACAACCAGTCAAATTCAAGGTTTCCTTGTAAGTTACCATTGATGGCAAAGTTACCATCAATGGTAAGTTTTATGCAATGTGGCCCAGGTGTTGATGCATTTCTTCCAACAAAAATGGGACCGAATGAAGCAGGAGGAATGACTGCTACTAGCCAAATTATTGCAAATTGGATTGAAATTCACATTTATTTCCTTCTGAGACAAGAACATAATGTACATAATTCCAATAAATGATACAGAGAAGGTGGTGAACACCCGAAAAGCAGAGCTTGTGTTAGAGACACTGAAGACATAATGACAATGACAGTACTAATAAAACATGTAACATACCAATAAACAGACATTATTTGACATTATGCAGAGTGAAGGAAATCGAAGTGAGGGTAAAAATGGAAAAGATTACAAAGAAAAGGGAAAGGATGGCATTGTGCATCATAAATGTTACGAATAACAGACAAAATCATCATGAATACATAACTTTGTATTAAAAATAAGATATTGAGTTGGTTAGACTTAAAACCACTTAATATCCATAACTCTGTAATGATAAACAATGGAAGATGTAATCTGTGTACTTTTTTTCTGGCTCTCTTCGAAGAATGAAGCCATCAGAAATCCCATGGCGTGAAAACTTAGCTCAATACGTTGTCGAGTCCACCGGGGTATTCACAACCATCGACAAGGCCCAGGCTCACCTGCAGGGTGGAGCCGAGAAGGTCATCATCTCCGCCCCGTCGGCCGACGCACCCATGTTCGTGATGGGTGTGAATGAACAGAATTACGATCCGGCAAAAATGAACATTGTCAGGTATGTTGAGCTTATCGTATGGCATGTTTCTACAGGATTTCAAAAATGGTTACTTTACAGGTGTAATGGATTATCTCCAGTTTATAGAGACACATCTTAATTTGATTTATACCGGAATACTGTTACAGTACAGGGCCCTATTTCATAAAACTTGTTATCAATAGCAAGTTGCAATAACTGTTATAAGCTATTGAAATCCTTGCATCTGATTGGCTGAGAGCAAATTTGTCATAGAAATGTGGCAGTTGTTACTGATAACAAGTTTTATGAAACAGAGCCCTGGTTTGTTCACATGTGATGTCGTGAACTGCTCTTAAAGTGATTACACAATGGTAAAAATTTTTTTGATATGTGATCGAGAATAGAATTCTAAGAAGAATAACATTAAAAATGTGATGATTTTTCAATCGATATCCATGCATTTTGGCTAATTTTCTCTTAAAAAGTCAAGAGTTGATCAAAAAATTTGAGTATGAGGTATGACGTAAAAGTGGGTACCCAGCTTCGCGCATTGCAGTTGTGCTGCGCGCTAGACTGTACAATATGATTATACCTTGCGCTCATTTTGCTAGAATTGCGCAACATGGTACCCACTTTGACGTCACTTTGAGACGTCAAAGTGGGTACCCAGTTGAAACTGGGTCACAGCTGAGGGGTCAAAAATGTCCTGAAATCTTAACACATTTGGGGTTTCCTTGGCAACACGACTTTTTAAAAAAAATTAGGTAGGTTGATTTTCTGCTAATAAAATCATGATCTTTTAAATGAACTAATATTGTTTCGGCATTGGGTACCCCCTTTAAAGGAAAAGGAAACCCTGAAGACAAGTCAATTTCAATGAAAAGAAAGGATAGAGAGAAGTAATTTTTTTATAAAATTGAATCAAATTCGGTTACATAATGAGAAAGTAATGAAAGTTTGAAAAGTCTCAATTTACTTTCTCTTGCCATCCTCAAATTGGCAGTATTGCTTCGAAAGGGGGCAGGTTTTTGTTGACAATTCTTACTTGTTTTTTACACAACTTGAAATTTCCCATTTTCTCCATTATCTCTAATGGTGCAGCTTGTCTCTTTGTGAACCCAATATATGTTGTGTCAAATACATTTCCTCATGATATATCTTGAGCTAAGAAAGAGCCAAGCTGCACCTTAGGGAGAAAATCTGAAATTTTGCGTACAAAACATATGGAGAGTTGTCCACAGAAACCTGCCATTGTTGAAGCGATATTGCCAATTTTAGGATCGCCATAGAAAGTAAATCAAGACTTCAAACTGTCATATCTTTTTCATTTTGATTTAGCTTTTTTGAATTGCTTCACTTTATCCTCTCTTTTCATTAAGATTGACTTGTCTCCAGGGTTCTCTTTTCCTTTGAAAAACCAAGGGGGTTTTAACATAAAGGGCTTCACATTTTTGTATCTTATGACATGTAGCTGAGTACATCTTCAGCATCTTTGTTGCTTCTCTTTTTTAGCTCTTTGACATTCATTTTTAATACAAAAAAGATCAAGGCCCGTTTTCATAAAACTTGTTATCAGTAACAACTGCCCCATTTCTATGACAAATTCTATGACAAATTTGCTCTCAGCCAATCAAGTTGCAAGGATTTCAGTAGCTTATAAGAGCTATTCCAACATGTTATTGATAACAAATTTTATGAAATGTGGTTTAAAATCGAGGGATGATTGCACCCGTCTCTAGAGGTGAACTCTTCCGGGTAAAATCAATATCTGGGCTCAGTAGGATGTGTAGATGCAGTTTAACCTTTTTAATACTAAGCCTCGGATTTCCTCGTCTCGATGAAAATGTGTGTTACCATCTTTCATTACCAAAATCAAATTATGTGTGACAGGTTAACTAAATTATTACCTAGAGATCATCATTTTAAAGACACTCAGTCGTGGGCATTCATGGGGAATGGATCATAATTTGCTGACACCAGACTATGTGAAAAGCACTGGAAATGCCTGTAACATAGGTACATCCTTGGAGCACAGCAAACAAACTGCCCCACCATAGACATTCTTCGGCCTGCTTCGGGCACTGTCGGGCCACGAAAAGTGAGATAATAACTTTACCATGTGGGGCAATGGGTGGAATGTACAGAGCATTACATGAGGTCTGTTGGTCATAAAACTCAATTCCACTCTGGGTGATGAACAACACCTGTTACTGGGTAAGCACCCGAATGGTGTCAAATTCCACATGAAAGCCCACGACTGTGTGTCTTTAAATTACTATATTAATTGGAAATCATATCCTCTCCAGTAATGCATCCTGCACCACCAACTGCTTGGCTCCTTTGGCAAAGGTCATCAATGATAACTATGGCATTGAAGAAGGATTGATGACCACTGTACATGCTTACACCGCCACCCAGAAGACCGTTGATGGACCTAGCGCAAAGGTAAAGATGATAATGGTTGTGGTGGTGAGCATGATGTTGATGAAAATGATGATGAGGATGATGATGATGATGATGATGATGATGATGATGATGATGATGATGATGATGATAATGATGATGGTGGTGATGGTTATGATTATGATTAGGGGGAGGAAGACGAAGAGTACATGTAAGATGATGATGATGATAAAGATGATCAGTTATTCTTGAGGAGGACAATTGGCTCAGTTGGTAAAGCATCTGCCTGTCGAACCAAAGATCATGGGTTCTAGTCCACCCCGGGTGGATGACTGAAGCCTGCGTTGTGTGTTAACGTGCCCCTCCCCTCTTTCATAGACACAGGCTATGTTACAGTGGAAAACAACTCTGTCCATCAGATAGGACTTTAAATGGAGGCCCTGTGTAGAGGAGAGTCACAACATTTACACATTAAGAACCAACTTGTACTATTCGAAGAAGAGTAGGGGGAAACCCTGGTGTAGTGGTACACCTGCACATCCCAAAAAGTTATAACGGTAGGAGAGACCCAAGGGTCACAGTGATGATGATGATGTTGATGTTGATGATGATCATGGTGATGATGATGATGATGTTGATGTTGATGATGATCATGGTGATAATGATGCTGATGATGATGATGCTAATGATAACACAGAATGAAATTGGTTATGCTTATGAGAATAGTCATATTGTGAAGAGAGCATCATGATTAGCCCATGAACACATCCATGATAAAACAGGCAGCTGACTCTTTGTCCTCTCTCTCTCTCTCACTAGAAATGGCGTGATGGGCGTGGTGCTGCTCAGAACATCATCCCAGCCTCCACTGGTGCGGCCAAGGCTGTTGGAAAAGTCATCCCAGAGCTCAACGGGTATATAGATTCATTTTTCTCCCTTTGTAACATGATTGGTAAAGAAAATGATACGTTAATGTCTGTGAAAAAAAGAACTCTTTTTAACTTCATATCACCAATCGTAGCCTAGGCACCATGTTTGGCCTGGGACATTTTTTTTTCCTAAAGGAAAATTTATGATGGTCATGAGGCATTAGGGGGAAGGAGCGCATTATGGAAGACCTGTCGGTCATGAACACAAAGTCCCCTCTTGGTGACTGGCAGCACCTGTTATCAAGGAACACCAGAATGATGTCCAACTCCCTTTAGGAATCGGCAAAAGATATTTCAGTCTATATGTTGCTTAAATGATTGGTTATTTTATCTGAATGCTAAGAAAGCATCAGGGGAAAAAAATAAGATTTTCTGTACGGGGGCTATTTTTCTTGCCTCTGTTCATTCCAGATAACATTTTGTATTGAACCCAATGGCAATTTACGGGGGCTATTTTGCAACTTATGAGAGCTATTTTTTACATTTGGGGGGCAAATCGCCCTTAGCCCTCATGTATATTTTTCACTGGAAAGCATGTGTATGCTTGTTGGTAAGCAATCGGGGGACCGACGGCTTTAAGTCCCCTCCAAAGGACTTGGTAATGAGGATTAATACCTTACCAAAGGGCATTAGCGCATCCACTTGGTTTCAAACCCGGGTGATCCCGGTTACGAGACCACTGCTCTACCACTGAGCCATAGCATCTCCTGTCACAGTCTTAATGAATTTTATCGAGCTCTGACAGTGTCTTTGAACCACTGCAGCAGATTACAAAGCAGTGGGTGCCCTTTTACACATTTATACCCGGATTCATTGCTAGTCTTTACTTCTCAGACATGAGTACTTTCCCCTCTCACGTAAAAGTCGCCTCAAAAGTGCCTACCGAATAGCCCAGGCCAGGGTCTATGGAAAAGGAATATTAAACTGAAATAAAATTTATACTCAGTGGGTTAGAGAGAAAAGAGGAGAGTGAGAATCAAGATCAATCTCTTTCATTTGTCCTCTCGTATCTAGCAAGCTAACTGGCATGGCTTTCCGTGTCCCTGTACCCGACGTCTCCGTCGTCGATCTGACCATCCGGTTGAAGAAACCTGCTTCGTACGAGGACATCAAGCAAAAGATCAAGGAGGCATCAGAGTCAAAGGAACTTGGACGCTATCTGGGATACACAGAGGACCAGGTAACTGATGGATGTTCTGTCTTAACCCTTTGTGTCTGAGTATGTGGGGGGGGGGGGGTCACAGTACTGTACTACACCTCCAAAAATGACACAATGCAGTCGATAGCAGGTTAATGATAAAGTTGAGTTCTGGGCCCTGTTGTATAAAACTTACCGTTAATGGTAAAGGTGCGTTCAGATATAATGCGACTTTGTGCCGTCACATGTTTTTGTGTACAGGTCTATGGGGTATGGGGCAACAAAAAAAATGTCGCCGAGGCAGGACACATTTTGGCTTGCTGCCTGGCTGCAAAAAGATGCGCACCAATCAAATTCCTAAAAAGTTAGCGCAAAAATTGTTGTCATGAGATTGTTTGCGCAAGTTACCATTGATGGTAAAGTTACCATTAATAGTGGGTTTTATACAACAGGGCCCTGGTCATGTAATTATGTTTTGAAAGATCCAAAGCAATTGCAAATTGCAAAATCAAACTGCAAAGCTCAAGCATTGCACACAGAAGTGGGTCTATGGGACTACACACTCATGTGGCATGAACTCGGCCTGAACAAACTCTTCAGCTATTTCTTATCATATTTTTGATATGGGGGCATATGAAGAGCAATTATTTTCACCATGATATTCTTCCTAACTGACATGAAGAGAATGAGAAAGCCAGAGATAGTATACAATATAAACTGGGTTCCAAAAGAAACTTATCACTTTTTCAATTCACTTATCACTTTTCTAAAATCTACTTCCTCAAAATTAATCATATTTAGACACAGATAAGCTACAATTCTCCTTATGATGCATATCTGAAAATTTTAAAGATCAGTTTTGCCATAAAGGAGAAAAATGATAAAATCTGATGGAATTGTTACAGGTCAATTTTTAAAAATCACAGAAACTGCTCGCTGAGAACCTCCAACGAAAGGCCGCCTATTCAGAACATTTCAAAGCTATTCATTCAATTTCAAAGGCCGGTTATTGTTACCGCTGTGCTGCCCATTGTCCATACCGAGCTCTGTGCCTGGGAGGCAAGCAGTTTTTATGATTTCACCTTATTTTATTCTTTTTTTTTACCCAACAAAACAAACATTTTTAGATGTGCTTGGTAAGGAGTATTTTAGCTAATCTATGCCCAATTATGATTCATTTAAATGCTTTGAAATTTAACTTGTGTTGCTCTGAAGAAGTGGTAAGTTTCTTTTGACACTTAGTTTATAATACTCTTCAGCTATTTCTTGTCATATTTTTTATATGGGGGCATATGGAGAGCAATTATTTTCACCATATTCTTTCTAACTGACCTGAAGAGAATGAGAAAGCCTTTCCCAGAACGGAAGCTCATGGATAGTTTTAGTAGCAGAAGGAAAATTGGGCTTGAAGTATGTTAAATTTAGTCTTATTTTGTACCTTTTCTCCTTTTTTTTGGGGGGGGGGGGGGGGGGGTGGGGAGTGATGGAACATGATTTATTTAAATTATATTAGATTTATGTGGAGTAAACCCTGGCACGGTCTATAATGTTCCTAATTTTGTTTTCCCCCTAGGTTGTCTCTCAAGACTTCCGTGGTGACACCCGATCCAGTATTTTTGATGCCCAAGCTGGCATTGCCCTCAATAACAACTTTGTTAAGCTTGTTTCATGGTAAGTCATAGGGTTTAATTCAGTGTGGTGTCATGCAGTGCAGTTCATTTGTGCAAATTCAATAATTCTGATTGGATTTAAGTGTACAATTCACTTAAAGACATTTCTCTCTGTCTGTTTGGCATTCCATAAATCAAAATATATGCATCAAATATTACTCCTATGAAAAGATGTTGCGAGTTCAAATATTCTTTCATTTAACATTCAGCTATCCAATATTTTCTTGAAAGTCTTGTAATAACCGTTAACTGCTGGAATGCTGGGTAAAGGTTTTTAAGGTTTATTTCACATGTACTTGCTATACACAATTTTTTTTAGGTGCTTGGTACTGTTTTAACTTGAGGAAACCCAATGCCCTCTAGTCAAAGAGTTTTTAAATCAAAGCTAAGACAGAATAAAGCGAAAATTTGAAAGAAATCCAACATAGAATAAGAAAGTTAGGCCTATATGAAATGTTCTTATTTTTGACACTACCATAGCTATTGGTGATATCATTTGAGGACAACTGTCAATATTTTTTGTACACAAAATTTCACATATTCTTATCTTGAAGAACACATGTATTCATTGTCCGTAACCCAAATATGTTGTGGAGAAAGCATTCCTACATTATATATCTTGAGTTTGACTTTGATATGAAAATGTGCAAATCTTATGAAAGCAAAATGAAAATGTTTTATTATGTGGATACAAAACATATTGAGACTTGTCCACAAAATGATGTCATCAATAGCTATGGTAGTGTCTAAAAATGTTATACAGAAAATTTCTTATGGGCCAGAACTGTTTTATTCTGTGTCCGATTTTGTTCAAATTTTTTGCTGATCTGTTTTATTCCGTCTTCCTTTAAGGAAACAAATGAACAGCTACAGATGAACCCGCAGAGAAGAGGGTTGTTTGGGAGGGGGGGGGGGGGGGTGGTTTCTCCCTCATATCATTCAGTGTAATATGTTTTTCCACTCGCTGTTTCCACTTGCTGTTGAGCAACATGCCATGCTCAACAGCCAATCAAAATCCAGTATTCGATGAAGAGTTACTATTATAGCAAAGTTACTATTATAGTAAGTATTATGCAACGGGCCCCAGGTAAAAGAATGGGCAAATTTGCAGAGTATTAAATGGTGAGGAGGGGGGGGGGGGCAGATTACAAAATAAGCACATAAACTCTACAAATGTGAGCTAAAAATCTCTGATTTGTAATTGTCTTACCGTGGAATTGCTCGGGAACTGATTGGAACAGTACTGAGGGCTCACTTTTGGGTTTCATGTACACTGTCTTTATACAGTAATAATACAAGTCTAGCTTGCATAATTTCCAATTTTCATAATCTTATTTTTTTCTCCTCTCTAGGTACGACAATGAGTATGGGTACAGTTTCCGCGTGATCGATCTCATCGTGTTCATGGCCTCCAAATCAAGTTAAAGTTCTCCATGCTTATAAACCTGTAGTCACATGACTTCGCAGTGTTAAAACTTCCCAACCCTCTCACACATAAGTATATTACGACATTCTCTGTTTAGCTATGTCATGACGCACATATCGTAACCTTAACCGATCAAGCAACATATATTGTCTATGGAGGAAGATGAATGTTTTTATGCTATGCCCCATCTTTGTTTGAGATTTATAACAGTTCTTCCAATATCACTCTATGCTTGTTCAAGCATGGTTTCAGGTATCTACAAAGTCAGTCAAACTTTGTATCTGTGTCGAATATTGTCTAGAAAAATAAAATGTAACATTTATATAAACTTGAAACAGTATCTTTAGGGTTTATCAAGCCCCAGCCCTCTGGATCATTCATACTGCCAAACTTGTCTTGTGCTAGTCTGTTTTAGAGTGGTGTGAACTCCTTGCATTCTATTTATAACACCGGGGATATTATTGTGTAAATTTTCCTTATGTGATGTGTGTAGCTGTGTAAATGTTTTATATGACTTGGTTTTGGAAGAGTAGTTGGAATCCATCTTGAAAAGTTTCCTTAAAATGATTAAGAACAACAGAAATGCAAGATTCTTTCATTGCGTGAAGAGATATTTGTTATGGACTTTGGAAAGTGGAAAGTAAAGTGATATTTTGAACAAACAGTGCTAATGACAATGTAGCTGTTTCTTTTAAGGGACTTTTTGTTTATAGTTCCAATTCACAGGAACTAAGAATTAAAAAAAGAAAAAGATAAGACATCAGATGTTTCAAACCAGTAAAATTGTGTTTGGCAATGCTTATGATATTGGCGTAATTTCTTTTAAAACAAATCATTGTATGTACAATTCTAAATTACAGGAATCCACAGAATCAGAGACTTTGTGTACACCATGTTCCACTTTTCTTTTGTACTCTACGTTTGGCTCAAGGAGTCTAGCAGTTAAGACTGCATTAAAGTAAGAACTTTATCCATAGATGATATATTCATTACACTGAATTTTATGATGGTTTTATCATTATCAATTAGGGTTGTAGATTTCTTTTTCTGATCTTGGACATGTTGGAAAGTAAGTTTTGTAGCTGAATAAAGGTTTGGATTTGACGTGCAGTATTCCCCCTCAGGTTTGAGTCCCCTTTTGAAAAATGGTTTGCAAGCCTCCGATTTATGATATGATAAACCTTAATAAAAGAGAAGTATTTAGAAAAGAATTCATTGTTTTACTCTAGTGATATCTTGGGTGTTGGCTTCCCTGCTTTGTTTTGTGTCTATTTAGTAATTATTTGAAGCCATATTTGATCAGCTTCTCTTCTTCAAATTGGCAACTCCAGTAAATCTCTTTCATTGCCAAAATTTTCTCATAAGAAGTCATGTATCTGAAATCTCATGGTTGCTGCTGAATTGGTGAATGGGCGTTAAAAAGATGATATGGTTGTTGATGGCTATTAGTATTTGGGCTCTTGGTAGCTTTTAATAGATCGATTACCATGCGTCAGGAGTTGGCGGCTCTTAATGGCTGTTTTTGTTGTTGGCTGTTTTTGTTGTTGGCTGTTTTTGTTGTTAGCTGTTGTTCTTGGCTTTTAGTAGAACCCCTTTCCAGGTAGTGGGTCATTTAGATGTATTAAGGTAACCTCAAGTGAGTGATGGCAAAAGAGATGAGAGAATGTACTGCGTCGTCATTTCTATAAACTGGTGAATCCGCGCATGTGCACAGATACGTTAGAGAAAACGTTTTTTGTGTTTGGATGGCCAGTGCTTCCTTATTTTGTATCAGTGTACACCATTTTAAAATTAAAGTCATCTAAGCTTATTTTAAAGCTGGCCTCTCGTTTTGGTAAATCTCAGAAAAAGTATCTTTCACTATTTCAATTCATTGCCAAATGAGATGAGAGACTGTATCTTAAAACCTTTATTTGTGTGGGTGTATTTTACAATCAAAATGTCGAAACTTTAGTTTTCGGACCCCCGAAAACATTGTCAAAGGAGCATCACACAGTGCCCGCACACACATAAAACCAATGGATAAGCAAATTGCTGTGTTTTACGCTGAGCTTGTTGGCATGGAGGTGTCGGAGCGTACCGCTTAGTGTGACCGTTATATTGCTTTTCACTCTTACATTTACAGAATTCATGGAAGGAATGTCACACAATTTCACACATATATCTTTTCATGCAAGATGGACAATATGAGACTATACTCAATCAGTTTAATGTCAATTCTCCTTTTGCTACCAAAACTAGAAACTGGCTTTAAATATATATATCGATACATGAAATTATGCAAAGAAAGCAAATTACGTTATTTAAGAACACCTAAATCTATAACTGCGTTTTCCTCTAATTCACGTTTCTGTGCATCGCCCATGGATTCACCAGCTTGTAAAACTGAACTGCCGTTGGGTTGAAGAAAGCTTGTAGGAGAAGAGTCTTAGCAAGACAAATCTTAAAAAGGAGAATGCAACCCAGACATTAGTGTGCTTCCAGTGAATGAAGAAGAACAAGAAGAGTAAACTCTGATGAGTAAAATCGGACATTCTGTTCAAGAGTTATGAACTTTGAAAGTTTGAGTAAATCCATGTTATTGGGATCCTTAAATTGGCAGATTTGCCAGTATCTGTGATGTCATTGTGGACAACTCTCCATTCATTTTGTACACAGAATTTAACACTTTCTTCATTTTCAAGAAAAATTCTTGTGATTTATTGCTTGAGTATGATATGGCTACATCAATTCTGCAAGCATTTTGGGAAGAGTAATGTTGATTCCCGACTTGAAATTTCATATAAATCAATTTTTATGAAATATTACATACAAAATGAATTGAGAGTTGTTCATGATGACATCACAGATGCTGGCAAAGTTGCCAACTCAAGGATCCCCATAACAGGGATTTACTGAAACTTTCAAAATTTATAGCTCTTGAACAGATCGTCTGGTATTGCTCAAACTTTCACTGTTTACTCTTCTTGGTCATCTTTATTCACTAAGAGCACACTGATGCCTGGGTTGCATTCTCCTTTAAAGAGATACAGAATATTTTTGGGGAAGGACAGAGAGATGGATGGAGAAAAGAGAGCAAGAGAGAAAGAGGAGTGGGAGGAGGAGGGATGGAGACAGAAAAAGGAAAGGGAAGGAAGGATGGGGAGGGGGAAAGAGAGAGAGAAGTGAAGGAAGACGAGGGCGGGTGGGAGAGGGAGTGAGAGAGACGAAACAATGCTGTTGTATGGTATGATAGCAGCATGCTGTTTGAACTTGGCTGACATGCTCTGAAATACAATGTTCGACTATTGCCCCCCCCAAATGTCAATGAATGAATGAATTGAATGAATGAATAAATATATATGAATAGATAAATACATCCGGGGGGGGGGGTGTTTCATAAAGCTGTTCGTAAGTTACGCACGACTGGAATATGTTCTTGGGTGCTAATCTGATTCTCAGTCATTTACATGTAGCATAAGAACATGTCACCAGTCATGCGTAAAGTCATGCATAACTTACGAACAGCTTTATGAAACACCCCCCCCCCCCCCCCCGCCCCGTACATTCATACATACAAACATATATAAATTAATGAATAAAAGTAAGTTTAAAAATAAAAATTAAATTAAAAAACCTTGATCGGCCTTTACGCTTGCTCCCTCTCTTATAAAAGAAGATGATCTGTTAATCACAAAGTACAAGATATGCATCGATAATCAATTTTATTGTGTGTGTGTGTGTGTGTGTATGTGCAAGAGCTAGAGAATACATAACTTCTAATAGGGCTTACACAACTAAATGCTGAGGAAGCAATGCAAAGGAACAGGTTTACAGATTTCCTTTAAAAATTTTCAGGGTTCCTGTTTTAAAAAAATCCGCGGAAATGTGTTTAAAAGATGATTAAACATTGGTTGATTGTGCTCAAACCTCATTAAAACAAAAATGGGGGAAGAGATGTGAATGCTTAGATCAGACTGTCAAAAATCTGTACTGGAAGTACTCTAAAATGCAAGGTTCCAAATTCATTATACAGTGCGCATCAAAAAAAGGTAATCCATTTTTATAGGACGTATTTTCACAGCTTATTTAATTTAACAATTTAATATTACCCTAATATGAAAGAAGAACTCCTCAGCTTTTCATTGATACCTTACTTGTACCTGTGATGCCTCGAATGACCGAATAAATTGATCTGGAAGACAACAGGTACGGATTCCATTTTTTGCAAGTTTTGGTAAAATGAGTGAAATGAATGGTAACTGATGCCTCACAGTCTGTCAGTCAGTCAGGGAAAGTAACCATTTCAGCCTTACATTCATTAACAAAGCCTACAAAAGGGCTATTCAAATTGGCCATAATCACTTACAAAGAAATCAACCGACCGAGGTATCAGTGAGAGTAATCATCTCAGCCTTACTTGCAAAAACTTGCAAAAAAATGGAATTTGTACTTGTTGTCTTTCACATCAATTTATTCAGTCATGCATGGCATCCGGGGTACAAGTAAGGTATCAATGAAAAGCTGAGGAAATCCTCTTTCATGCTCAGGTAAATTTAGATCATTAAATCAAATAAGCTTTGAATATCAACCCTCTAAATCTGGATTACCTTTATTTTGATACGCCCTGTATGTCTATGGTTCCAACCCAAACAATGCAGATTTTTCTTGCGACCTCCCAAGCAACTCCACCACAAAATGACCCAGGATTTCTTTTTTCTTTTTTCTTTTCTCTTTTTAAGATTTTAACGTCCTTGGAATGTCTGGACTCTAAGCTTTAAACTTTTATTTATTTTTATTTGAGTGGACCAAACAAACCCTTGAAATTCTATTGAGAATAAAACATCAGCGTGTCAGATGGGCCAATGACTACAATAGAGAAGAAGGGCTCTCTCTAGAAGAGTGACCATACAAACTCGCTGATCCATTTTCTACCGTCTGTGGAACAAAAGCAGGTTGGATCAAAACCCTTCATATAGATCACTAAGAAGGACTTATCGGATTTCGGTAAAACCTGGCATATCTTTCTTATAGATAATCCTCTCCTCTCAAACTCTCTATTTTGAATAACATTGTCATAAAATACAGAAAACTAAAAATAGACTTTCCACCCCAAAAACCATCTATTTCACCCGTTTATACTATTCTCCCACAGCATCTTCTTGGTCGTTTTGTGGTGGAAGGTTACATTTTGCAAGAATTGACTAAAATGCAGTTTGCATTCTTATACTGGGAAGACAACATCTTCTCATTCAGATGGAGAGGGGGGGGGGGGGAGGTTAAGGTTTCAGAATCCTCAAATTTCATCCTCACCCCAGCCTTTAAAAAAATTCTCAAGATCCTTGCACCCCCCTCTTGTAGCAAAAAAGAAATCTACCACTTTTCATTCTTCACTGTTTGCAAGTGTTGGCAGTCATAGTTCCTAAAGGACCATTCGGAAGTATTCAACACAAGGTACAAGGTATGTAGTCAATACTGATAGGTTAGAGCACTTGATAATTAAAACTTTAATATATTAACATCTTTCTTTTTTGTTTCATACATAATTTATAAACAGCAAAGGCAAGAAAAAAATGACTCAAGTTATGAAGAAAAGAAAAACTTCAAAGAACACTCATAACACTTTTCATTTTCAGGAGTTGAATTTTTAGCCCTGGTAAATTGGTTTCCCATATTTGGGGCATTTGGACAGCAAATGCACATTGCATAAAGCTCAGGGGATTCACAAAAAATTGGTATTTTTTCCCTGCCAAATATGAGTAATTTGTGAAAAGTAAAAATAGTACTGGTATAGACTGTGCTAAAATGATACAAGACACCAATCAGAAAAGATTTGTATGATAAATAATTAGTCTTGCTGACATTATTGTCCTTTCCCACTTATTTGATTTGGCAAGTAACTCAGCGTAAGGAGGGAAAAACTTCACAGCATCTTAGTTTTGCTAACTATCTTGCCATTTATCATCTAAAAGTAAGTAAATCTGATGGAAAGTCTTTGACTTGTTACCAAAACTATACATAACTTTTAAGAATCCTTATAACAAGGTAATGTCAGACATCATCTATATTCGAATAGATACTGCACAAAGGGGTGCTCATGTGAGGCGACATGTTCCCGCAACAAATCCCCGCAACATTTAGTGTACAAGTCAATGGGGCATGAGGCAACCCAAAAATGTCACCCAGGTAGGACACCTTTTTTTTTTGTTACCTGGCTGCAAAAAAAATGTGCGCCAATCGAATTCTTAAAAAAGTTAGGCAAAATATGGTGTCATGAGTTTGTCTACGCAAGTGTTCTTTTATTTGAGAGTTGACGCGGTAATTTGCATTCATTAACATAAGTGGCGCCAAAATGTCACGCCATATCTGAACGTTAAAATGTTGCAGGGATTTGTTGCGGGGACATGTCGCCTCATATCTGAACACCCCTTAAGATAGTACTGAACTGATAGACCCATGTCATCTGAAAACAAAATCTAGGCAAGATTTAGTACTTTAACAGAAACAACAAAAATCTGAAGATAAAACTTCATTAATACCTGCAGACTTCTGTTTCGCTCAGTCATGTTGTTGTTATTATGTATCTTTATGGTTCCTCTGAAGACCAAATGGATCAGTGATAAATATAAGCAATAATAAGACATCTCGGACTCTTTCACACAGGTAACTGCCATGGCACATTAAAACTATTTCATGCATGAACAAAATTTGAGGGTAACAAAGGCCTCTAATTAATCTCACATACTTAAATTATCTCTGTGTCAGGAGATAACAAAATTTAAAGGACAAAATGCTTTGTTTTTTTTTTGTTTGATTGTTTGTTTTTTGATCCATAATGATCCAGAATAGTGGATTTTATGTCATTACATTTGATTCAATTTGATTTGATTTTACTGTTATATTACAGTACTTTACAGCAGTAGTCTTTTGAGTAGGTTTATGGCATCATGGGTGCACAAGGCTTTATAAAGACTTCCCTTTTGTCTCAATGGTTGTTTCTCACTCTTTCTAGAGATTATCAAATACATGTACTGAAACAGTCGTTGTCAACAGTGAGTCAATAATATTCAAATCTGTCCTAAACTTCTCTTCCAGTAAACCACTGTTTCAAGTCCAGCTGAGCCTTCAGAAATGACCTCTTTTCCTGTTGCTTTGTGGCCACTTTTGACAGTCCTGTAATGACTTCTCTTCAAGATAACCTACTATTTCATGCCATAATGTCTTTCTGGACTCTCTCACTATCACATTGATCATCATCCGCACTGACTACAAGGCACAACCATCAGTCCTAAACTGTTCTTTCAGTATAAAACCTGCCATTTCAAGTCTGTCTACCCCCTTATGAAGAAGCCTCTTTTACCGTTGCTTTGGTGCCATTCTGGACAGTCCTTCATGTGACAACCAGGACTGAAATTCAGTTGGAGAATTGCTGTGTGACCTCTCAGACCACAAATCTTCCAGTCCACAAGCCACACTGTTGAAATCCTACAGTGAAAACTCCTAAACTACCGGTGTCCACAATTAGTCTGCCCCTGTTGTCCTTGACAGATTTATTTTCCAGTCAGTCCTTGTTTGGAGTCTTTTTGGGCCACCTGAAGATTGCACCAACCCTTGACCCTGCCGATCTGACGGCAGCGAAACCTACAGTGAATGGTCTCTTCGTGGAAACCCATCTCTCCTTCAACCCGTCTTTCACTGCTTGAGTTCTCTCACTCATTCTCTCCCTGAGAGGGGGTTTGGCCCAGATCCCCTTGGCCTTCCTCTCTGCATAGAGTTCTGCCTTGGAGAGTCTTTGGATGAGTCTGACTGTGGTCGGGTGGAGAGCAACAGATGGATGGGCTGGTTTCACTTGAGCCAACCCTTGTCTCACCAGGTACTCATTCACCATGAGTGACAATACCAAGTTCTGAAGTGTGATGGGAGAAAGAAAGAGAGAGAGGGGGAGAGGAAAAAGGAAAGGAAGAGAGGGAGAAAGAGAGGGCATGAGTAAAGGTAGAGAGAGATGAAAGAGGGGAGAGAGAGAAAGAGAGACAGACAGAGAGGAAGTGGGGGAGGTAGAGAGAGAAATGAAGGGAAAGAGAGAAACAAGAGAAAAAGAGAAAAGTGAGAGAGAGAGAGACAAAGAGAGAGACAGACAGAGACAGAGAGGGGGAGGGGGAGGAAAGAAAAAGATAAAAACAATGGCAGCAGCAGCTATGCTGATATTGTGGACATATCCATCCCCAGCAATGAGTGAATAGAGAGCAAGTGAAAACATCAACATATAATTGTTGACAGATGTGATACCAGTAGTCCTTATAAGGAGAGTCTAAATGAGCCAATCAAATTGGTTCTCTGCAGTTCAGATGATAATAATTATGAATTATCTATTCCAAAACAAACGAAAAAAAAAATCTGTAACTTTTAAAAAAGGAATTTTGAAGATCAAATACATGTATATGACTTTTGAATTTTTAAGTGAACTCCTAACGAAAGAAGGCAATATTTCATGACAAAAAGCAACTAGGTCTAAAAGTCTGAAGAGAAAACAGCACCAAGTGTCACTGCACTGTTTTCTGGCAGTTTACGGATCTTACTACTGATAAATTTATTACTTTAAATCAGGGCCATATGCAGAATTTTTTTCCTGGGGGGGGGGGGGGGGGCAAGATGCATAAAAATATTTTGAAGAAGCTCAAAAGTGAGGGAGCGAAGTGTCCGAGCTGGTCACGAGGGCGCCTATGCATTTTTAAGAGGGAAATTGAAGGATTCGGTGCACATTTTTCGTGGATTTTGTGAACATTTTCATTAAAAAATATGTTTTCAAAATTTCTGGGGGTGAGGCAACTGCCCCCCTGCCCCCCCCCCCTCCCTGCTGCATACGGCCATACTTCAAATTCAGTCATGCTGCCCTCAAGCTGCTGAAAGCATCAGGTTTAGCTTTTTAATACACCTGGGTTACGAGCAGCAAATGTAACGCTTTTGATGTCTACATAATGACAAAGTGCCAACTCGCTTCATAAGGATGATGAAACAGTTCCATATACCTTTCTCCTTGTGACGGTGCATTCCAGTTGCTTTGCCTCGTTCACAGCCAGTAGTCTAAACCAGACAATGGAGTCCATGGGAAGCAGGGTAGCTAAGCGAGTCAAACCTCCCTCTGAAATATTGACTCCAGCAAAACACACAGGCAGCAAAGATTCTAAGTGCAAGAAAGACATATTTAAAATGGGAGCTCTTATTTATTCATGTATTTCCTAAAGGGGCTTTCACGATTGGTCGGGCGATCGTTTGCAACCATTTCGTCACATGACATGTTGCACACGATCGCAAACAGTCACAAACAGTCACACAGCCGATTGTGAAGGGGCTTAATGATGCATGAAGTGAATGTCAGAGTGCATACACTTACAAAAAAAAAACCCAAATGGTCTAAAGTCACTTGGGGGTTCAGCCAGCTGTGGGGCAGCTGGAGTTAAGAAGAGGGTGCCTGTCATGTTTCTAGACAATGAAATAGAAAATAACAAGACCATCGTGAGGGGTGAAATCATCTTATTTTTGTTCACCTTTCCCTTCTCCCTCTCTTCTCTCTCTTATTCTATTCTCTATCATTTCCTTGTTGGGCTGGGGGGGGGGGGAAACAGTAAAGTCAAGCTGTCTGGAATGTCGAGCCTTCTCTCATCGCCTTCTCACCTAGTTAGAGCCTTCTCTCCTCATTGCCTTTTAATCTGGTTTACAGTCCTTTTTAGGACTTCAGGACTTCATCCACTCTCAAGAAAGATACTCTCCACTCTTTCTTACTCTCTCTTGCCTCTCCATTTCTCCTCCCCCCCCCCCCCCCCAACTTTCTCTACTCTCTCTATACCTGAACAGTCCTTTTCAGGACTTACCACATGGTGAACCATAAACCTCATCTAAGTAATAAGTACATGTACCACCACGCAAACCTCCACCCTTAACCCATTCGTGACAGAGGTCCACATTTTGTGGTTTGGCCTAATATTTTTTGATGCAAAGCCCTAAAAATCATACCAAATACATGAGCAGAAAGAGCAACAAATTCTACACAAGCCGTGCCCATTTTGGTTGCGTCAATATTCGTTGTTTGATGCTGAAATTTTTTAAAAGGAAAATAAGCATTAAAATCCTTAAATTGGCAATGTGATAGAAAGTTTAAAATCACCATTTTCCCCTGCAAATTGGCAACTTTTTGACTTCCCATCATAATATCTGTCAATTTATATTCATTTTAGATACATGATGTTTTATAAGAAAATGTAGCAATAAAATAAAAATGTTGGTGTTGCCAATTTGAAGAATAAAAGGTGATCAAATTAGGCTTTAAATAATTCCTGTCATGAATGGGTTAAGATCCCCAAAATAGATATTATCCTTTGTACCTACCTCCAGAACTCTTTTTCACTCCTTGTATCCCTCGGATAATAGGAAGATGTTCAACCAAGAGGTGATGACCCTCATGACCTCTGACCTTTCCCCTTAAGGTCATCTGCTTTCTAATGAATTCTTCAGGTATGTCTGACACAGCACAAAATGTCTTCATCTAAAAAAAAGGATAGAAAGGGTTGTTTTTAAAAAGTGTACTACTGGTTCTAAGATTCGTTTCTCAAAGAGTGGGCTGCATGGTCAGCAAAAATATTCAAAACATAGAATTACTTATTTTGAAATGTGTCTGATATTTCATGACCCAGCTGGAATTTCAGCTATAGGTGTATTCTTATATGTTTAGAAATTCCCCAAAGATTTATCAAGGGATAAGGTGTGAAGTAGCACATATAATTACCATTACCACAATTCATTCAGTATTTTCTTTTTATGACATTTTTTTTCACATTTAGTTTTCGTACGGTGGGCCTCCAGTTAAGGTTGAGATGAAATCTAAGGCTATTTAGAGGTCCAATGTGCAGCGTGTGCAAATTCAATTCTAAAAATCGACTGGCTGATGATTGCAGGGTTCACCTAGTGACAATTAAGTTAACCCAATCCCAATGGAAGGCAACCCAATACAAGTCTGCATGCACAGACCCTAAATGACATTTTATTCAAATGCATTGCATCTTGAGAGAAGCCTAGCAAGACTACCTACTGGCTGTGGAGCAGCCCAGTAGTCTCCCATTCAAACTTCTATAATGTGTTTCGACAGACCAGGGTTTGTGCCTGCAGACTAACTTGATACCCTGGTGGACTTCCACTGTATCGAGACAGGCGTCCTAGAGTATTAATCTATACTCACCACTCTAACACTTCGGCCAATAAGCAAGATGCCAGTCACCCCAACCAGTGCAACACCAATCTAAAATTGAGTGGGGGGGGGGGGGAAATTAAAAGCTATAGTAAAATAGTGCAAACCCGATGGAAACATGTGAGGATTAGGCTCTGGTATTGGACTTTATGAGAAATCCATGCAAGGCCTAAAATAATCCGCAGTATTGAAAAGAAATCAATTCTACCACAGTCAAACAAAAATTACATTTACATGGAGGTTCAAGAATGAAAAAAGAATATGTAAAGATAGTTTATATGTCACTATATTTTGCCATTTGCTAACAAGAACCAATTTGAATGAGGGAAAGTAATGAGCAAAAGAAAATGCATTATGCATCTCATTAAAAAAAATGCATTATTTATCTCATAAAAATGCATTATGTATCTCATAAAATTAGTTTTAATGAACTGATAAAGTTGTGAGAACAGATGTTTGAAAGCTTCAGATAAGAGATTAAGTACTGAACTTGTGATTGATCACACACAAATTGGTCACTCTAAGAATTCCTGTGCAAGTAGCTCTCTAGTTGTTTTGTAACCCCCCCCCCCCCCCATGGTAGGTTTAAATTTCCACATTGCCACAGAACTAACCTAAAAACCCTTACCCTAACCCTACACCTTTGACGAAATAGCCCAAGTTAACTGTCACAGGAAGAAATTGTGGATCACTGGGTCATTACCCTAACGGCTTGTAAGTGACGATCTATGAAGTCTGTAGCCTGCCCAAGGATGTTCACTGGCTGGGAGGATGTTGAGTTATCCATTTCCATAGTGACCTGACGAGGAGACGACACCTGCGGATGTATTACATTTGGCAAAGTGCATGATTGTGATGATGATGGTGAGGAGGTTGAGGATGATGATGATGATGAGGAGGAGGAGGAGGAGGATGATGGTGATGATGTTAAATATGATGGAGGTAGTTCCCCCGATGTCATAATTTTTCTATGAGTTCCCTAACACTCCTTGAAGATCAAACTCTGTAAAAAAAATTTAAAGATATTTTCAAAGTAAAATGTGAATAACAAAAACTTCAGAGGAAATTTGGCCTTAATTTGCAATGGCTGATTTCTAGATAACTTTCTAGATAGTTTGTAAAGTCATTCAAAATATCACCAGCTTTTTTTTTTTTTATTACCAGAACCCCTGTTAAAGGCTATTAAAGATCTATATATTTTCAGAGTTATTATGCACCATGTCAAGAGGTCAGTACATTTTTACGAGTTAACTGCATGCTACAGCATGCTAAAGTGCACATTTTCAAATTTAAATGCACATGATATGGTCATTCAAGATATGACTGTATCTGTATCTGTATCTGTTCCGTTCATGGTCCTGATCCTCGAGGCGGGATGTAAATGACCACTAAGAACCTTATCGCTCAAGAGAGTGCGTTCATTGTACTTAGTATTTAGTACATTCTTTTATCAAATACTGTACTTTTTATCAAATACCGTCTCTTATTACCACATTTACCAGACTCAACATTTACATTTGTCATGTTCTTTTTATAGCCTGGAGGCTCCTGGAGAGTAAAACAAGGCAAACGCCAAGCGTTGTCTCGCCTGCATATTGCAGTCATGAAGAGACTGCATGTCAAAACTATGCTATATGACTTCTGAGGCTGTCAGCAGTTTAGGGGGTGAATTGTGGTTCTGACAGTTTACATATGCAATAATGGTATAGGCCTACATTATCCCTAGGAAATCAGATAACACTAAGAATGCTGTTAATACTATGAAGCTATAATTATTTCCATGCAAGTAAGGAAATGAATGTTAGTGAAAAAGAATGTAACTGATAATAATGTGAGTAAAATTGTAAAATTAAATTAATTATTAAGGTGTTATGGCAAACTTATTGTTTGAAAAATGGTATGAATTTGGTGATTCCACGTCAAAGCTATAGAAAGTTATTAGGTGTACAACATAGCACAGTGCCAGATATGAAAAGTTCATTGACCTTTGACCTTTGACCTTAATCAAATTCAACTCACATTCGAACTTGACCTGCACCTTCAAGAGATGGACCTCTCATATGAATTTGGCAATCCTACCTCGAAGGTATAGAAAGTTATTGTGTGTACAACATAGCACAGTGCCAGTCATGGAAAGTTCATTGACCTTTGACCTCTGACCTTATTCAAATTCACCTCATACTCAAACTTGACCTGTGCCTTCAAGAGATGTACCTCTGGTATAAATTTGGTGATCCCACCTCGAAGCTATAGAAAGTTATTGTGTGTACAACACAGCACAGTGCCAGTCATGGAAAGTTCATTGACCTTTGACCTTTGACCTTAATCAAATTCAACTCACATTCGAACTTGACCTGCACCTTCAAGAGATGGACCTCTTGTATGAATTTGGCAATCCTACCTCGAAGGTATAAAAAGTTATTGTGTGTACAATATAGCACAGTGCCAGTCATGGAAAGTTCATTGACCTTTGACCTTTGACCTTATTCAAATTCGACTCATATTCGAACTTGACCTGCGCCTTCAAGAGATGGACCTCTGGTATGAATTTGGTGATTCCACGTCAAAGCTATAGAAAGTTATTAGGTGTACAACATAGCACAGTGCCAGTTATGAAAAGTTCATTGACCTTTGACCTTTGACCTTAATCAAATTCAACTCACATTCGAACTTGACCTGCACCTTCAAGAGATGGACCTCTCATATGAATTTGGCAATCCTACCTCGAAGGTATAGAAAGTTATTGTGTGTACAACATAGCACAGTGCCAGTCATGGAAAGTTCATTGACCTTTGACCTCTGACCTTATTCAAATTCAACTCATACTCAAACTTGACCTGTGCCTTCAAGAGATGTACCTCTGGTATAAATTTGGTGATCCCACCTCGAAGCTATAGAAAGTTATTGTGTGTACAACACAGCACAGTGCCAGTCATGGAAAGTTCATTGACCTTTGACCTTTGACCTTAATCAAATTCAACTCACATTCGAACTTGACCTGCACCTTCAAGAGATGGACCTCTTGTATGAATTTGGCAATCCTACCTCGAAGGTATAAAAAGTTATTGTGTGTACAATATAGCACAGTGCCAGTCATGGAAAGTTCATTGACCTTTGACCTTTGACCTTATTCAAATTCGACTCATATTCGAACTTGACCTGCGCCTTCAAGAGATGGACCTCTGGTATGAATTTGGTGATCCCACCTTAAAGCTATAGAAAGTTATTGGGTGTACAACACAATTGTTGACGACGACGCCGCCGACGACGACGACGCCGCCGACGACGACGACGCCGACGACGCCGACGACGCCGACACCGGAAATAGTGATACCTATGTCTCGCTCCGCTACGCAGGCGAGACAAAAACCACTAACGCTACTCACTCTCCGTGGAGAGTGAGTAGCGTTAGTGGGGGGTTTTTTTCGCAGTGTATACAGCCACATGCATGTGTATTTACCTTACGCCCACACGCGTGTGGTTGTATCTACAGCATCGACATGAAGATACAGCCACACTCGTCTGAATTCCTACTTGTACTCTGTGCCGCAACAGCTATCGCTAGTGTATGCACGGTGCAAGCAATGTGTATTCATGCGACGGTATGTGTTGCAACTTGCAAAACTTTGATCGTCACGAAGGTTTTGTCTCTCGATTTCACTTATTGTACAAACAATATTTTCACTTCATTCTCACCTGATCGGCAAGCAGGTGACAATAATGAAGTAAAAATATTGTTTGTATGTCAGAGAATTTCAAGAGATAAAAGCTTTGTGACGATCGAAGTTTTGGGGTTTTGCAACACATCGTCGCATAAATGTACACACTGCTTGTGCATTGCGCTAGCGATAGTGCTGCAGCACAGAATATAAGTGGGAATTCAGATAAGTGTGGCTGCATGTATCCTCATGTCGATGCTGTGGATACAGTCACAAGCGTGTGGCCGTAACGTAAGATAAAGACACATGCGTGTGGCTGTATACACTGCCTTTTTTTTTTTTTTTTTTACTTTCCATTGTAGTAAAATGGCCGAGAATTGCTCATTAAACTACCCTAAAATATGATGCTACCTTAAACTACTCTTTAGCTTAAACTACTCTTACTTGAACTACTTCTAAGTCTCAGGGAAACAGCTGCCCGATGGGGAGATCTCCCGAAGACCAATGGTGCAAGGTGCAGAGCTCAGACTTAGAAGAAGATCAGTTGTAGAAACACGTCTGTCTATTCCAAGCTCAAAAGTTGCACTGACTGAATCTTGGCAGTGCTCTACTGAACAATGCATGCCATGTGCATTGTCATGTACTTAACATACTTACTGCTATTGGAATGTGAATGTAACACAGGTGTGTATGTGAACAGGTGTTAATGTGAATGGGGCCAAATCTCTACAATACTCCCCATCTTATGAGGCGAGAGCCTACTCTCGACTTAAAACCTAACTATAAATTAATCAGAGCATCGTATTCAACTTGAAACAGTCTTCCCAAATGGGAGAGATAAATGATTACCTAGGTATACAAGTATACACAAAGAAACAACTTCCTTTGCAAAAGTCCTATGATACCTTACACAATTACATGTATTAAAGAAATTGTACAAGACAAACATTGACCTGGTATATGCAAAAAGCTGTCATACCCCCCATGGCCAGATTTGATCATCGGGCGAACCCGTCCGCAAATAATATGCAGGGGCTTCTCAACCAATATGGCCTACGCCCCCCGATCTTACTGGTTAGTGAGGCAGATGCTAAATGCTTCAACCTGATTGTGCTATTATATATTTTTTTTTTCTTTTCAATTATGAACCCAAACATCTAATGAGATTGAGCAGTCTTGTATGGCAAAATGTTACCTGTGTTAGGAAGGCATGAAAATAACAAAAACAGAAAGTGTGGCAAAGGGGAAAAACCAGATGGCTCCAGTGGAGAGCCACATGGCTCGATGGGGCCGGGTGACTCTATAAAGTGTAAACAGATGTAGTGCATTTAAGTTACACCCAGGAGAACTGAGGGGAGATAGAAAGAGCCAAGTATCTCTAACTCCCGAGCCCAAATGGCTCTTTCAACTTTCTCTGGGAATGTTGCACAGCTCGGCCAAAATACCATGATGCCACCACGCAAGAATTCTCCTATGAGCCGAAGCAGTTCGGCAGTGGGGGACTTCCCCGCGCCGGACATAGACAACACTAGAGGATGACCATATTCATACTAATCAACATGCATCATCCGTTGACCACACATGGATTAGAGGTGATGATTTAAGATGGCAAAATATTTGGCGAAGCAATGTTAATACTCAAATGAAATAAAAGAGCAACTTTAGACATGCCACAGACTGGGGGGAAATAACAGAAGAAGTTCCATCAATTCAAATTATGCATTGGGTCATCACCGAATCTACTATGTACCTGTAACATGAGCCAGTGGCACAATGGCAGATGAGTTACAATGTAAATGAAGGCTTCAATACTTTTTGTTATTCAGAAAAACAAAGGGATGAAGTTATCCGATATACATGTAACTGTAAGTTGTTAGAGCATTAAAGTGTATTTTGGGCATTAAATTTAGAGCCTGAATCCCAACCAACATAATTCTTTGAAAAGGTTTATTCTGTTGACTGGATTCCTGCCTGAATTTTTAGTCGTGTCAAATCAAGAATCCAAAAATTTAATTCAAATCCTTATTTATAAAAAGAAGGGAATATGATAAGTAATTCTTGAAGGTCACAGGCTCCAGTCTCTTACAAGGAGGCTACTGAACATGTAACGTATTCTTATGAATGTTGGGGAGCCCTTTCATGAGGTATAAGAATAAGCACTATTAAGTTACCTGCAAGGATTGGGCTCAGTGTCAAATTCTATTAGAATGATTCAGAACACATGTCAATTGGAAGTCTCAATAAAGGTTATGACCAATGTCTTTTGTACTCTAAACTGTTAACCCAAAATGACTGTAATCAAAGCAATGAAATAGGCCAATGCCAAAACGATTCGTGTACCTGCAAGACTTGTAACATCAGCATGTCCAGATATTATAAAACATCTGACATACTGTACATGTATGAATGTCTTGAATGATTAACTGACTGCTAAAATATTTCCTGATAATAAATGGGAAATACTATACAAGTTTCTTGGTTTACAGAAGTAATGATCGAAAAGTTGAAAACCAATGTGCAATTTTTGCCATTGTATAAGGTGATAGAAAGAGCAGTTCAGAGAATGCTCTAAAAAGTCTAACAGAATAAAAACTGGGCAGCAATGTATCCTTGTTGCTGTCTAAATTATTAGAAATTATTAGAAAGTGCATTTTATTTTTATTTAAGCTCTATAAAATCTTATAAAGCAAACAAGTTTTTATAAATCATCGCGGAAGTCTAGTCTCCCCCATTGTGACCAAACTTATTTTATCACAAGGGCAGTCTGGTTTCCAGGGTTAAACAACATTCCTCAACCAAAAAGTAAGCTGGTATGATATAAGTAACTGGAAAGTGCCATGTTGATATGAAGTCAAGCACCGTGTATTATCAGAAAAGTAACATAATACTTGGTCTCAAAGGTCACGGGTTGTAAATTTGCAATAGTTGAGGTCACATATTATCGCAAACGGAGTCCAATTCCTACCTAACTTGGTGGAAAACAGTTCTGCCATTGAAAATATTATTGTTTATCAGTAGAACTGCAATCAATAATGAAATAGATGCATTTTCAAACAAAAATAAATAATGAGACTAAATGTCTCTAATCTCCACACGTTTCACCATGGGGGGATGTTCCATGTACATTGTGTAAATAAATTTGTTCTGCGGCTGACACAGGTCTGGCTGCTTAACAAGAGGAAGCACTTTCCAATGTACATGTTAATTACACTTTCACTGGGGAATCCAAAACACAAATTCTGTTTTGACCTTAGGGAAAAAGTAGGTCAGGTCAGTATAACAAAAGATAATTCCAACAATTTCTTGCAAAATAATTTGTGCTACATTTTTATTTTGAGAATTAAAGGTGATGTTTAAGAATTTCTGAACAAGGTTCAGTTTTTTGATCATGGACCCAATAATCTAATTAGTCCGAATATCAAATGTTGACCACATATTGAATGGGAAATTCAGTCACCTGGAACTGCCAAATTTGTTTTAGGATAACTTATTGTTGTAAGCCAGTGTTTAAATGGGTCAACAATGAACAATCCAACAATAAAATCAGTGCAGTTGCATTGGGTAAGGACCAGGAAATCAATAACAAAATATATTAAGAAAGAAATATAATTATTCCCTTTACCTGATCACCACTGGGCCAATAATCAACCAAAATAGCACAAGAAATCATTAGAAATAATTTTAGAAGTAAAAACCATCTATCTTCCAGGTAGCCTCTGGGCTGATAACAAAACAGAATGCTTGGAATGTGCCTTTCCCCGATCAAACACGATTCGAGGAGTCCATACCGGGACATCTCGAGTGGAATGACAGAACAAGGAGTCCTTGCTCCCTTCCGTCAAGAGCCAGTGATCTGCTGGATGATCTCCAACCAGACATCTCAGCCGCTTACCGCTAATAGGGGACATCTTGGCCCTTCTAGCGATGCAGGCTTCCTGAATGCATCTCAGCCGCTTAACACTAGTAGTGGGCTCCACGGTTGTTCTAGCAGTGCAGGCTTTCTGGATGCAAGCAGTTTGGGAGCTGGCTCCATAGTACATGTGTATCTGTTCCCTACCGACGATGAGCTTGGGCTGTGCGATAGCGATATCGATACCGAATTTCTGTAGGAAATCTAGCCCAAGTATCATATCATCAACTGATGGGGCACAGAACACAGTCTCATCAAACCAGGTTTGACCTAGTTTGATGGGGACGGGGCCGACTTTCACTGCAGTAATCTTCTGATTTCGGCCCGCTGTCCGCAGAATGACATTTTTGAGGATAGATGGTGCTGGATCCAGGAGAGGAAGGAATTCGTCAGAGACTACAGTTACCTTAGCAGCAGTATCAACAACTGCTCTTAATTTTACACTACCAACTACAATAGGTACATAAAACATAGAGCTACTACTTACTTTACTGCTACAACTATCAATACTACTTACCTTTAATACTGACAATAACTTCCTCTACAGGATCCAATCCATTGGCATACCTTTCAAAAAGATCTGCAATGAATAAACACTCATCTTCCCAAATATCGAAAGAATTACTTACCTCACTCTTGGGGTCATTGTGAGTGGGTTGACCAACCGAAGTATCAGGTGGGTCATCAACATTTGGCATACATGTACTTACTTGTTGGAGGCCTAATCCATCCCGGATCGGAGATCGGCCTCGCTCTCCGATCCTTTGGAGTTTTCCTGGGCCTCTGCAAAAGAAAGGGAAGAGCTGGCCCGAGACTTTTTCTGGGCCTCGAGGGTCTTCAAGGTTTTAAGCACCTCTGCCAGGGTTGTGTCAATACTTTCCATGTTTTTCTTTATATCACTTATATCTGTTCTTAAGGCAGTGATATCACTCCTTAGGCAACCTGTTTCTGTTTTTAGACTATCAATGTCATTTTCAGTACTAAACTGAAACAGAGTTTTACTTTGTTCTTCGGTAGAAGTGGAACTTGTATTAACACATTGCCTGGCAGATGGTGGGGGCCGAACTTGGAAAACTTCTGGCTCCGCACCCTTGGAAGTGTTGTCAACACCCTGTTCATACAGATAGGTCTGCTCTGTTGGAAGGGGGTGACGACGATGACGCTGCTGGCGAGCCGTTTGAAATTCGGCTAAAGCCTCTTCTGGGAACCTAGCATAATCAAAACGACGATCCATTGCCGACATGATAAACATAAAATCCAAATTGCCCTGATCCAAAAGGTTGGAGTAGTACTCCAGTGCTATCCCTTTAAGAGACCAGCACAGGGCATCCCGGCAGGTAGGACCATTCCAGCCACACGAGGAAGCATAAGAAGTGAATCTGTTCTTAAACGCCCTCCAGCTTGACTTGCCATCGAATGAGATCCCCTCTGGAAGGGTAGGCGGAGAGTAGGGGAAAGATCGATTATAGGGATGATTTTGAGTGGGATTAGTGGGGTTAGATTGAGTTTGCTGTGGGCAAGGGGGGTACCACGGTTGGGAATCTACCCTCCCTGAGCCGAGCATCTGAGAAGACGGCTGTAAATGAGGGGTGTACTGTGGCTGAGAATCTCTCTTTCCTGTGTCAACCTTTCCGGAACCATGATGCTGTAGGTGTCCCATGTCTTGGGGCCTCGATAGAGGGAACAGCCCCTGCAAAGGAGATGGAGTAGCTGGCACACCCACATGTATTTTTGTTGGGACGCCCGGGTAAGGTGTAAAATCAAAATAGTCAAGGAGCGCCACGGCTCCATCAAGGCGGGGGCATTTCAAAAATAATTCCCTATCTAAATTCCCACAATCTTCTCTCCAATCTAAAATTTGGGTTGCTTTTGTTTCATTGCAAACCTTCAAAACCTCTAACTCATCACAAAAATTGATTCTTATTTTGCGAGAAAGAACCATAGTCTTATTATATTAGTCACCGGGTTAGTTATGATGTACATGTAGGAGAGATTGCTCAATATCCAGGAAAACTGCCAATATTAAATGAAGAAAAGCACAAATGGTCAATGTTATTGATATTACCCTAAGTGAATCTAGATAGAATCTAGATACTAAATGGTCTTAATTACAAATAGGAAAAGTACAATATCAAAATGCCTAAGGTTACACTTAAATTTTCTTGATTTTCAACTACTATTCACTCCCCCTACAAAATTGAAAAGTGTGGGAGTTCAATCTGACTGCAAATTACAGGCAGAAAGTTAATATAAATTCACTTTCTTAGTTTCTCATACTTAGTTACTAATGTTTCTTGTTTTCTTGCTGTTTCTTGCTTGCTTACTTTGTAAGTTTCTTACTTAGTTTCCTACTTACTTAGTGTTCTTCTTCGATCTGACAATTTTCTGGCAGAAAATCAGTCAAAAATTCCTACACTTAATTTGATAAGTAAAGGTAAAAAGTCAATCAAAAATTCCTACACTTAATTTGATAAATATAGGTAAAAAGTCAATCAAAAATTTACTTTCTACACTCAATTTGATTGACAAGTATAGAAAGTCAATCAAAAATTTTATTTTCTATACTTGAATTGATTGACAAGCATAGAAAGTCAATCAAAATTAAATTCTACACTTAAATAAGTACTTAGATAAATTTACGAAGTAAAGCTAGGCCTATGTAATTCTACACTTAAACAAGTACTGAAAAGTAGGGCAAAATTACTACGCTATAGTTACTTACTACAATATAATAATCACTAAGGTGTAATCCTTCTCAAACATACACTACACTTCCAATTTTCTTCTTTCGGCAAAAATTTGAGCTGGCACCTACCACCAAAAATTAAATTTGAAATAGAAAATTTGAAGAATCAAGTTCAGCTTTAACTGTTAAGTTTAACTAACCACGCCCACTTCAATCTAATTTTGAAAGGGGCAAAATGGCAGCTCAATGAAAAATTTATCCTACCTATCCCTAATTACTACCTAAAATTTCACTTAAAATACGGCCAAAATTACAAAAATATCACTTTAAACAAGGTAATAAACTATGTATGCAATTATTAATTCGAAACTACAGCCGGGGATAAGACAAATGTCGTCTGCTACGGCTTTATTTTAGTGGAAAATTTTTGCAAGAAATTTGGCCGAAATAAGCATTAAAATTTCAAATATGAATATAAAAATATTCACAGAGTCTCTAAAAACAAGTTTTACAACGATAAATAAGTATGGGATAACAAAATATTACGATATAAACTCTAAAAACGGAAGTTGAAAAAATCAGAAATTGCTACAACACAGGAGTCTATGTAAACAAAATGGCGGACTTTTGCCTATGCGATACACGTGTGTAATGTACAATACTCTACTCCCTACGCAAATTACAATTGCCGACTACGCCAATTGTAGTAAAATGGCCGAGAATTGCTCATTAAACTACCCTAAAATATGATGCTACCTTAAACTACTCTTTAGCTTAAACTACTCTTACTTGAACTACTTCTAAGTCTCAGGGAAACAGCTGCCCGATGGGGAGATCTCCCGAAGACCAATGGTGCAAGGTGCAGAGCTCAGACTTAGAAGAAGATCAGTTGTAGAAACACGTCTGTCTATTCCAATTTCCAAGCTCAAAAGTTGCACTGACTGAATCTTGGCAGTGCTCTACTGAACAATGCATGCCATGTGCATTGTCATGTACTTAACATACTTACTGCTATTGGAATGTGAATGTAACACAGGTGTGTATGTGAACAGGTGTTAATGTGAATGGGGCCAAATCTCTACACCATCCAGGAGCCTCCAATCCAGTGTGCCGTTGCATAGGTTGGTTGGTTGGTTTTTTTAGTTTAGAGGTGCTTATCACTTCTAAAAAAACTTGCTATTATATTTATAGTAACTTTGCCATCAATGGTAACTACCATGGTAACGTTGCTCAACAGCCAATCAAAATCTAGTATTCCATGAAAGCTACCATTGATACTGATAGCAAAGTTACTATAATAGCAAGTTTTTTGCAACACTAACAGCACCCCCAGGCTACTTACATATCACATCAAAATTGTTCTATTAGGTCTCAGATTCCCGATTATCTGATGAAAAAGAATTTAATTTTTGGCCAGAAATGTCGTCAAAATCACGAATGTTTCACCCCTGAATCTTGTGCAGATCGTCCCTGCTGCCGCTGCCGCTGGGCTACATTTGTTTGCACACAAAATCCGGGTTTGCCAAAATTTGGTAAAGAAGAAGATTAACATAACATACCGTACACGGTTATAAGTATACGGGACTGAAGTAGGCCTAAAAACAAAAGGAATGTTTGCATATCCAAACAAGTACCCTTTGTTGACTTTTAATGATAAAAGACGATCTGAAAATCTTCTTACCCTATTTCAAGCTCTAATGACAGAATATCTTTGTCACGGAGAAATCGAAATGAGTTTTTAATGCACGGCTTTTCCTGAGAAATAGACTTCACCAGACGACCAGACATGTAATCCGAATACTCGACTCCAGCTCCGGACCGTGACTGATCGATTTCGGATATATATGTCGGTACTTCAACCCCCCCCCCCCCTTTTTTTGGGGGGGGGGGGGGGGTGTATGATGGTTGTTGGTGGTCTTGTTGCTGCTGTTGTGATTGCATTCCAGCGCGGTGCACAAACCATAATTTTGATTTTAATTATTTTTTAAATCACCGCAAACTCTGTGATATACCAGGGAGATGGGAGTTTCATCTCCCTGGATATACAGTTAGTATATTTCGATCTACCTGTAGAGGCTCAGAACAATTACTGCATTATATTTCATTTCATTTCTTTTATTTTCCACAATAGCAGCAAACAATAATATTGACAGAAATTTTCTCTTTACAAAATCAATACAAGCATAAAATACAAACGATTAGGTTTGACAATATATGGCTTTAGTTATTATGTTTTAAATGATTAAGTAATTAATGAATATATAAATGCAGGCTGCATTGTGGCGGAAACCTTGAAAGCAATGCTTGTAATTAAGGTTCCCAAACATAATGATGCAAGAGTATCTTTAATAAAAAGAAAACATAAAAAAAACAGAAGATACAAGACCACACTAAACGGGACAAAACTACGAAGCAGCACAGGGACAAGGATGGGACAAGAAATAGCCTTCTGCAGTAAAATCATGTTTTAACATTATAACTGGTTATTTGCCTAGCCTTGAGTTTATGTTTAAACGAAAATAAACTTGGTGACTGTCTGAGAAATTCCTCAAGGGAATTCCAGAAATGTGCATGGTCCAGTATAAATTATAGTTCTCTGTTTATAAAAGGTTCTTACCATTGGGAGGTGAAAAGATGACGATATAATGATTTTTGTCACTCTTTTTTACTTAGGTTTCATCTAATCCTTCTTTGTTTATATATTTATATGTTTTATTAAGTAATTTAATGTTTCACATAACGAGAAATTTGAGGCCAGCTGATAAAAGAAAGGAGGAGGGGACGATTCATTTTATGATTTATTAAACGAATTTTTATTCGACCTTCACAATGAAATTTTGCCTGATCTGTCATCATTATACCGGCCTGCGTAGGCCTATAATATGTGAAGGCTATCAGTTAGGCCCTTAACTTATATTGTATAAAATAAATTAAATTTTTGTAAGTTATCATTTTCCATGTATGAGAAATAACACCCATAGCAATTTTTAATTATTGTTAGTGTATGCCTGCAGAACTCGGACTAGAGGGGTGCATATGAGATCGACTCGGAGATCGCCGCCCCCCCCCCCCCGGGGGGGGGGGGGGTGGAGAACTAATGTACACTAGAATGATAATAATGATACAAAACATTTATTTGGCACTTTATACGGGCGTTTCTAAGCGCACTGTTTTCTGTCTATAATTGAAATACATGAAACTAATATAATTAAAACGTTGGAAAAATGACAAATAGAATATTTACTCAAAGGAAGCTTTTAAAATAGAGATTAATCATTATCTTCTAGTGTAATTAACCTATACATTAAAAAAAATTACTCTAAGTTATTCTTTGGTTCGTCTATAGCAGATGTGGTTGGCCTAATAGTACTATCAGTTGAATTTAGGATGATTACGACCCGACAAACCACAACCGTAATGGAGAGTCGACTCATCAGCTATAGGCTCTATATAGCTCCGTGTAAGTATAAGAAGTTGACTGCACTGGCGTACTGGAGGGGGGGCTTGGGGGGGCGCCAGCCCCCCCAAATAAATTTCAACCATGGTTTATTTCCAATTTTATATTAGTGATATCACGCGAATTTCATTACTTCTCCCTAGACTCCCTTTCTACTGTTAAGTAACGCATTCACAATTTCCCAAATAGCATGCATAGCATGGTAGAAAACACGCACAATATCAATACGAATGTGTTTTATGATATAACACTTGGTTTTATCTGTTTATCTGAAAATGGATTCAAACTTTGATAATGAATATTCTTAGATAAACCAAAACTAGACACGGGCATCAAGTTTGTAGTCCCAAATAGTGTTCTTTTACAGAGTTGCAAACCATCAATACTGCAAAAACTCCTTTACCAGTGCACTTGCGTAGCCAAGGGGGAAATGATGGGGGCGGTCACCCCCTCCAAAACGCCAAAAAAAAAAAAAAAGTAGAAGAAAAAAACGGGAGCGAGGAAAGAAAAAAGGTAAGAGAACGTAAGATGAGCGGGAGCAGACAAGGAACAATTCAAAGAAGCGTCGGAGCTTCCGCGCTTCGCGCGGGAGGGGAACTCCCCCCCCCCCCCCTCTCTCTGCGCCCTCCCCACTTCCCTCTAGGGATTGCGCTTCGCGCGCTCAGTAAGTGATTCACACACTTCACGTGCTCACTACCGCCCCACTAAAATGAAATCCTATCTACGCACTGTGGGAGTGAAACCCTGGTACCCCACCGCATCACACCCTTTCCATGCTCGTCCCTTTTATTTCATAGTGTCTCTGTCTGAATTATTATCATAAGTGATAAAATACTTTGTGTAACGCTGGCGTTTGTTTGCAACTTGCGAAGATTATTTGGGCTGCATGTTTTCAAAATCATGTTTCCAAGTTCATGAAAAAAATATCCTTTTACGGTCGGTAGATTCAAATATGTCATCAAACGTCGGAGCTTCCGCGCTTCGCGCGGGAGGGGGGAAACTCCCCCCTCCCTGCACCCTCCCCCCTAGGGAGCGCGCTTTGCGCGCTCAGTAAGTGATTCACACGCTTCGCATGCTCACTACCGCCACACTAAAATGAAATCCTTTTGTTAGAAATGAGAAAAAATAAAAATTGAACTGAACTGAAGTTTCAATTTCCTTTTCAGGTTTTGCAGATTGCACATTTTTTAAGTCGAAAAAATGAAAAAGCTCCGTATTGTGAGGGGGAAGGGGTACCCCGGCTCGGTCGCTACACTCCCTCAGGGTTGGTCGCTTCGCTCCTCGCAAAGATTGAGCCCCCCCAAATATTTTGGCTCATTACGCCACTGGTTGACTGTGTATATCTGCAATCAAATCTGCTTTAGTGACCACCTGCAATATAAAAACCGCACTTTTGGTCTCCCTTGAATAGTGTTTCTCATTGAAATATGACTGTATTGAAGAAACCTGTATATGAAGATCACCTGGCTTATAAAGACCGTACTGCAAAAATGGGGGTGTTAAATTGGTGTTAAAACAATACCAGCGGTGTTTATATCGGACAATACCACCATCAGAGTTGTCCTATATAAACACCAGTGGTGTTGATTTAAAACTATCGTTTTTGCAGTGCGATAGACCGATGATTTTCTTGTGATTATCACAAAAAAGACAAGAGCCTCTTAAAAAGCGCATATTTATGCTGCGCCGCAATATACCAATAACGGATTTAAGAATTATATGAAATTATCACTAAAACAGAACTGTTTCTTCCACGTGCGGGAAAATCAAGATACTTTCTCGAAGAGAGCGCTTCTGAAAGCAATAGCGAATAAACTCAATGATTGATATAGAATCTCCTGGAAAAAAAGATCTTGATGGGAATAACCAAGAGCACTGCAATAAATTGAGAACTTACACAAAACTGAAAAATAGCTTTAAGATTGAAAACTACCTCTTTCTAGACTAAAAAAAAACACACATTACAAACTTTGCAAACCTAAGAATAAGCAACAGTAAACTTATGATAGAACAAGGTAGATACAAAAGACCTGCAGTAAGCGACAGAATATGCCCCATGTGTATGACCTCAGTAGAGGATGAATATCATTTTGTCGGTTCTAGGACAACTCCTCCGGGAGGACAACTCCCCCGATACGATCCGCACCTAACAACGCCCCCTGGAGCACAGCTCCCCTGGAGGACAGCTCCCCCGAGAGCAACTCTTCCCGGACTACACTTTTCCACGGATGACAACTCCCCAAGGACAACTCCCCCAGTCCCCGGGGGAGTTGTCCTCCCGGGGGAGTTGTCCTGATACGCATTTTGTCACCGAATGCAACACCCTTCAAGACCTTCGAACAGAATTATTCAACCAGTTAAAGAGTGTGCTCCCGGATTTTTAAAGTATGGCTGATGAAAACAAATTTCACTCGATATCAGGTAGTATAATGATATGGATATATGCAAAATTTGTGTAATCGGACATAATGTACATAGAAAGACTGAATCATCATGATCATGGCTTCAGAAATAAATTAAGAAATAGTTGAAAAAATAACAACAATGATAAACAAATGAATGTAAAACAAAAATTAATCAATAATAACTAAAATAATTATTTTCAAAACATTATACAACAAACAAACAAAAAAAAAGAGAGAAAAAATCCAGTAACTGATTTGGTACCTGCAACTTTATTATCATGTCTTACGTGTAATTTCTTTTAACCAACGGTTGGTCGGCTCATAGTGGTGGCCTGCCCAGTGACTGTAGTCCTTTTTTTTTTTCTTCTTCTTCTTCTTCTTCTTATTTCTTTTCTTTTTTTTTCTGTACAAATTTGTCTGAATATTGTATAAATTTTTATTGAATAGGAAATTTAGGAATATTCCCGTTTTTTAACATTTCTTAATATTTTGCTCCCATTTCTTGCCTGTCAGGGTTGGCAGGTATGTGAATAAGGATAATGTCATTATTTTTCTGTCATGTATTCAGTATGCTTCAATCATGCCTTGTTTATGTACAATTTTGTTTTGATATAATCTGTCTTTGTTTTGTTATATTTGTTTCCGTTGAATTTTTGTTTTGTTTTGATTTTGAGGATAATACTTAAATGTCAGGATTTTATATCAATAAACTTGAACTTGAATTTGAATTTGTCTCCATAACCTGGCAGTCTGTATGTCAGAGGCGGCGCTCCGGGGGGGGGGGATGGGGAACAGTGCCCCCACTTTTCGCAACACCCAAAAAGTGCCCCTTTTTACACAAGAAATGTCCCATTTCAAACCTTTTCAGTACCCCTTTCATCTAATAGAAGGGCTAATTTTCTTTGTTAATAAGTGCCCTTTCGCCTTCTAATAAGTGCCCATTTTCGTTTCAGATAAGTTACCCTCCTTAAAAAACCTAGAAGTGCGCCCTTTTTATGCCTGATTAGTGCCCCTTTCCCATTTTAATATCGCTCTGTTCCCTTCTGATAAGTGCGCCTTTTACACTTCAAATGGATGTCCCTTTTAAATATGATTGCCCCCTTTACTACCTCTTTTCCTTTTTCATAGTGTAACTCCTCTTCTGCAGAGTGCCCCCTTTTCACTGTGATAAGTGCCCCATTTGAAATCTGATATGCCCTCATTTACTTCTGATACGTGCCCCCTTTTCCTTTCTAGTACAGGTGTACGTCCAATTTCTCCATCTGTTATTGGAAGCCAAGTGCAATTAGCTCCCTTTTTGTTTCCTGATAATGTCCCTTTTCCATTTGGGCAAGTACCCCTTTCTAAAATATGATACATATCTATTTGATTTCTGATAAGTGCCCCTTTTTCTTTCTGGTAATTTGCCATCTCTCATCACGATTTAATGCCCCCTTCGAATCTGATGAGTATCTCCTTTCATTTCTCTCTCTCTCTCTCTCTCTCACACACACACACACACACACACACACACACACACCCACACACACACCCACATACATTTGTACACGCACACACCGGCGACTCATACGCAGACTCACGCACACAATATTCATTTTATTATACTTCCCAAAATTTTAGGTTCATTATTACAGAATATACGTATATGGAATGATAAAATTCGACATTAGTATGTCCAAAATATTCTCACAAGAATTATTTTGTTATAATACATTGATCAAAAGTAACAATAAAGTTCATTACACATTAAGCCTGCCGCACACTACCGTCCGCGACCCGATTTTCCAACAAATGGCATTTTGCATTAAATATGAAAGTTTAAACAAGTGAAATTATCTTCTTTCTTCTTTTTTTTCGAAATTTAGAATTTGAATTTATTCTCATATTTCACATAACATAAAACATGACACATGTTTAACAATAACATAGTATATAAAAAATAACCAATGGCATGAGCATTCGTGTAAATGGAGTGAGTCAAAAGTAATTACAGAAGACGTTTGAATTGAGTGAAATAATGAAGGAGCCCGCATGAAAAGCAGAGCTTGTTGAGTCTGCAGGTTCCTTAAGGTGATAGAGGGTCTTAATTGCATGGATAGGACACAGAGGTAACGACTTGAAAATTAAGGCTATAATGATGAAAGAAAAGGGCTGCTTAGAGATAATATAGGGAGAGAAAGAAAGAAAGAATAAATGAACGAAATGCAGAACAAAAAGATAGAAATAAGAGAGAGAATCTTACATAAAAAGTGTCTGAATTTCGGAATAACGATAGGAATACTAAAATCGAAATTTTGGTTAATTGCAAGCCTTGTGGCCAAATCGGCTTCAAATCGTAGCCGATCGCAAGACTGCTATGCCATCACTACGATTCGAAAGTGAATTCGCTTTTATTCTTACACGGAGGCTCGCAATAGCCCGGCATTTCGATTTTAGTATTCATACGATTCATTCGGAACTTGGATCATTAAGATTTTACATGTTTGAATGTTCATATGAAATGCTATAACAATTTTTTTTTCCAAAATCGGATCGCAGACGGATCGTATATAGTGTGCGGCAGGCTTTAGTCCGAAACAGACTCTCCTCTTTCGTACTGTGAATTACATTTAACATTTTGAGGTATTCGTACTACACAAGTTGTGTATCTTTTCAGAAAAAAACTAATCTAAAAACAATGAATTCCTTCGTGATACACTTTTGGAAATCTCCAGCTTTTACACAAAGTTTAATCTTATTACGTAAGCTCTATTTCAAAACAAATTCACGTCAAATGTTGTGCACCTCATTTTTATGGTTATTCACATTATGAATAGGGGCGGCGCAATTATTATCACCAACTTAGTTGGTGATAATAGTCAAGACTGACTGATCGCCATTCAACACGAATCAACAACAACAACGCAAGGGTATTTTGATAGGGGAGGGAGCAAGATGACCCACAGGTGAGTTTATTTACGTTTTAATTGAACAAACAGAACACCCTGCCCTATCTTTCTTCTTCTGAATACCTTTTCTTCTTCTTCTTCCTCTTTTTTTTTTTTTTTTTATCACTTGAAAAATCAAAGGGCGACCGCCCCTGCCCCCTGTATCGCCGCCCCTACCCCATCCCCTGTATCGCCGCCCCCTGTCCCCCCCCCCCCGTATCGCCGCCCCTAAAAGAGGCATTCAAACCAAATCGACCGGTTCTTAAGCCAAAATATCCTGGCCTGTGATGAGGAAGACCCATGGCAAAGTCTGGCCCTCATCATCTTTATGCATATAGCTATTTCGACATAATTTATGAAACAATTTCACGCATTTGTTTATTTCAAATGCTGCGTTTTTATTTCAAATAAAAACGCAGCAAATTCAACAGTATTATAAAAGCATGATCAAGGCTTACATTATTTTTTAAGGCAAACAAACATGACTAATATACACAATAATTTGTAATAAATAATTTGCATAGTCCACATTGCTTTGTTACACCATGGACCTAATAGACATGGACATTCATCATTTTGTTAATGAATTCAAGCACATGTCCCTAACAAAGCCGTCTCAATAACATTCTGTACAATTTGTTTCTCCACTTTGATCTCATGATTGTCACCGCCAATTAGCCAGAGAGAAGCAAGGCAGTGATTTGACATATGCGCAGAAGACAATAATCGCTTAAATCATGGAAAGTCGATGTGCATTTCCGGTTTATAATCGGAAATCGCAGTTCTTATGTTTCATTTTGAAAAACGTGTTGATATTACCAAATAGAGGTTATATTTTGATTGATTGTTTGTGATTAAAAATCCCGTTTTCTGCATTTTCCTCATGATATTCCAGAGTTACGAAATAGAGGTTATATTTTGATTGATTGTTTGTGATTAAAAATCCCGTTTTCCACATTTTCCTCATGATATTCCAGAGTTACGACGCACGGGGCTTATAAAGATGGCCTTCTATTTGTTTATAAGGGCGTGCGAAAGTGAGCGGATCAGTAATAATAAATTTCATATCACAAAAATCGTCTGCTTTTCAACTTTGCTGCTCCCCATCCGAAGTGTTTAGATTAAGACGTATTCTGAAAAAGTCAGTGAGCGAACGTGCTCATGCCATCATTATTGTGCAAACACCTGAATTTTCTCATTAAGATGCACATAAATAATCACAAGGCGGTGACGATCATCGGATCAAAGGAAGGCCCCGTTAACATTCCATTTCTAGTAGTTCCATGGTTACACGACGAAACGCCCATTTTATAAACAAAGTATCTGTACGGGGGTTCCGAGGGAAAAATCATCAGGCTTGTATCGGCAAACTATACTCGGTAGTAGGTGAAATCACCAAAACCTTTACAAGTGATATTTGTATTGTCATGTTGAAGAAAATTTTGTAGTATAACCTATAAAATTTTATAGTATAACCTATCGTATAAAAGTGGACGGTCAACACACATGAAATGTCATGGCAAGGTGAAGATGAATCATAATGGCTAGTTTCATCAATAGAAATATACATATTACATATTAATATATATATATATATATATATATATATTAGGTTACATAACTACACATTTTCGTTTCCCCTGATTGAACATGAAATGCATTATGTAACCAATAATTATAAGTCAGAATTCTTACACCCGACGGGATCAACTGCCTATAAAAGAGACCGACAATGCGAGTCTCGCTGTATATGTTCTTATAATTTAAGAGGTGAATCGTTGGACTGACACATTCTCCGAAATGGGCCTTCTGTCAATTAGGAATTCACCTACTGGAATTCACGCGGCCGAAACTGGTTAACTCTTGTATTGTAATGTGCGTTTGGTCTTTTACGTGGGCTGTCTATCTATGCTGGGATGTCCCGGTGGTGGTTCCAAAATAGCAGTTCATCACGAGCGCTTTAGTTGACATGGTTGAAAGGCTAATGATTATCATATAACAGAATTGATGAGATTGGCGGTAGGGCTTTCTTTGTTCTCTTTTCCTAGGTTCATCATTTTGACAAATTCTGGAGGAAAGAAAAGAAAATTAAAAAGAAAATCATTCTGTTTAATACAAATTTATACTTGCAAAGCTGTCAAAATTTCCCAAAGTATTCTTATGATATAAAGGAAACTGTGCAGCAATATGGAAATCTCTGCAACGTCATTTAGCAACAACATTAGATAGATTTTAAAAGTTTTTATACAAACTTAGATGTTTTGAGTAAAAAAAAATTGTATCGGGTTTGAAAGATACCTTTGTTGATATTCAGGATAAAAGTATACAAAGAGGTCTTTGTGTTCGGAAGTTATAGAGCAAAATCGGACGTAAACATATATCAACCTCCTGTGAAAATATTCCAAAATGTTTCAGTATATCATTGCGATAGATAAAGCTCCTGGCCTGGACTGAATTCTGCCTGTGTAATTAATGGTAGGATAGATTACATCATAAGCATAGCACCTTTAACTCAAAAAGTTACTTCCTCATTTTCCGGTGATAATGCCTAGAAAAAATTCATATGACGTCAGTAATTAAAGGAAATAATAATGGCAAAGGCATGGGAAAGGGGGTACGTATCATCTCCTCCGTAAGTTCACACGTTGAGGCTGTCTCGTTCCTCTTGCTGTAATTTTGTGTTTCTTTTCTTTCTGTTGGAAATGAATATAGGAATTTGAAATATCTTTCATTTTTTCTTCATTCGTTAAGAGGGAGATACATGATGTGCCCCATGCAACTCTCCTGTAGCTATACGCTACCTATCTTATATACCTTCATATTCAATTCGGCCGTCACCGTCGATATCGGCTTCTTTGATGAGCTCATCGACTTCACTCTTGTTGATGTCAAGGAAAGTCAGGACCTGATGGAGTTCAGAATTCCTGTAAACGGGAGCAAATAAATCAATTCAAAGTCATGCCTTCTTTCATTTGACTGCACTGGCGTAAATCCACTTTGAGGAGTGGGGGGGGGGTGATCGACTTTTTGCCGATTTTTTTTTTCCTGTCGAACTAACACTTAAGTATAAACACACGCCCTCACCCACCTGCACAGACCGTCTTACACACATTTTAATTTTTATCTTGCGAACTATCGAAGCGAGCGAGCCAAAAATTATCACTTTTGTGTTTTTTCAATCGCATTTTCAAATAGAAATTCTAAGAATATGATGAACGAGCGAAGCGAGCGAGCCAAAAATAACCACTTTTCTGGTTTTCAATCGCATTTTCAAATACAAATTCTAAAATATGATTGTTGTTTATGACATATTTTTAAAAATGTCATTAACTAATTAATTCAAATATCATTCTTCCTTAAAAAGTGGGGGATATTTGTACATGCCATCCCCCCTCTCAAAAAAGTGGGGGGGGGGGGGGATATATCCCCCCATCCCCCCGGGATTTACGCCAATGTTTCGACTGCATGGTCTTTTTCCCGCTTCTGCTTCATATATTTCCATTTCCCCAATTATGCCTGAACTTTGCCCGTGTAGCCTTCAAATCAACAGTTTCAGATCGGTGGTTTGAGGCAAACTCAAGTGCGAGACTACTAAGAAAAAAAAAGAATGTGCACAGAACCGATATGCAGAACCGAACGTTACAGACAGAGCCCTATCCCATTTCTTGCTCGGCTTCCAAATGCAAATGGTGTCTAATATCCTTGTTATGATTGTGCTTTGTTTATATGCCCATTCTTAATTACACATTTCCTTATCTTTTATATTACTATTCTTATTTATAGAACCGTTTTGTAGAAACGTTTTTTTCTTTTCAAAATAGAACTCTTTCACAGAAATGATTTTTTACAGAACTGAATTTTCCTTCGTTTCCAGTATTTTATTCATCACTCTGTGATTCTCAACTTCATGTTAAAAAATCTGTGATGAAATATTCCTTTGTTTCACTCATATGCATTTAGTATTCACAGATGAATTAATGTTTCCCAGGCCTTGCATAACTGCTGATTATTCATAATCCAAACGTGTCTCTCATTTTCTTCTAAATTTCATGAATGATAATGATAATAAAATGATCATTATGCTTATTCAGGTCATATATAACTCTGCTCTATACGAAGCTCTTTAAAACATTTTACCGGCTCACTGTAATTTTTAAATGCATTGTACATCATGATTTTTCTTTCGAGTTCACGTATTTGTAAACTGATAGTAATTCAGTCTCCGAGCTGCCATTTAATTTTTTAATAAACCATTCTACTACTACTACCACTACTACTACTACTACTACTACTACTACTACTACTACTACTACTACTACTACTACTACTACTACTACATTTCCTCTATATTTTCCGATTGTTGATTTCTTGCAGTAAAGATTTTCTTTTTCCTCTATATTTCTCACCGTCCCCATCATTTCTCTTCTTTCTTCCTCTACTTCAACTTCTGTTCTTTATTTTATTCTATATTTCTTTATATTCATTTTTTCATATTTTTTTCAATTCCAGTCTTTCCTCAAGTCATTCTGTTTTATGTCCTTTAAATATTTGTTCTTGTTTTTCTTTGTTTTTCCGTTCATACTTTATGTATTTATGAAGCTTTAGTGCGTTACTTCGTCGAGTCGTTATTTCGAAGGTTCGTTATTTCGAAATGTAAAACACATTCACTTTTTCTGTCAATCTTCAAAATTTTTTTTTTTTTTAAACAAAAAAACTTTGGAAGAACAAACTTTCAGATAAATAACCTTCGGATGTACGAAAAGTGACATCCGCGGAGAAAACCCCCATGTAAATACTCACTCCATATATCCCAAACCAGACTTGTCGAAGACTCTGAAAGCTTCACGGATGTCCTCAGCATTGTCCATATCACTCATTTTCTTCGACATCACCCCCACGAATTCAGCAAAGTCGATTTTCCCGTTTCCTGTGGTCCAATAAGAGACGGAGGAAGGTAATCACCGAGAATGTTAAATTCAGGTACCAGTGGCGTAAAACTTTTGGGGGTAATGGCCAAAAAGTATAAGTTACAAATAAAAAGTGAGGACCCCCCCCCCCCCCGAAAATCATGTCATTTTAGCAACATTCGTAAATCACTGGTATCGAATTAGAAATAAGCCACGTTTGAATTTCCTGGATTTCTGGAAATCTAGGTTCCGCCTCGATCTCTCTGAATAGCGGGCCTATATAGTTTACTTACCATTGACGTCGAGTTCGTTGACGATCTCCTGTACCTCTTTCTCCGTCGGGTTCTCACCCAGTGATCGCATCACGTTACCCAACTCTTTCCCTGTAATGATCCCATCGCCGTCCTTGTCGAATACGGCGAAGGCTTCCTTCAGCACTGGTGAGCACAATGCAAAGAAAATCACTTCAGCAAACTTATTGTTGGGCAAGTAAAGCCCGCCACACACTGTACGATCCGTCTGCGATTCGATTTTGGAAAAATTTGTTATAGCATTTGATATGAACATTCAAACATGTGAAATCTTAATGATCAAAGTTTCGAATACCAGTACTTGCATGAATACAAAAATTGAAATTCCGGGCTATAATTGCGAGCCTCCCTGTAGGAATAAAAACGAACTTAATTCCGAATCGTAGTGACGTTCGTAGTGACGTCATAGCAATCTTGCAATCCGCTGCGATTTGAAGCCGATTTGGCCTTTACTCCGACCACAAGGCTTGCAGTTAAGCAAAATTTTGATTTTAGTATTCCTATCATTATTCTGAACTTCAAATAATATAATTTTACTTGTTTAAATTTTCATAGTTTAATGCTAAATGCCATTTGTTCGCAAATCGGGTCGCAGTCGGATCGTATAGTGTGCGGCAGGCTTAAGTCCAAGCCTCTTTGCCCCATACATCAAAGATTTTATACCATGTCTAATTATTGTTATCAGTTGATAGCCAATAGACGAAATAATTTGGGATTGTATGAGTTATGGATCCCAAAATATCAGACGGACTTGCACGAATTTGGGGGAATTTGGTTCCGACCGGGGTGTGCCGCTGAAGCCTCCACACCCGTACCCATTTTTAAGGGTCATACTGGTAAAAAAAAAAGGGTACCCATTATTAGGGATTTTGCATCTAGGGTGTGTACTTAGGCCTTCTTATGTGAGAGAATAAACAATGAAGTTATACCGATGTTAAAAAAAAGTGAGGGGCATGTTTAGGGATTTTCCAACTCAAAACCAACCCCATGTTTAGGGATTTCTTGCAAAAAAGCGACCCATTACAGCGGTACACCCCCGTATATTAGGCGAGTACCCCCACCCCCACCCCCCCCCCTCGGGCGAACTTGCCCAATAACGTTAGTTCATATTAGTAACTGAGTTTTTATTGGTATAACACAACATTTTTGTTTACGACTGAACACCTTTTTTTTATAGAATATTTTGGAGAACAAGATAAAGCATCCGAATATAATTAGAAGCCTAGGATTCAAGAGGCTTAGTGGTGAACAAAATATAGGCCTACTTTTAACAGTAATAGCTTAACTACTGAATGTTGGAAAAATCTGTGACTCTGTCACAGTGACTATTTTCTTATCTCTTAGTATGTTTTGCATGAATTTCTCAAATATTTTTAGAAATAAGAATATCAGAGATGAAAGGATTTATGAAAAAAAAAATCTTTTCCTTACTGAAAATTTAGATACTGTTTCCTTTAGGAAGTGTTCAAATACTTTTGTGGTAGGCAGCGACCAGAAAGTTTCTCTTTATTTTTAACCTGTTCATTTTTGTTGTTGTTGTTGTTGTTGTTGTTGTTGTTGGTATCGTATCAAAAGAGTTACCTTGCATGTGATCCTTTGTCGGGTTGTGCGAATCTCCCTTTTCTGCCTGTATAAATAGGAATGAAAAGTTTCTTATTACGCTGAGTTATACGGAGCATGGGCGTCAGTCCAAGGGGAGGGGGGCATTTGCTAAACCAACCTGGGTAAGCTTTTGTCTAACACTGCAGTCCATGGGGTTTAAAAGGTCTGGAATTTCCGGTCGCTTGTATATTTTCACTTTTTTGTGAAGCACAAGATGATGTTTTTAAGTGCATTTTCAGGGCTTCATAATTGCACAATAACTGATAGCATGTAGGGCCGTGCAGCTCAGATTTTTAAAAGTCGCTTGATCGATGGCTTTAATTGATGAAAATAACAATGACAGGAAAGAGCCCTAAAATAATTTTGCGACATCTTTATCATCAAATCACTGTAAAGAATGCAAATACTACGGTATTCAGAAAAAAAAACTTAGCATTTTTGCTCACTCGCTTCGCTCGCTCGCAAATGAGTAATCAGAGCAGTCTCTACAACTGCAAAGTGCTTATTGTGCAGAGATTACAGTCATGCATGGCCGTATGCAGAATTTTTTTCGGGGAGGGGGGGCAAGAATACGTAAAATGTTCGAAGAAACACGCAAGCGAGGAAGCGAAGCGACCGAATTGGTCCCAAGGGCGTTTTGCATTTTTGAAATTGAAATTGAAATTGAAGGATTTGGTATGCACTTTAGGTGGAATTTTGGAAAAGTTTCAGTAAAAAAATGTAAGTCTTGAAAGTTTCGGGGGGGGGGCAACTGCCCCCCGCCCTGCCCACCCGCTGCGTACGGCCATGTGTCGAAAATGATTCTTAAAAGTGTGTTAAATAGAATGTAGCGGTATGCTGGTATACCAATGTACTGCAACACCTCAAATCCCAAAAGCTTATTATCGATTTTTTTTAAAGACTTTAGAACTTAGGGAAGCGCTGGAAATTTTTTGTATAGGCCCAGGGATTCATATAATTTTTTGTTCGCATGTTCGCTGATTGCATGCAGCATTCATGAGTCAGTGACCCTTATACTATTCAATATTGATTTGATTAAGGCATAAAAGATCAACATACTTTCCTTCTTGACTCAGTCTTACTCCAAAATGTAGAGAGATTTTCTTGCAAGTAAAGTACATAAAAGACGCCAGGTAGGTTGGATGTGGGTGTGGGTGTGTGTGTGTGGAGGGGGGGGGGGGGGGGGGCTTACGGCATGTACGGTATACATTGTCGTGAATCGAAATAGAAAAGTGGTTAAAGATCCAGCTTCGACCCACTTCCAAAAGTCGTGTTGATGTTTAGAAAAAAGAAATGTTCTCAGATAACCTTGAGGACAAGGTTTAATAATAACGATTTCCTTTGAAATATACGGTGGCCTATAACAAAAAGTGACCTCATCTTTATAGTCAGTTTAAGTAATTGACAGCTATGCAGTGGTGTTTGACTAAATAAATTCATTGGATGAACAAACGACCATAACATCAACACACAAACACGCATACAGAGGGAGCGAGAGGAAGGGTGAGGGGGTGAAGAGTTAATGTTTTGGAGTTCCAAGTGGGGCTACCGATGGGGTGGGGATTAGGAGGGATGGGTTTTAACATGCAATTCATCAGTTATGCAGTGTTGTTTCTCTAAATCTATCCATCAGAAGAACAAACGACCATAACACAATACACGCACCATCACACACGCATAACGAGGGAAGGAGAGGGAGCTTGGGGGATTGTAGAGTTTGGGTTCCGGGAGGGATTGGAGGTGCAGATGGGGTGGGGTGGTGATGGGCAATGGGGATGAGGAGGGTGGGATATGAGGAGTCTCTACAACGAAAGTTTTAGATCACGCGTGACTATTTCCGCATCCATTCATGCGAGTAATTGGTGCGAACAATTGGTGAGAAGTTAAGAAACAAAGGATTTTAAAAATCAAGGAAATGCAATCAATACAGCGCGTCCCAAAAAAATGTCCTCTAATTGAGCGCTAAATTAATTCTAAAATATAATATTAGTCCCAATTTGATCATCATATCTTGAAAGCCCATTTAATCCTGTAACTTATGAGAAAACTTCATTGGTCTCGCATCATTGGTTTGGAACAGAGAGTCTATTATGTAACAGCAGTGCATTTCAGCCCATTCCTCGTTTGCAGCGCTACAATTCTGCACTGTCTTTATGTTTTCAATCAACTGTAGTGCTTTTTGCCTTCTCTGCTCCCTTTCATTTTAAAGTTTTGTTTAACAGAGAACATTCTGTAGATGTTTGGACTTTCATCATCAGTGGTGTCTAAGAGTAAAGCACATCTACCAACTCTCATAGTGCAAAATTTTGGTCGGGAAGGAGGACCATCTAGGTTAAAGTTTGCTGTCTCCTTCCCAGGCAGCCAAGTTTTGCACTCTGGGAGTATGTTTCTTGTCTGTTATTATTGACTTTTTGTTGTATATCTTCATGTATTTCTTATTGTTTTATTGTTTTGAAATGGCCAAATAAATAATAATAATAGTAATAGTAATAGTAATAATAATAATAATAATAATAATAATAATAATAATAATAATAATTTGTTGAGACAATAAAGAAAAAGAAATATGAACAGGTGTTTTGAGCTCTGCGAGTTCAGAATTTATGAAATTTACATGAAAATGCTACCACATAAATCAAAACAAGGTTTTAAGATTTATGTAAGCGCTTTAGCAGTGTTAAGGAAGGAAACAAGAATTTAAGAAATGAACAGGTGTCCAGCTTAATTAGAAATTTAAATTCAGAAATTAAAGTAAGAATGAAATGAACAGGTTTCTGTTCCTTTCATGTCTTGTCTTTCTTTCATAGTTAATTTAGTTGGGTGGAAGATTTGGTCAGCTTTTAGTTAATTTGTCATATTGACTTTTGACTGATTTCAATATGGCTGGTCAACAGCTTACTGCCTGTCAAAAGGCTTTCCTTGTTTTAAAGTACAAGCAAAGGCACAGCCTCCTTACCACTCCACGTGCATTTCAAAGGCGATACCCAGATCAGCCAAGACGATCAAGAGGAACTACCCGAAGTATCAAGAGTTTGGTACCTTTGAAATGCATGCTTAGTGGCATACAAGGAGGCTGTGCATTTGCTCATACTTTACATCTACAAAAATGTTCTCTGTTAAACAAAACTTTAAAATAAAAGGGAACAGAGAAGGCAAAAGCACTACAGTTGATTGAAAACATAAAGACAGTGCAGAATTGTAGCACTGCAAACTTGGAATGGGCTGAAATGCACTGCTTTAACATAATAGACTCTCTGTTCAAAACCAATGATGCGAGACCGGTGAAATTTTCTCATAAGTTACAGGATTAAATGGGCTTTCAAGATATGAAGATCAAATTGGGATATTATATTTTAGAATTAATTTAGCGCTCAATCAGAGGGACATTTTTTGGGGGACGCGCTGTATTTCAATTTAATTTCTGTCATACCTGGTTCATTTTTCCCGATTGAAGTGTCAAACGAAAGGGCAGGCACTGAACTTTCTAGAAATGTGATTATCTCTTTGAAATTCAAACATCGTTGGGCAAACGAATTTTTGGTCACCCAACTGCACACTGTCTTTATTCACTCATGCGTGAAATATAGCATATCGTTATGAGTGACATCGCATGAAAGAACAGTGTCTAAGCTATATGCCACTTATTAATCATAATTATGATTAAGATAATGATTAAATATCGATCAATCTCGGTTTCGTTTATTCTGGGACACACTGTATACACATACCCATTTCAAAAGTTGGAGGGGGATGCATACCCCATCCTCCCGCTATCTACGCCCCTGGTATGAGCTTATCACCATTCGGGTATAATGAAAGACAATGAAATAGCAGAAAGGGTGAGTAAAATTGCAATTTTTGCTTTGAATTATGTTTGTTAAAAGCAAATTAGCAAACATTAAAAGTCTCCTTCTTTTCGTCATATCTTTTGGTAATAAATTACAATATAATGTACTGTGATGTCAATGTGCATATAATAAGAATTCGACTGGAAGAGGAAATAAACTACTACTTACCATGACAAGTAGTATCTTGAGGTATATGTTATTAGTTACTTCAAAACTGATTACAAACAATAAGACGAATTGTCTACAAACAACTTCAGATCCGACTGTCTTTATAATGAGTTCGAAGAAAACAGATAATAAAGTTGTTTATAATTCTCTTTCACTGACACAATTAAATTCATGCATATTGCTTATTCCAATGCGATTCGTTAGACCTTGACTAGATAAACATCAATTTGTTTGTCTGTTCTACTCCTTTGATTAAATCCAAGTTCGGTCCCGGTCCTACATGCGATAAAGCAGACGACAACGCCGCCGAAATAGACTTAAATCTATGGGGTTTTTTTTAGCTACCAGCCTCTCCGGTAGGGATACGTGTTGCACCTCTCGATCGGGTATTGTCAGCATTGCAGAAGTGAATCAATGATCGTAGTTCAATCGGCGCTTTGTAATGGATTGAATGTAAGGTATAGATCTTTTATTGTTAACTCGGTTTACACTCCGACGATCTTTTGCATTCAGTTTACTGAGGAAAACAAGAAATATATTTGAGAGAGATATAAAAGAAAATCGTTATCATCTTCTCGTCCACATCGGCCCCCTAGTCTCTGGATCGATATTCGACAATGTTCGACAAACACCCGCTATCAGAAACCACGAACAATGCCCCTTCACTCGGAGCAATAACTCAAACATGTATTACATTGCATGTCATGAAAAGACAGTAGATCGACATTTGACATATAACACACAAGTTATAGCATAATTATGTTTTGAACATATCAAACAAAATGTAGATACGTGTGGCACAGCCTCATTTCAATACCTCATCTTTTTCAGATGCTTTTAAGAGCTCATTTTAAAAATTCTTTTCTCATGCAACAAATCTTGCACGATTCTCTTATCGATATAAAGGGGGGGGGGGAACTCTTATTCTTTTTTTTTTTTTGCATTTTGAGTCACCTTGCCCCGCCCCATATCAAAATATCCTGGTTCTTAAAGCACATCTAAAACAAATGGTTCGACAAGGGCGACAATTGGCTTTCATGAATTCGACACACTGACTAAAAGTTGAATTTGTAAAACACAATCTCGGGAGCTGTGGAGGAGGCGCTGTGGCTCAGTGGAGTCTCGTAACCGGGAGTACCCGGGTTCAAAACCAAGTGGATGGATGCGCTAATGCCCTTTGGTAAGGTATTAATCCCAATTACCAGATCCTTCGGAAGGGACTTAAAGCCGTCGGTCCCCTTGTTGCTTACTAACAAGCATGCACATGCTTTCTTAGCAGTCAGGCAAACTAACCAACCATTCAATATGCATGCTAGAGTCGAATACCGGAGCTACACAAGAATTCTGTTTTCATTTTTTTTTACTAGAATTGTGTCAGTTTTAACTAGTATCTAGCTAGTGCCCGTCTGATCCTCGGTAATGTAACTATTATCGGACTGTTTTAAGAGTATTGTATTTGTATTTGTATTTGTATTTATTTTGTTTAATCACGGGTAAAAACCTGCCGTCAGCTAAAAGCTGCTTTTCAGCAAGGCCGTGAACAGAAAACAAACATAACGATACAAGAAATACAAAACAAATATATGAAAACAGAACATAATTGGAATAACACTGAATCAAAATAACTTAAAACAAAAGCAATAAAACATGAAAAAAAAACTAGATATCAAATGAAAAGTAACATAAGAAAAAAAAATATTTGAAATAAGAATAAATAAAAACATATATGGATGAGATTTAAAGATTGAACCGATAACCAAAGAAAAGGGTTGGGTGGGTTGATTGGTTTAGGTAAGAGATAGAAATCGTACAAATGCTGCCGGGCTTTTTTCTGTTCGGATGTTGGCTGGAAGGTTATTGAAAAGTTTAGAGGCTGAATATAATGGGCTTTTTCTCAGGACGTTTGTATGTGGCCGTGGTAATTCAATTTGGCAATCCATGTTACGTAACATATGTATGTGGGATTTAAGTTGGATGCGTGTGGACAATGAAGATGGGACTAGGTTGTTAACTAATTTAAAGACAAGTAAAATAGACTCGTTTTTATTCGTGCCAAAAAGTGTGCCAGTGTGCCCTAAATCCTGTATGGTCCCACGACACGCCACAACATTGGTGGTTCATCCTAATTAATTTTCAAGGGGCCGATGAGCCTTTTTGTAAGTAAAACGAGGAAGGGTCAAAACCTGAAAAAGAAAAGAATAAACACTTTAAAAAAAGTAAATGAAGCATTGCCCCTACTTTTCATGGCTGTAAGAGGGCCAAGGGAAGAGAAGGACCGAAAAGAAGAAAAGGCAGACGAAGGAGAGGAAAGAAAATAAAAAAGAAAGAGAAAGGAAAAGAAAAGAAAAAACGAAAAGAAGGAAAGAGAAAGAGAAAGCAAGGAAGGGGAAAGAAGAGGAAAGAAAAAAGGGAAAAACCCGGAAGCGCTCGCTTACTTCGCTTACTCGCATTTTAAGTATCTTAACTAATACTGGTTGTCACGGGGTCGCTAAAGGGGGGGGGGTGTGGGGGTGTGCCACCCCCCCCCCCCACTCAAAATTCTTGTCGGCAAATTCACGATCGCTGTCGGAAAAAAAAAAAAAAAAAAGGAGATAGAGAGAGAGAGAGAGAGAGAAAGGAGAGGAAAGAGGAAGGAGGGAAAAAAAAAAGGAAAAAGAGGAGTAAGGTGCCCAAATAGAGTCATATTCGGCTTATTTACTTGTGCATTTTGACGACGAAATAATACTGGTACCACGAAAGAGAGTGTATATTTTTCCTTGCTCGCTGCGCTCGCTTGTATTATATTTAGATACAGGATGTTTTCGGAAAGCAAACACATTCGGCTAGTGAGATGAACACTATATAATCTAGATATCTTTAGGCCCATCATGTATTTTGATGAAGAAGTATTACTTCTACCCTAAAAAGAGTATGCATATTTTTCCTAGCTCGCTGCGCTCAATCGTATTATATTCAGATACAAGATGTTTTCGGAAAGCAAACATATTCGGCAAATGAGATGAACACAAATATATAATTTAGATAAAAAATTATCTTTAGGCCCATCATGTATTTTGATGAAGAATTATCACTTCTACCATAAAAACAGTATGTATATTTTCCTCGCTCGCTGCGCTCGCTCGTGTAATATTTAGATATAGGATGGTCTTAAAAGCAAATAAATTAGGTAGGAGATGTGACCAAATATATCAAAATAGGTACCTTAAAGGCCAATCGTGTATTTTGATGAAGAACTTTCACTTCTACCATGAAAAGGATTATGAATTTTTCCTCGCTCGCTACGCTCGCTCGTATAATATTCAGATACAAGATGGATTGGGGAAAGCAAACAAATTTTGCAAGCTACAGGCCCATCGTGTATATTGATGAAGAATTATCACCTACCATAAAATAGAGTATATATATTTCATACAGGATAGTCTTTGAAAGCAAATGAATTAGATAAGAGAGGTGACCAAAATCAAGATATCCAATATTAAGATTTAGGATGGTCTTTGAAACCGAATGAATCAGGCCAGAGAGGTGGCCAAATATAATTAATTTAGATATCTTTAAGCCCACCATGTAGTTTGATGAAGAACTATCACTTAAGTACGTAAGAGAGTGTATATTTTTCCTCGCTCGCTGCGCTCGCTTGTATTATTTAGATACAGGATGTTTTCGGAAAACAAACACATTCGGCAAGTGAGGTGAACAAAATATAGTTCAAAAGGAAAATATGATAGAGGTGCACAATTGAACATGCCTCAATGGGCTTTATACGGTTGAATTTATCGACGTTGGTCGTCGGCAATCGGTGGCATTATTTGTCGGCAATCTGGCCTCTACACCCTCCCCCCCCCCCCCATTCAAAATAGTCTAGCGACGCCCCTGCTGGTTGTAATTGCTATTCTTATGAAAGGAATTTTCAGGAGATAACATCGCGTGACCAATAGCCTATTCCTATCGTACGGTTCGTAAGAACGAAAAAAAATCGCACACCCGGTCAGAAATACAGGCTATTCGCCACTTATTCGCCGGTTCGTAAGAACGAAAGGCTTGTACGCGCGGTCAGAACATACCTTATTCGCCGCTTATTCGCCGGTTCGTAAGACCGAACAGTGCCATTCGCCGTTCACCTTCCAAATATGGTTGCGCATGTATGGATGCGCGTATGTGGGTCAACAAACTTTAAAAGTGCTATTCGCCGGTCACCCAAAAATATAAAAATCAGGATTTCTCTAAAAATGAACATACACAGCGATGTCGCGCCGTGCTTCTGGTAGTCTGGTCGGGCTAGGGTCACCATGGTCAACACTGAATATTTTGTCAGCGAAACTAGGTCTAACACCCCCCCCCCCCCTCTCTCTCTCTCTCTCTCTCTCTCTCTCTCAAAATATGCTAACAACGCCCCTGACCTCGACCGCAATTAGGGACTTCGCGCTTCGCATTCGTGATTACGCCTAGGCCTAGATTTAAATTTTCAGGGTCACTGTGTGCTTCGCTGCTTCAGCTCGCCCCCCCCCCCCCACCTTCAAAAAAGTTTCCCATACGGTACGCCTATGATGAAGTAAGAAAAAAAAAGATCAGGGGGAAAAGGGAACACAAAGAAGACCCTCCACCTTCCGGCGCTCCAGAAGGGTCCCATCTGGGGGGGGGGGGGGGGGGGGACACTCTTGGGGGCCCACCTCAAATAATTACTCCCAGTATTATAGCCCTACCCCCTTCCCCCCCCCCCCCCCCCACCCCGAATAAGCACATTTCCCCCCTTTTATAATTATTCTCTTATATTTTAAAAGTGCAATTTATTAGGTTTACAATTATTCATGAAGAAAATAAAAAAGGAAACTTTGCTCTATTTTGATCACGGTTATCATTGTTTCCTAACATCTCTCATCATTAATACTGAAATAAGGATTATTTGTTCACCACTGGCAGGATATTATGAGAGGTTAGAGACTGGGCATGGCAATCGGGAGGGTTATGAATGGCATGTGGGCAAATTTTCGCGAGAGGGCTGACGCCTTTTGCCCGAAAAATAACTCTTCAGCGAGCTCGGCAAATTTTTACATTCTTGGTTGTACAGAAATTTCATATTCCGGCACTGCCCAAATAGGAGAAAATACGAGCGCCCTTATATATCATTATGAGATTACTCGGGCGGGGAGATAGGATTTCTTATACTTATTAAAATATTTGCCTTCTGGAACACTTATAACGTATATGGGCAATCTAAGCCTTCATGTTAGGACTACTAAAGACTGCATGTGCTGTATAGACTTCAGATAGTATACACAAGTCATGCAGCACGTGCAGGGTCTCTCAGTGCTTAAGAACACCGAATTATGTGGGTTTCATCAATATGCAAGAGAGCATAGCGACCAAGCGAAAAAGGTTGTGAAATATTGCAACTTATACATCGGTCATGTCAATATAGAAGTAGACCACTCTTTGTCTTGTGAGAGCTACTGAGGGGGTGGCGAAAATTGATTTGCCCTAACACATTTACGAAGGGAAGCATTTATCTGCCCTCCCCAGTTTGTGGCACCTTTGGTATAGACAGGTTTGTTCGATATCAAGAAACACCACTTCTCTTTAAATGCAACTCGGGAACGCTGCGCCCAGTTGAAAATTTCTAGTTTAAGGAATGTTTTTGGAATTTTATAGCACTATAGAGAACTTATCCATTATAATATTGGAAATTGTTATATGTGCAATAACCTTGCGAGGGGCGGGAATAAACTGACGATTCCCTTATCCCTTTACAGAGGAAAACCCATGTCCCACGGCATTTTATTGAAATGCACCCTCTTCTGCAGAGAGAAGCACCCGATGCCCCCGACCGTCACACCGCGCTTTTTAAAGTCTATCGTAAGCGTTTTTATTAATAATCATGAGGGAGCGTAGCGACCGAGCGAAAGAAATGGAATGTGGAGGCCTTGTATTTTAGAGTAAAATAAAGCTCATTACATCTTTTACATCAAAATGAATTCTTTTTGTCTAGCGAGCGAGCCCCAATGAGGGGGCAAAATAGATTTTGCAACTTGAAAATTCAGATTATTTTGTGCAGAAAACCTGCTTTTCTCAACACTTTTCGTAGGCCTATACCCCAAAGATAATCAGATTTTGGCCCCGCCTCCTTGATAGGGAAAAAATCTGCCCCTTTTCTTTGCCGCTAGACAGGGGATACACTGCTCCTACATTATCTGCATGTGCATACATGCATAACACTCTAAAAACAAACTAGTTAAAATGACTATATAAGGGTCCGATCAACTGGGTGCAACTAGTCAGAAATTACTGTGTCCTTGTCAAAATACGACTAGATAATAGTAAAAAATGACTAAATGACTAGAAAATGGTTTTAAAAAATGACTAGCCTGTTGCAGCACCCAGCTAGACCTTTTCCTCTGGTCATTTTAAAAGAATAGAGATAAATTGTGAGAAATGTAGGTGTTAGAATTAACCTGCTCTTTTAAGCTGATCGCACTACCGCAAATTGTATTGCCATGGGGGGGGGGGGGGGGGTAAAAATAATTCCCCCGCCGGAATGAAGCAAGCATCTGCCCCTTGTTTCATAGATGATAGACATAATACTGAGAATTACATCTAATTACGAGGGAGCCTCGCGCGACCGAGTAAGAAAATTTGACTAAATGAATGCTGAAAGTAAGTTTCAGTCTTTCAGAGCACTAATATTCAACTTATCTTATGATCCGAATCTTTCTTCTTTTTTTTTTCCTTGGGAGGGGGCCCATGGGGGAGGGCCAAAATCGATTTTGCCCACTCTTGAACATTTATTCCGGAAGCCCTTATTATTGAGGTTGTTAAAAACCCTGCTAGGAACTAATAGATAGGCGATGAACAGCGCCGTCTTGGCGGAAACCGGTCGATTCCCCCTTGCCTTAACAACATTAAAAGATGCAGTCGGACGTTGCCATCACATAATAACCTCCGCCGGTAATCATAGCTTAGTAAAGCAAATTTACTTTGAGGTCATGAACATAAACACCAATTATTGCAAACACATGACATCATGATTTTCACATATTTGGCAAAATCATAAGACATTCTCGATCAGAAGGTTAAAGAAAGCTATATATACTTGGCAAAAAAGCTAGATATATAAAAAGCCTGGAAGGACAGCCTTATAATGAAAATAACATTGACTACTCTCCAAAATTGAAAACATAAAAACCCTAAAGACAGATTCCCGGACAGTTTATGAATGGGAAAACTACCTTTTGCTCGATACACTCTTAAAAATTCCAGGTCAAATTGACCCGGAAAAGAGTCCATTGGGGTCACACTCCGTTCCGCGTCAAAAAATGACGCGGAATAGGGTCATGAAGACTTGTTTCCGGGTCACATCTGACCTTATTCCGGGTCATTTTTTGACTCGGAACGGAGTGTGGCCCCAACGTTGACGGACTCTTTTCCGTGTCAATCTGACTAGGAATTTTTAAGAGTGTATGGAGAAAACACATATCAAAATATTCCAAAATCAGGATAAGTAACAGTGATTTAATGATAGAGGAAGGTCGCTACAAGAAATTAGCACAAAATAATAGATAGGATATGCCCACTTTGTCATACAGGCGTAGAGGATGAAACCCCGGGGGGGGGGGGTACTCGACCCCAAAAGTGGTAGGTATGTGCCCCGGGCGAGACAAAAAACGGGGGCTTTGGAACGGGCTTATTGTGAAAAGGAGAGTCTCCGGAACGGGCTTCGGAACTATAAATGTTTGTGAAAACGGGGGTCTTTGGAACGGTTCGCCTGTGTGTGAGTGCGTATGTATCCCTATGGAACGGGCTCGCGCAGAGGCGATGGTCGGACAGCGCTCTGCGGGCCGCTTTTCACCAAAAATGCAGCTCATTGTAGCGGATCAATGCGGCCGGAACGGCGTAACGAAAAACATGCGAAGCTTTGGAACGGATTTCTTTCTTCTTTTTTCTCGATAAAAAGAAAATGCTATGCTTTGGAACCTCTTTTTTTGTTCTTTTTCTCAATCAGATAAAAATGCTATGCTTTGGAACGGAAATTTGAGTGTAAAAATGGGGGTCTTCTCCGCGGCACATACCCACCACGCATTATGTACTGAGTGCCCCCCCCCCCCCGGGGGGATGAAACGCTCTTTCTAATAAAATGCACCCATTTAAACGATCTTGGATCAAGACTGAGGTCTAAACTCCACATGATTTTACCAGATTTTCACAAACTTAACGAAGACGAGAAATTTAGACTAATAATGACCAATAATGAGACAGACATAAGTACAATTATAATCCAAGAAATTAGCCAAATGTTTATACGATAAACGATTAAGGCTGAAAAGTAAGTAATGACCCACAAGCAATAACAAATCCACAAGGTAAAAGGCACATTAATTTCATTGCTGACATGATAAGTTAAACTGATATACAATAGCTCTTAAGTTTCTCTCTCCCTCTTTCTCCTCTTGTTTATTGTGATATCGTCATTTTAATATCAACTCGTCATCTAATGTGTTATATTTTTTAAAATAATTTTTTGTTCGATTTTTTTCCTTTTCTGTTTTTGTGTTTGTTTTTCTTTAAAGAGGTTAATGAACTATTAAAAATGATATTATTATACTGAAATAAAAGAAGTAACATAATCTGAGTAATATGTACACATATTAAAGAGATTCACATGTTTAAACATACTACAGTACTACCATTTTGGTTTTGAACTGTTGTATATATTCTGAATTGGCTTGTGGCGTTGTTTTGTTTTGTTTTTGTTTTTTCTTTAGCTATTCTTTATATGACATGCATGCTCATAATCTGTTTTGTTTTTGTGTTTATTTAATGTTTCATTTTGCTGTTATGTTTTATTATGTTTAAGATTGAGAATGATCCTTAATGTTTGGATTGAAATCAATCAATTTTTTGAATTTGAATTTGAATTTGAATGCCCCCCCCCCTCCGCTTCCGGCGCCTATTTAACGATACTGCCAGTAAAAATATGCCTATTAATATATTTGATGTACGATAAAAGAGCAAATGTAGATAAAATGCCTTGTGGGGTTCAAGCTAGGGCATTTAAGTGCCTTGTTTGTCGGGATCTGATACTCATCAGGGTCGGTCGGCCGGATCTCTATGCCACCCTATATAATATGTACGTGTGCGTTAAAACGTGATTCGCCTTTCATCGTCTGCTGCCGCTCGAGTGTTTCGACGTTAATATTTTGTAAGTCTGGCCTAGATAAAGAATTTTTATTCTCAGTCATTATTATTCAGAGCTGATAATTCTTGATCACATAGGGATCGTGAAACGATAGTCTGTATTTGATCTTATTTTAGCTTAATTAGGATCTTAACAAGCCAAGCAGGTACCGTACCGGTACCGTAACCAAATAGGCGAGAGTTTAGCGAGTTAATGCATGGGTGTATGTGTAAGCCTAGGGGCGCCTGGCCTGGCCTGGATGGGGTAGGGGGTAGGGTAACCCAGTGTGCGCGCAGTGTGGAGTGTAAACTACTGTTGGTACAAACTTAATTAAAAATTATAAAGACTTTGTTGACATAGTATTGGAGTATTAATGTAACCTTGATATTGTATGAGTGCTTCTGACTTGTTACTCAGAAAAAAGTAGATGTGGGAAATTGCAGGAAAATATCAAGTACCATTTCAGAATGACGCAAAAGAAAGGGGGGGGGGGAATCCGCAATTTTTAACAGTAATATTATTAAATGTCATGGCAGTATATTTCTTTATCTCAGAGCTTTTCGGCATTGCCATTGCAGTTGTAATTTTCGGGCAAGCAAGGAAATACAGGTCTGACATGTTATGTTCTGGTCAAATTCTAGACCCTTTATTTATTGTATCCCCAAATTATAATCATATTCAGTTACATGTAAAACCATTTTTTTTTTTTTTTTTTTTTTTTTTTGGGGGGGGGGGGTTTGTATTGATCAACAGCTTAGGAAATTATAATGGCTACTGCGAATGGCCCAGCAAATGCACTGATGGATGGTCCTGTGATGAACAGCAGAAGAGAGAAGATCGGGCTTGCTGTGTTCGGACTGGGGCGTATTGGTCGCATTCATACAACAAACTTGGTTGTCAGGACAGGCGTAGAGATAAGATGGATAGTGGAAGAGTTTCATGATGCTGCTCGAGAATTCATGGCTGAGACAGTAGGGCTGGACAAGACGAAACTCATCCGTTTCAAAGATGCTAATCTAGTGTGGAATGATAAAGGGTAAGTATAGCCTAGCTAGCTGTCAGGAAACACCACTCGTAGGTCATTTAGGATCAACAGCTGGTGATGAATATAGTAATCTGTGGCATAAGGAAAAAAGTTTGAATTTGCAAGTATGGAAAAGTAATTTCACTTGCCCGCAAATTTTATGGGAAAGCCCATTTTCTTGGACGATGGACTTAACCTGTAGCACGTACGATTTGATTTCAGTGTGACTTGTATTATCTCAGGTGTATGGTGTTCGGCGGGTTAACAAGAAATTCATGAAGTTTGAAATTCAAAACATTTGATTTTGCCTCCATGGACATTTCTCTGATAAACAAAAGTTAGAATTAAGTTTGTGTGTCCTCTGTGTGGCGCCTTCTCTGTGTGGAGAGACAAAAAAAAATGCAGTACTTGTGTGTTTTCTCTGTGATCATGTTGTTCGTACAAATTTATAGCATGTACATACATGTACATGTATTTGATGAGTGGGAAAAACCATTTCGGGTGAAATAAGAATAATATTTGCCTAATTTATAGAGGTGTAATTGAGGAAAAGGTTGCTCTCAAGATTGTCTGGGAGCTTGTCCTCAAATAGTCACCCCATTTTAGATTTGACCCCTTTTAAGTTAAAGGGGTCAGATCTCTTATGTAAACTGAGGTGACTATTTCGGGACAGGCTCCTGGCCTAATTTAGGGGAAATGCATGAAGTGGTTGTTTGGACATGTGAAAATACATTTTGAAATAGGGGAGATGAAAAAAAAGAAAGAAATATATGTCTTTCTCGTTTCACTGAGATCTACTCGAGAACTGAACAGATCTATACAGGTGGTGTTTAGTAAAAGCTTTCTTGCCAAACAGCACGTTCAGGGCTTAGCCACATGTGCTGATCGGTACAAAACAATTAAAGACATTCATTTGTGGGCTTTCATGGGGAGTGGATCATGATTTGCTGACACCAGACTCTGTGAAAAGCACTGAAAATACCTGTCATAGAGCTACATTTCTGGAGCACAGCAAACAAGCTGTCCCACCATAAACATTTTTCGGCCTGCTACGGGCATTCTCGGGCCAGGGAAAGTGAGATAATGACTTTGCCATATGGGGCAAAGGTGGAATATACAGAGCATTACATAAGGTCTGTTGGTCATAAAACTAATAGTGATGGTCAGAACCTGTTACTGGGTAAGCACCCATGGTGTTAAATTCCCCATGAAAGCCCACAACTGAGCGTCTTTAATACAAATCAACGGAAGGATTGCTCTGTTCAGCACAAAAGAGATGTGAAATTACCCATTTCTGGGCTTGATTAGATGCATGACAACTCTTTGGACACCTTGTATATATATATATATATATATATATATAGATTCATTTTGTAAGCTGTAACACTTTAATAATCGTAATGACTAAAGTAAATCTCTCTCACAATGAGAAATACAGTGTTGCACTTGCACATGGAAATCCTTGGCTTGGCTCATAAAGAATTAACAACTGTTTGGACACCTTGTATATATATATATATATATATATATATATATATATATATATATATAGATTCATTTTGTAAGCTGTAACACTTTAATAATCGTAATGACTAAAGTAAATCTCTCTCACAATGAGAAATACAGTGTTGCACTTGCACATGGAAATCCTTGGCTTGGCTCATAAAGAATTAACAACTGTTTGGACACCTTGTATATAGATTCATTTTGTACTGTAACACTTTAATAATCTTAATGACTAAAGTAAATCTCTGTCAAAATGAGAAATACAGTGTTGCACATGGAAATCCTTGGCATGGCTCATAAAGAATTAACAACTGTTTGGACACCTTGTATATACATGTAGATTCATTTTGTACTGTAACACTTTAATAATCGTAATGACTATAGTAAATCTCTCTCAAAATGAGAATACAATGTTGCACTTGCACATGGAAATCCTTGGCTTGGGTCATAAAGAATTAACAACTCTTTGGACGCCTTGTATATATAGATTCATTTTGTACTGTAACACTTTAATAATCTTAATGACTAAAGTAAATCTCTGTCAAAATGCGAAATACAGTGTTGCACATGGAAATCCTTGGCTTGGCTCATAAAGAATTAACAACTCTTTGGACACCTTGTATATATAGATTCATTTTGTACTTTAATTAACACTTTAATAATTTTAATGACTAAAGTAAATCTCTCTCAAAATGAGAAATACAGTGTTACACTTGCACATGGAAATCCTTGGTTTGGCTCATAAAGAATTAACAACTCTTTGGACACCTTGTATATAGGGATTCATTTTGTATTGCGTCATTCCATGCCAAATCACCCCCAAATTTTCTAATTTTACACCCTACTTTCTCGGAATGTGTTCAAATTTGGTACACATAAAATTCAACCAAAGAAAGAAATGGAAAAAGAAGAAGATCTGATACTTCATCATCAAAGCCATCGTCTAGTAAACTGTATTGATAATAATTTAGGAATTTGTCAGATTTTGTGGCAAAGTCTGGTTATATATTTGTTTTTGATGTCCATTATGCTCGATAATTTTTTCATATTGTGAATAGTGTTGCAGTTGCATTAAAAGGATTTTTGTTGTTGTTGTTATTTTCTCATTATGACAGGACGAAGGCTATCGTTGTGTGTACACCCACTTGTACCCACCAAACAATAGTAATGGATGGTTTAACGGCTGGTATGAACATCAAATCAACATTGCTCCAACTAATGCTTACATGTTACATAATAAAAGCAGCTGCTGTTTTATAATTATTCACTGATCTGTTTTGAATCTGCTTTTTCATGCTTGATTTGTAGTAGCAGTTTTTTTTCGAAGGCAGCTGTCTGTTATATTTTTGAATTCTTTATCATGCAGGTAACAGAATTAAGTACAGCTTTAGTACAGATGTGATACTTCATGTTTTACACACAGTCCATACAAACTGCATGTACAGTGTAGTCTGATTACAATGAAGATTTTTCTTTGCTTGTTAAGGTGCGTTCAGATATGATGCGACTTTGTGCCGCCACATTTTTCGTGTACAGGTCTATGGGGGTATGATGTGGTCTTCAGTCACCTGATTTAGTTAAGTTAGATTTAATTTCAAGAACTTGATGTGCTCAACTTGACAGCTCACAGACCACATTACAGGCATATGTAAAATTATGTGATGTGAAATATGGTAATTAATTAAAGGTCATTAACACCAAGTGGGAAAAGTCTCTCAAGTTTAGTGTATTCAGTTAACTATAAGGGTATTAAGAATAAGTCCTGAAGATATGAAGTTTATATCATGTATCAATCCAATTTTACACTTTATTTTGTGCAAAAGAAAGATTTTAAGGAAAACGCGTTTGAAAATTGCCATTTATATTGACGTCTGTGGAGTACTTAAGGGTAATTAGCTAATAATGCTAAAACTGAGGTGATATTTGGTTTAAAAACTTGCTTGAATTAAAAGAGGGTGATATTACCTACACTATGCAAGAAAATGTTTTTGCTCATTTTGACCATGTATCCCAAATTACACCACCTCATGACATGCTACCAAATTTGTAAAATTCATTAGATATGCTAATTCATGTAAATTTATTCAAAATCACAAAAAATGCTTTTTTGTTTCATCTAGTACTAGAACTACATGAGGTACACAGAAAATCTTCACAGCTTTTTGAAAATTTGTCTCAAAAATTATTTATGTTAATTTATGCAAATTTATTCAAAATCACAATTGAATGATTCTTTGCCTTCATTTGTTCGATTTTGCTTTGGAGGGGGGTTCATCTGGTAGAACTACATGAGATACATACTACACAGAACTTCTACACAGCATTTTAAAATTTTGTCTCAAACATTGTTTATGGCAATTTATGCAAATTTTGAAAATTCAAGTTGCATTTACAAGACCATGCAGTTGGAAATACCAATTCACTGAAATGCTTCTTCATGGTTTCATCTGGTATAACTACTTGAGGTACTCACAACTTCAGTGTCAATTCATTGAAAATTGAAATTGCTTGAATTGCTCTAGCTCGATACTGGATGAGTGCCACATCATTGATGTGCTTGTCTAGCACTGCCCAAAACTGGTCAGCACTGGCTTTTATTGATCAGATATGAAGAAAAAAATATTCCTTTGCCAAGCAGCATTGCAGATTCAAGGGGGAAGGGGATGAGAGTGAAGTGCCCCTCCCCATGGAAAAAAAAATCTTCAGGTATACTGCTTCTCAAAAACTTTTTAAGACCATTATTTTTTTTCTTGCTACCACACTCTTTTGAAGAAAAATCCTTACATGCATCTATTTTTCCTTGTAATGTATTGTTTATATTTCATTATCCATTTGCTTTTTAGACAACTACCAATGAGGAGAGCCCTTCAGCAGAAATTGATATCTTTTAGATCAGTGCTTCTCAACCTTTTTACCTCGAGGCCCACTTTGGCTATTCAAACTTTTTCGCGGCCCACCTTCATTCTTAGAAATATTTTGAGGCCCATCTCCCAGAACTTTAATGAGAAAAAAAATCGATCAAATATGACAAAAGATAATAGCGAAATGTGTGGTAATTATCTGGATTACTACCTATATTACATTACAAAATCCAACCTACAAGTACGGTTGCAGTAAATGAAAATTGATATAATACCTCCACCCCAACCAAATGTACAGAAATCTTCGAAAATCTTTAGCACATTGCATTAACGATAAGCCACAACCGTTTGTGTTATTTTAATATGTTTAATAAATTCAATTCAATTTGATGTTAAAAGTAAAGCTGAATTCAATAATTTTTTCCAAAATATTTTGGACTGACATCGCGGCCCACCTGAGAAAGCTTCGCGGCCCACCAGTGGGCCGCGGACCACCGGTTGAGAAGCGCTGTTTTAGATAATCCCCAAGCATTGTTTGTTGTTCCTGAAAATTGCATAATTGCTGTTCTCTCCTTAAAAATGATTTACATAATAAAGTAGACTTTTTGTGTGCCTTTTTGCAAAGGTAAGGCAGTGTTCTGTGAGAAGCCACTTGCTCCAGACCTCCCCAGTGTGAAAGCTTGCTACCAGAAAGCCAAGGATAGCGGGCTACCTCTCTATTGTGCTTTCAACAGGTGAGTCTAATCAGTGGCAAGTCCAGGGTATGTAGCCTGGTACCTTGCCAACACCATCATAACATTTATAGTTAATAAAAAGGCAGGATAATGACCCCACTAGAACAGGGCACAGTTTCATGAAAGTTGTCAGTCACTGACAGTTACCATAGTAACAGTCGGTCAGTGCTTCTCACCCAATCAAAACCAAGTATTTTACTGAAATTGTCAGTGACTGACAACTTGTAAGTGCTGACAACTTTCATGAAAACAGTGCCCAGGATTTAGACCAAATAACAAGGAAAATGATATTGTGATGTTGGTATTTACCAATTTTTCAGTATTAGTAGTAACATGATAGGAGATGGCTAAATACCTTGGACTTGTCCCATGGTAAGTTGCTTAGGAGTTGAATTCAAAGGTGAAACAAAAAAGTGTCTAGATATGAAGCTCATTAGGGCTGAATTTTACACATATAATGTACAGAGCAAGACAAAATACTTTTTTTTTTTTTTAATCCAGCATAGTAAAAATTTCATGCCAAGGGAGATGGGGAGAGGCTAAGGTAGAGGAGAAGGAGAGAGAGAGAGAGAGAGAGAGAGAGAGAGAGAGAGAGAGCAACATTCTAGGGAGAAAACGGGAAGAGACAGAAAGAAGGAAGAAGAATTAAGTAGCTATCTGTATCGTTCTCCAAATTCATCTTGTTTTTATGATGGGGAGGGGATACAGATTTTTGCCTCCTTTTAGCCTGAGCAGCAAGGGCAGCATGATTGATTAACATTTTGGACTCTTTGAAGCCTTTTAATTTGGTCAGTTTTGTACTTGCAAGAAGAGAACTGGCATTGTAGATTTGACATAAAATTAAGGATCTTATAAAGCATGTGGCAAGCCATGGAATTCAACTGCATTTCTTACGGGCAGTCCTAGAAATATTTAGGTGAAAATCTGTGTTGACACAAAGCAGTTATTAATGATTCAAGAATAATCCAAAGGTTCTTGACATACCTGATACACTCGCCCTGTTATCACCTGCGTGTATATATTGACCTACATCACCATATAAGTAATGTTTTAGGAGATTAGCTTATGTGATACAGCAAGTAAAATTGTGGGGTTTTTTCTCGCTTAGTTTAATTTAATTTTGGCCATCCAGTGACCAATTTTGGAAATACCAGTACATTTTTTGAAAGTATTCACTACTTCTAGGAAGTTGCTTGACATTTTTGGACAGGAACATAACAGCATACTTGTATATCACCAGCAACTCAGCATGCATATGATACCCAATAACATGAATAACTTCCAAAATGGTTGACATAAAGGGTAAAAAGGAATGGCCCAAGTACTGGTCCCTGTGGAACTCCATTGTTTCAAGTATGCTCACAGTAATTATTGTTTACTTAAAATGAATCTATTGCACTGCTGATTTATGAACATTATAAGGAGAGCCTCTCAATGAGAATTCCATATGTATTGTGTCAAAGCCTGAACTGAGGGCTAAGAGAAATGAAATACCATACTTGTTATCATTTTCACAGACTTTCATGTTTCTAAAACAGATTAGAGCCGATTCTGTGATGTGGAGTCTGCTGTATAAGCTGACCGAAATTCTTCTAGGTCATGTCCTTTTAGATAGGCCTACACTCGTGATTATGCTGCAAGCTCTATTCAGCTATTTCGTCAAAAGCGAATTTGGGTGTGAGAGAACCACAATTACACCACACTTATTGCCAATTTCACAGAGAATGCCATTTCTAATACAGATTAGAGCAGTTTCACTGATGTTAGATTCTTCTGTATACTGACGGAAATTCTTCTTGATGAGTTTTCAGTCACAACAATACCGCAAGCTTTACCACCTTGGATACGTGAGCAAATTTGCAAGACTTAGATAATGCAGGTTTTAAGTTTGAAAGAATCCACAGGGTATTTTTTTTTTAGATGATGAATAATTCATTGCACTTTTCCAGGAACTTTGCATCCATCAATAAACAGTATATAATTAATGTGATGATAAGAACCATAGTTTTTTAATTGGCTCTGTACAGCCAAGATGACCAGAGGAGCAAGTTTTGAAGATACGTTAGTAGACTTCTTGATACCTCTTTTCACGTCATCCTATGGCTGACAAGGCATGCAGTAAACCGTTGTCTGCCACTGGACCAAGAGAAAAAAGATCATTTGGATTCTGGACAGACCACACTCCTTAGGACCTGGTTCCTGCCCAAGGTACCCAACTAAAAGGACAATTTTAAAGATATTAGACAGACACGCTGTTCTTAACCATCAGATTTAGAGCCTTCAGACCTTGTACTTTTTTGTCTCTTAAGACTGAGAGATGTTTGTGTACTTAAAAGTCAAAGATCGATTCAAAGTTTGCATTTATTTAAATTGTCAATACTTGAACTGGAATTTTTTATGCCTTACACAATTTATTTGTTTACATGGCTAACAGAAACACTTATGATACTTCCAGCTGAATAGTAACAAAGTTAAAGTCTATATTCGTTGAGGCAGGAAAAAGGCATACCAAGATATTTTTGAGAAGGGCTCAGTCAGAAAAGAATAGCTTGAATTATGATGGACAATTCCAAGGTAATGGAATTACAATTTGTAATTCCATTACTAACATCTTTAGAGTTTGTGTCCCTGTTTTGTACCTAGCCTTTCTTCTTACCATTTAATACTATGAAAATATGCCCATTCTTTCACTTAAACTCTTTCATTCCAACAATTTTTCACTAACATTCATGATATTGCGGTATACAACATTGGTAACGGAATTACCAGAAAAGGATGCCATGCCTCGTAAAATTAAACATGCATGATACCAAAACTGATTAAGATGGTGGAATTCCTTCTTGTTTAAGCTTCTTTTAGTTCAACGATTTGGCTTTTCAGGACTGTCAACGTGATTATTTTTACTATAAATCTGAAGTGAGCTGATGGTTCTTCCCATGTGGAATTGCCCTGATGTGAGGTACAACAATTAAAAGAAATATTATCTTGTGAGTTCTCGTCTACTATACAACCCTCATATAATTATTAGTTTTATAAGAAACTGTCTGTATATCATTCTTTTTTCTTTAATTATACCTTGTTCTTGATTTATGGTGATCATTCTAAACCAACTCTTTGCAGTATGCCTGTCGTGGTGGTGTAGGTACCATTCGCTGCCATACTCAATTGGAAGGAGAATGAAGGGTAGGAGGAGAGAAAAAGAATTACACGATATTGTGTGTTTGCAATTTTACATTGTATGTCTCCACCCACCCAAAGTGGTGGCAGAGGCATTATGTTTCAGGTTGTCTGTTTGTCCATCCCGCTTTTTCGTTAGCACGATATCTCAAGAGCCATTTGAGGTATGAACTTCAAACATGGTCCTTGTATGTACATGTAGCACCATAGGAAGACGATCTGAGTAGATTTTTGGGGTATGTAGGTCAAAGGTCAAAGAGATCATTTCCAAAGTTACAGATGTTAGCTTCGTCAATGGGATATCTCAAGAACCATTTGAGGTATGAACTTCAAACTTTATGCTAGTATGCATCACCATAGGAAGACAAAGTTGTTAGATTTTTGGGTACGTTGGTCAAAGTTCGCAGAGGTCACTTCCGAAATTGCAGTGGTTAGCTTTGTTAATGCTGTATCTCAAGAACCATTTCAGATATGAACCTCAAACTTGGTGCTAGTATGCATCACCATAGGAAGATGATCTGATTAAATTTTTGGGGTACATAGGTCAAAGGTCACAGAGGTCTATTGCAAAATTTCAGGTTTTAACCTTGCTAGGAAAGCTCAAGAACCATTTGATGTATAAATTTCAAACTTGGTGCTAGTAAACCTTGCTATTGGAAGATGATCCAAGTAGATTTTTGGGGTAAAATGTCAAAGGTCAAAGGTCATGGAGGTCAGTTCTGAAATTTCATATTTTTTGTTATTAAAGGCAGTATTCCAAGAACTATATGAAGTATGAACTTCAAACTTAGTGCTAGAATGCATGACTATAGGATATAAGGATTCAGTATAAACCAATCAACCCTACCCAACTGCTTTGAAACTGTTTCTTTCACATTGTAATCACTTTATTAGAACTCGATTTTATCTTTAATGGTAGAAGACCCTTTTAGATCAGTTAAATCAGCAAATAACCATTCAACTGAGTCTAAAAATTTAACTTCTTCATCTGTTGTAGTTTCTAGAATGTATCTTGGAGCTAATAAAGTTGCCCAGACTTGGATTATCGATGGCGAAAATCTCAAAAGGGCAGCGCCATGACAGTTTGCGAGTCTCGGCAAAGTCTTTTGGTAGTCTCACTCCCTTGCATGTGTTCAGTTAGCAATATGCATTTAAGTTTGGCATGGGAGATAGCTCCTTTGGCATCTGTTTGCGTATTCACAGCTATATACCAAATCCGGGCAACTTTTAAAAAGTGGCATCTCTTGGGCATTACATGTTGAAAGTGGTGATACTTACATGTAGTTTGCTATTTCTACCTAATAATTGAGAATATGCCCCATTTAAAAATTTCTTTCTCTCTCTTTTCATACTCTGATCCAGCTTTGCGGCTCTGACCATATTTCATTTATGAGATCTGGGGCCTGTAACATAAGAGATACAATCAATCTTTGTTGTAACTCTTTAGTACATGGTTTGCCATAGACTTATGATTTAAATCAATCGTAAGATTGATTGTACTTTTTATGTTACAGGTCATAGTTTTCATATTTCAGATGAGAATTTCTTTCTTTGACATCTGTGCTAATAGGTCGTGGATGTCACTGGTGGAATGTATGATATTATCAGTCCATCTGCTCTGATGGCTCCCAAGTAGGAAAGAATGTCGTCTTTCCAACATACGAGGTGATATTTGACAGCAGTCTAGTAAATTACCTTTGGTACATGTAGGATGGATCTTGTCAGGTAGTTAGTTTTTATTCTTTATTTAGAGCTACCTGTAAGCAGAATTGCTGTTTTTCTAGAGTCATCTCTGTATAGAAAGTTTAAAGTTATTTACTGTACAGCAGCTGCTATATATCTAGGCATATTATTTCTTTCCTCCAACTGAATAGGGCCTTATGCTATGTATGTTATTGAATTTAAGCAAATGATTATTTTGGAAATGCGTCGTAATATATAATGGATTCTTTTCATCCTTGTCATTAGGAGGTTTGATCCATCGATCCGCTCTGTACGGGATCGGATCCAAAGTGGAGAGATTGGTGAAATCCATTGCATTAAGATGGTGTCCAGAGATCCTAAAGCACCCACCATAGAGTACCTCAAAGATTCAGGTATGGTACACCATCAAAATAAAACCAGGTCCATCACATTTTTAAAGATAGGGGTTAAGGTTATCAATGACAGAGTACATGAAGAAACCAGGGCCCTGTTTCATAAAACTTGTAATCAATAACAAGTTGAAATAACTATTAGGCCTATAAGCTGCTGTAATCCTTGCATGTGATTGGCTGATAGCAAGTTTGTCACAGAAATGTGGCAGCTGTTACTCATGAAGTTTTATGAAATGGGGCCCAGGGCTGCGCTTCTCGAAAATGGACATCCCATTGAAACACGTGCTAATTCTACAACACACGTTTCAGTGGGATGTGCAAGAAGTTATACTTAAGACGGTTTCGAGAAACCCAGCCCAGGGTTCTAGTCCGGGGTTCTAGTAGGACCAAAGTGGGGAGATAAGCCGTTGAATTAGTAGTTTAGAGGGTTCCAAAGGCATTGACTAATGAGTGCTTCAGGGATCTACATATATGTGTAGGTTTGTCCTAAGCTAGTGAGATAGAAGTAGTAGTAGTAGTAGTAGTAGTAGTAGTAGTAGTAGTAGTAGTAGTAGTGGTGGTGGTAGTGGTAGTGGTAGTAGTAGTAGTAGTAGTAGTAGTAGTAGTAGTAGTAGTGGTAGTAGTAGTAGTAGTAGTAGTAGTAGTAGTGGTAGTGGTAGTAGTAGTGGTAGTAGTAGTAGTAGTAGTAGTAGTAGTAGTAGTGGTAGTGGTAGTAGTAGTAGTAGTAGTGT
>CM057166.1:22086199-22114254 GCA_029962745.1 Echinometra lucunter
TAGTAGTAGTAGTAGTAGTAGTAGTAGTAGTAGTAGTAGTAGTAGTGGCAGTAGTAGTAGTAGTGGTGACAGCCCGCGAGACCGAGGGCCCGCGAGACCGAAGGCCCGCGAGACCGAAGGCCCGCGAGACCGACTTTTTTTTTTCTTTCATCAGGTGCCGCCGTCGAGTGGTTTAAGGCGCCTCGTTGCAGCGGCGTAACAGGTGCTTGTTATCAGAGAGGGGAGGGGGGCAGAGCCAAATATTTCCCGGTAATTCCGTCTAGAATATAGTGGCGTAACTAGGATTTCAGTTTAGGGGGGCAATAGTGAGCACGGGAAGCGCGCTCCAGGGCGGGGTGCAGGGAGGCGGAGTGTCGTCCCCCCCCCCCCCTCCCCCCGGGAGAAGCGCGGAAGCTCCGACGTTCCTTTGAATCGTTCCTTGTCTGCTCTCGCTCATCTTAATACGTCCTCTGCCTGTTATCGGGGGGGGGGGGGCAGAGCAAAAAATTTCCCGGTAACTAAGTCCAGAATCAGTGGCTTTGCTAGGATTTCATTTTAGGGGGCGGTAGTGAGCACGCGAAGTGTGCGAAACACTCTTAAAGGAGAATGCAACCCAGACATCAATGTGCTCCAAGTGAATAAAGATGATCAAAAAGAGTAAACAGTGAAAGTTTGAGCAAAATCGGACAATCTGTTCAAGAGTTATGAATTTTGAAAGTTTCAGTAAATCCCTATTATGGGGATCCTTGAGTTGGCAACTTTGCCAGCATCTGTGATGTCATCATGGACAACTCTCAATTCATTTTGTACATAATTTTTCAAAAATATTGATTTATATGAAATTTCAAGTCAGGAATCAACATAATTCCTCCCCAAATGCTTGCGGAATTGATATAGCCATATCATACTCAAACAATAAATCAAAAGAATTTTAATTTTTCTTGAAAATAAAGAAAATGTGAAATTCTGTGTACAAAATGAATGGAGAGTTGTCCACGATGACATCACAGATCCTGGCAAAGTTGCCAATTCAAGGATCCCATAATAAGGATTTACATAAACTTTCAAAGTTCATAACTCTTGAACAGATTGTCCGATTTTGCTCAAACTTTCACTGTTTACTCTTTTTGATCATCTTCATTCACTGGAAGCACATTGATGTCAAGGTTGCATTCTCCTTTAATAATGAGTGCGCGAAAGGCGCTCCATAATGAGGGGGAGTATTCCCCCTCCCGCGCGAAGCACGGAAGCTCCGACGTTTTCTTCTAATTCGTTCTTGCCTGCTCCTGCTCTTCTTACGTTCTCTGCCTGTTATCGGGAGAGGGGGGGGGGGGAAGAGAAAAATTCGAAGTGCGGAAGCTCCGACGTTTCTTTGAATCGTTCCTTGTCTGCACCCGCTCTTACGTTTTCTGCCTGAAATGAGGGGGGGGGGCATTAAACATTAAATGCACAAGATCATGAAGCAGAATTACCATAAAAATAAAAGTTAAATGAGTAGAGTTAATGATTAAGTAGTGTCAGTTAAATTAGGCAACGTAAGTTTATACTGTAAGTAGCGGAAACACCCCTCCCTGCAACCTCCCCCCCCCCCTAGAGAGCTGTTTCGCGCGCTCAGTAAGACAGTGTTTCGCACGATTCGTGTGCTCATCACCGCCCCCTAAAATGAAATCCTAGCAACGCCACTGATTCTAAACTTAGTTACCGGGAATTATTTGGCTCTCCCCTCCCCCCCCCCCCCCCCCCGATAACAGGCAGAGAATGTAAGAGGAGCGGGAGCAGACAAGGAACAATTCAAAGGAAACGTCGGAGCTTCCGTGCTTCGCGCGGGAGGGGGAAAACTCCCTCTTATAGGGAGCGCCTTTCGCGCCCTCAGTATTAAGTGTTTCGCCACTTCGCGTGCTCACTACCGCCCCCTAAAAGTGAAATCCTTCTGGAGTTAGTTACCGGGAAGTTTTTGGCTCTTCCCCCCCCCCCCCCCCGATAACAGGCAGAGGACGTATTAAGATGAGCGGAAGCAGACAAGGAACGTCGGAGCTTCCGCGCTTCTCGCGGGGGACACTCCCCCCTCCCTGCACCCCCCCCCCCCTAGGGAGCGCGCTTCCCGTGCTCACTACTGCCCCCTAAAGTGAAATCCTAGCTACGCCACTAATTCTAGACGGAGTTACCGGGAAATATTTGGCTCTGCCCCCTCCCCCTCTGATAACAGGCATACGCCGCTGCAACGAGGCGCCTTAAACCACTCGACGGCGGCACCTGATGAAGGATAACATTTTTTTTTTTAAAAGTCGGTCTCGCGGGCCTTCGGTCTCGCGGGCCTTCGGTCAAGTGGTCGGACCCCGTAGTGGTAGTTGCAGTAGTAGTAGTAGTAGTAGTAGTAGTGGCAGTAGTAGTAGTGGTATTAGTGGTAGTAATAGTGATAGTGGTAGTAGAAATTCTAGTAGTAGTAGAAGACTTTATTGGATAACTTGTTTAGCACAAGGTCTCAAGGTCCACTCTCTAGCCCATTTATGTACTGTCTAGGGATCCTGAGACATGCGTTATAGAGGAGTTGACAAAGGTCTAGGTCCCGTAACACAAAGCTTAGCAATTGATTGTACGATTGATTTTTACGATTGATTGCATTGATCAGTCGTAAAAATCAATCGTACGATCAATCGCTAAGCTTTGTGATACGGGGCCCTGGTCACCGAAGGGGAACTAAATGTAATGTCATCAAGGGCAGAGGGGGAGGGATGACACAGGAATGAAAAAAAAAGGGGGATCCCGTCATTTCCTTGTGTTCTATTCTAATGTCTGTTTCCTTCTCCCTTCTCTTTCTCTCATTTATTTATTTTTTTTTTAAAAGTCATCTGCCCCTCTCTTCCCTGTAGCTTTGATGCTTGCGTCATATTTCCTTTCAAAAAGACAGAGGTTTCATTGTGAGGGCCTCTTCAAGCATGGATTCTGGGAAATGAGCGCATTTCGACACCTTTGGTCTTTGGCCAATTTTTTTCTGACCACGGACTTATGGAATTTTTTCGAAAAACCATAATTGCATATAACGTTTCATATTTCATATTTCCATATGAACAAACTTTGGTTTCATTATGAGGGCCTATTCAAGCATAGATTCTGAGAAAATTAGTTCAAACTTCATTTCGACACCTTTGGTTTTTCAGCCAATTTTTATGATCCAGTACCTACAAATTTTTTCACGAAAACAGTAAATCCTGACAAAGTTCATATTTGATATTTCCTTTGAAACAGATCTTAGTTTCATTATGAGGGCCTTCTTCAAGCATAGATTCTGAGAAAATGAGCTCATTTCGATACCTTTGTTTTTTGGCCTGTTTTGATCACCCTGGACCTTCCATTTTTTTCAAAAAAACATTATTGCATACCAAATTTCATATTTCATATATTTCCTTTCAAACAGACTTTGGTTTCACGTACCTGTCACTGCACTTCTTATTTGCACTGTAAATAGACCAAGAAAATCAATATTTTTAGTCTCTGAAGCATAACATATTTTTTCTCTGTAGGAGATATCTTTCATGACTGTGCTGTCCATGAGTTTGACTTGGTCTGTTGGTTGACTGGAGATTTCCCTGAGAGCATCTTTGCTGAGGGTCACGCCTTCAACCCTGAAATAGCAGCGTTAGGAGATGTGGATGAAGCGATAGTTGTGCTCAAGTTTCCAGCAGGTGTCCTTGCTACCATAGAGGTCGGTCGGCAAGCTACATTTGGATATGATCAGCGGATGGAGGTATGTATTCCAAGTATTACGATTGCACTTTCAATGTCAACTTTAATTAATTTCAATTTTGAATTAAAACACCTTCAACAGCAGTGCATGCGACACATATGTATGAACACCAGCCCTGCTGCGGAAATGTAAAAAGGCTACAGCTGTGCATATGAAAGGAAAAGAGTAAATCTGCAATTGCTGTGAATCAGACAGCTTTTAATAGCCATCTATATGATTAAGTCCTTTTTCAGCATCACCTGATTATAAAAAGAATTGATCCTCGTATCAGTCTGTGCTTTCTTTTTGAAAATACATATTTTTCAGTGAAATACAACTTTTGGGATTAAAAAATACAGTTTTTTTAATTTCAGAGGTTGGCAGGTCTGTAACATTCAAAGGAAAAAAACTGACAAAAACTTGTATTTTTCCTGAGCTAGTAGCTTCTGATATCCACTACATTTACTTCCATGCAATTTACTGCATAATCCTCTGAAATATTTCTGTTTTATACCAGGTGCATGGATCAAAAGGGATGCTGCAAATTGGCAACAGAAGAGCAAAACAGGTGACAGTTCACAAAGAAAATGGGAGTACCCTTGATCCTGTCTTTCTGTTCTTTTCAGAAAGATACATGGAGTCATACAAGCTGGAAATGGCACATTTCTTAGACATCATACAAGGTACACACAGCAACATATTAACTCTTTCGGTGCCAAGGGGTTTTGCTTGTTCCAAGATTTAATCAAAGTATGACCAATGCTTACTTTTTCAAATGCCTGTACTCCTTTAACTGTAACTTCTGTATAGATATTGTGCACAAAAGTTGTAGAAAATTTATTACTCTCTCAATGATACCAAGAGGGACCTACTTTATACCATTTAAGGCATGAACATTATTATGAAACAGATCTATGTTTCCCTCTGGACCTTTAACTGTTTGTTTCTCGTTTGTTTGCTATTTTATGCTTAAGTGAAAATGGATCCTTTTCAAAATATGCACTTTTCTCAAAAAAAATTTTATGGTAGCATATAATGACCAATAGATATTTGAAATACTGGATTCATCCTGTAACCTATATATATTTTATAATCCTATACATCTTTCTGGGTGGAGTAATGTTTGATTAAAGGCATTGGCTAACTTTGTGAGCAGCTGATTTAAAAAATTCTCAAACTAAGATGAAACATGTGTATAAGTACTTGTATTTATACTCAAAAACCCTGAAACCAACCATAATTTGGAAGGAAAAGCTGTAAGTTAGACGCAAACCGCGATTTTATTAGCTTTCGTCTCGAGAGACACTGAACTAAGAGGACCGTTTGCGCGAATTCAAAAATACCGTTACTTGCCTTCCGCCGCGTGATACGTCAATACACACAGTGCGGTCCGTTGAGTCATGTGCGCATGCGCACTCCTTACGTTGGGTCTATGCAACCGACCCTCGTATATTTTTCAAACATTGGTTCACATTTCTAATATTTAAAAATACTTCCCGTGGATATTATGCTCTGAAACTTTCACACTGGTATTTTTACACTATAACCCTAATGTTTATCCCATTTTTAAGTAACAAAATGAGATTTTTTAAAAATCATAACAATGTTAGCCAATGCCTTTAAACAATGCATGGTCTCTTTGTCAGATATACGTGCCATCGGCACTGTAAATGTTAATTAGGACTTGAAGCTCAATATTTTGAGAGCTGAAATCCACAATAAATGCAATTAAATCCATTAGGCATTATCTTGTCAAAGATATAAGGATTGGAGTCAGCCTTGCAATTGGGTTTTAGGTAGATTTAGAGTTAGGGTTAAGTTCAGTGTTGGGTCCGTCAATTGTTCAATTTGGGTATGGTTATTGTAGTTTTTTGTCTCCGAAGCATAAGTCTTGGAGCCATTGTTATAGCATAATTCCAGAGAAAAATCAAAATGGAAGTTTCTGTGATGTATATCTGTGATTTCTCTCTTGTACACACACACATGTAGGTAAAGTCAGCTCGATGGAGATAAACATGGAGGACACTGTGAGGGCTACCAGACTCAGCGATATCAGCTCTGAGTCGTTCAGATACAACAAAGTGATCACATCAGGAAATTAACTGATGAAACTACCGGTATATCCATACTGTTGATCGTAACTTGGCTAGATAAACAAGATCAAACTGTATATTAATATTCATATTCATGTAGCCATCTTCCCCCTTCTTTTCATGCATTGCTAGAATATATAATTTATATATCGTGGGACTTTATGTCATTTTCTGAATTACGTGTTATTCTTCTTCTTCTGCTTGATACACATTTTCATTCTGTATTATTTGAAGAGTTTATTCGCAATAGGGGTTAGATCCACTTTTGTAACTTCAGAGAAAAATGCTTTTGTTTGCCAGATTTTGTACAGGCGTAAACGGAAAAGTGAAATTAGTAAGTGCTTTTTTCATGAGTGTTCTGAAAATCTAGCTTAACAATTTTGTTCAAAAGACAGGTACACAGTCGGGTTGAACTATATTCTGATATCAGTAACTCAATTTTCATCAAAAGTGGATCTAACCCCTTTTGCAAACAAACTCTTTATTTGTGCTTATATTTGCCACCCTGACTCTTGTTAGTTGATCAGGGGGGTGTTTCACAAAGACTAAGATTGACTAAAATTGCACTTAATTATGGCTGGCCATTCATGCCACTGTTTTCTTTCATCATGGATCTCTCAAAGAATTTGCAAATCATGGCCACAAATCTGCAGAATTGACAATTTTTTATAGTTCATTGATGAAGAAAACAAAAAATGTAAATTCTTCAAATTTTGGACAATGATTTGCGCATCCCTTGAGGGACCGATGGTGAAAGCAAACAGTGGCATGAATGGCCTGCCATAGTTAAGAGCAATTTGAGTCAATCTTAGTCTTTGTGAAACACCCCTAACAAACATTTCTTTTATGACAGCTAGAGGATCTGGGTATGTGTCTTGTAATAAGTTGAAAAGTCTTTTTAAACCTAATTGAATGAAGATGACTTTTGTAAATTCCTGCCTCTACCTCATATTTCTATGTTTATAATAATAATAATAATATTCTGGATTTATATAGCGCCTAATACATCTCCAAGAGAGTCTCTAAGCGCTTTACAGAAATATTATTACCCCGGTCATCGGATTCAGGCTTGCCCGCATACAATGTATGCACCTTCTCCACTCCCTAGGGAGCATTCCAGCCAGGCGCCTTTTGCAGGCGCGCACAACGCTAAACAAATCACAATGACTTTCGCATCCTACCGGGTACCCACTTAACACTTGGGTGGAGAGTGGCAAATGTAGATGCATATCTTGCCAAAGGACATTAGTGCCGTACTGGGATTTGAACTCGGACCACGAGATCTTCAGTCCGGTGACATATCCACTAGACCACGACACCTGTTTTATTTTCTTTTGTTGTGTAAATATGGTCTGATTAAAACCATTCCTGCCTAAACAGTCATGAATCATATATATATATATTTATGCTGAACATGAACTTTTTAATTGAGAGATTTTATACCGAGTGTATAGGAAACTAATACTAAGTATTACAAATATATTGTGCTAAAATGATAAAGTCCACTAATTTGATATGTTACCTCTTGTAAGCACATTATACATTACACATATTTGTACATGTACGATCAGTATTATGTTATCATTCAAATATAGAATGTACCTCCAACTATATTTGTCGGAGGAAGAATTAAACAAGAATTTGCTTATCACTGCCCGATACATTATTTTGATTTGAATAATTACGTATGACTACAATTGGTAGAATAACTTCAACACATGTAGATATATACGTATGTGCTGTAGACAAGTTCTCTCTCTCTCTCTCTCTCTCTCCTGAAATACTGTGGTCATTCCATGATAGACATTAAGATCTGAAATACATTCCCCTTTTAATTCAAGTACCGTATGACCTGCTTGTAATACGTGTAATCTGCGTGTGAAGATTTTTATTTCTCCGTAGTGCTGTACATGTGGTTATATGTATATTACTTGTTCTCCTGAGTTGCATTCTGAAATTATGTTGCAGCTGAAGTAAGGCTCTGCAATGAGTTTACCAGTAAGCCTCTGCAATAGATATTACCAAATAACTGAAAAAGGTTATGGGGGGGGGGGGGTGTTTCACAAAGACTAGGGATTGTTACATAAGTGTGGTAACAGTGCATTGTGGCAGGGCAGTGAGGAGCGATGGCTTATGTATGGTGGCCCTGAAGTACGCTCGACAACAGGTCATGTGCGACCTTGATTTCGCATCCCAGGTCCTGAACTTCGCATCCGAGGTCATGAAATTCATGACCCATGGCGCAAACTTTGCATCCCAAGTCATGAAATTCACGATCCGCGATGCGAAATTCAGGACTGGGATGCAAAGTTCGCGCCACGGGTCGTGAATTTCACGACTTGGGATGCGAAGTTCAGGACCTGGGATGCGAAATTCACGTCGCACATGGCCTGTTGTCGAATGTACTTCAGGGCCACCATACTTATGCCTAGTTTACATTTGTCCAGGGCGCCGTGCGATTTTTGGGGCATTGTAGGTGGCTATGGGCTACGGCGTTGGTGTAATTATCTACGGCCATTGTGCCATTGCCTGTATTGGCCATCGCGGGAGCAAGCCGTGGGATGTCCATACAGATCAGAGGCTGCTCAGAGATTGTAAGGTAATTGTGCAATCTCCGCAGCCTCCCCACGGAAAAGGTACGGAGCCCATGCAGAGGATGAGCGTTGACCGTACAGCTGCAAGGGTTCTGTGCCGTGCCCGTGCGGGAATCGTGCGATGCCACCTATGATATGTTTACAGGCTACGGGCTTACGATTTTTCAAATTTGTATAACTCCTTGCGATAAAAAATCATAGAGGCTGTGGAGCCCGTGAATCCATATGGAAATCTCACGGTCGCCACCTGCCTCTGCACGGAGGCTGCAGGGTGGCCGCACAGTTAGAGGGTTACGGGCAGGATGCGGGCTCCGTACGATGATTGTATAAAGCCAACTGTAAACTAGGCATTTGTTGTGTTTATGCTGTAGCCTATGTAAGTGGTACATGTATTTTACAATTCCAATGCACTAAGTACCAATAAATAAAAAAGCAGTATTGAGTTTTGTGACGGTGGAATGAAAATTAATAAAAATTAATAAAAGTATTTATACTATTCTATTTTTATGTGGCAAGACTGTTTTTGTGAAAACATAGTTTGTACCTTGATTTTTATAGAATTTTTAATTCTTTCTCCTAGTGATTTTCATGAGATCTAAGATTATACATGTATTAGCATGGTCAACTTATAACAGGCACATGTAATTTTTAAGGATGTGAGGATTGCATGAATCGGATAACCTAAATTGGCAAATAACCAGCAGGTTTTCCATGTGATTCAGAAATGAGATTTGAGAATACAGTAAATTGAAATGAACAGAAACAAATATGACCGAAGAGTCAGTTAAGGACATTGGTTAACATTGTTATGATTTTTAAAAATCTCATTTTGTTACTTGAACATGGGATAAACATAAGGTTATAGTGTAAAAATACCAGTCTGAAAGTTTCAAAGTATAATATCCATGGGAAGTATTTCTAAATATTAGAAATGTGAACCAATTTTTGAAAAATATACGAAGGTCGGTTGCACAGACCAGACGTAAGGAGCACACATGGCTCACTGGACTGTACTGTGTGTATTGGCTTATCACGCGGCAGGAGGCAGATAACGGTTTTTTAATTCAAGCAAAACGGTCCTCTTATTTATTTTCTCTTGAGACAAAAAATAATAAAATCACGGTTTATGTCTAACTTAAAGTTTTTCCTTCCAAATTATGGTTGGTTTCAGGGTTTTTGAGTACAAATACAAGTACTCATACACATGCATTCATCTTAGTTTGAGAATTTTTTAAATCAGCTACTCACAAAGTTAGCCAGTGCCTTTTAGTTTGTCAGAGTTATCCATTGGTGGAAATAACAGGGAGAGGGAGAGAGGAAGAGAGATTAGGCCCTCAGTGGGTTAATTTGAAAAATGAGAGAGAGAGAGAGAGAGAGAGAGAAATATAGGTAAAGTTTAAGGGTACTGGGAATGGTCTTATTCCCCCCTCCTCCCCCATTTTTTTTACATTTTTACCATGATCACAATAAAGGTGCGTTCAGATACAATGTATGATGCGACTTTGTGCCACCACATTTTTTGTGTACAGGTCAATGGGGTATGGGGCGACAAAAAAATTTTTGCCGATGCAGGACACATTTTGGTTTGCTGCCTGGTTGCAAAAAAATGCGCACCAATCAAATTCCTAAGAAGTTAGAGCAAAAATTGTTGTCATGAGATTGTTTGCGCAAGTTTTGGCAAAATTCTCTCTTATTTGAGAGTTGACGCGTTAATGCACATTCATTGGCATAAGTGGCGGCACAAAGTCGCATCATATCTGAACGCTGAAAGCACAAGTTGAGACAACACCATTCATACATTTACAAAGAGATTCATTTATTTTGAAATCAGATTTTAAGAAAAAAATGACAACTTTGTTCATTTGTGCCTGAATATAAAACATTTTTGAAAACAGTAACTGCCATGATGTATCAAAAAGTACCATAACACAAAATATTACATGCCGGTTAATGTACTACAGCATGTGTACTTTAAAAAAAGGTTATTTTCATAAAATGGTTAATAAACAAAAAAAATTATGCACTTTACAATATTGTCCGATAAAAATAACGTGCAATACTCCACAATATCTAATAAACAAAGTGTTTACCAATTCAAACAGAATTTGGGGTTACATTTCAATTTACAAACATTCTTTACTAAATTTGATTTTGGAAAAGGCAGGAGGCCCATATCAGAAAAATGAATCCAAGCAAAAACAAAATGGTTATGATTTCACGTGCCTTAATATTTTTTTTTTTCAAATGGAGGGGGAACATGGTCCAGTTGTGCCGCTGCTGTCTCCCCCCCCCCCCCCCCCCACTTAATTATTCCTGAAACATGTGCATTTTAATACTTAAAAAATAATTTCCTCAGTTCTATATACATGTCAACGGGTTGTCGCTTTGTTGTAACAAATTCAATTGTTCATATTAGCAATAACACAATGTTTCTTTGAAAACATAAACTAATGGCAGTATTCTTGAAAATATTTTCAGCTATCAGATAGGTAGTATTAAGTTTAGGATAATAATGTACCGGCCATATATTTCTATGAATACAAGGTTTCTATATATCAGAATATATGAAAGAATATTTGAGAGAATTAATAAAGCAGAAGCCTAACTCCAACACTGATACCCTAAAATATTTCAAACTTTATTTCAATTTGCAATCACATCAAAGACACGCAAGTACAAGAAAAACATGTAGTAATAGACCTTACGGTTAGTACTTGGTAAAGACAGAGGAATTTACAAACCATCTTGGAAAAGAAGAGAGAATATTTACAAATATATATATATATGATCCCATATTTTGTGCGAGCCATCTTCAAAATAGAAGACGTGCCACTGGTGGTTCAGTGCAAGATAATGCTAATATTACAATTTGTGACAAATTTCAAATATACACATGAATTACCCTGCTTATTATCAGTGATCACACAACCTGAAAAAAAGTCAAATTCAAATTCAAATGATCAAAGAACATGGGCAACTGATCATCATCATTATAAGAAATTTGTTTTGCTTCTCTGATTTGTACCTTAATACTAACTTTTTAGATGTACGCATTTGTCTTTAGGTTTGCATTATAACCTACAGTGGAAACTCCTTATGAAAGAGAGCATGAGATTTTTTATAATAACGAGGTAATTTTCCCTGGGGGGGCCACTTAGATATGTTGGTGTACACATGCGCATCCAAGAAAACGCGTAAAAAGCGGTCTTTTTTTCATGCAGAACACGTAAGTGTTTCGTGCTATTGGGTCCTAAAACGCTGACTTTCAACAAAAAGGGGTGCTTTTAATTATTTGTGGCCGAACGCATTAAGGGGGTACATTTTCCATACCGGCGACAATATGTGAACGGATCATTTTGGGACATTTTCAGGGATTTTCAGTTAGCAAAAGGTGAAGAATGTGTCAGTTTGCAAAAGGTTATCCTGAATTTTGGTCTATATAGATTAGTTTTATCTTGTTTAGGGAGTCATATTTTAAACAAACCTGTTTAGGGGGTAATATTTCAATCAAACTTGTTTAGGGGGTTTAGTTTCATTAGAAACCATGAAAAATCCTTGTTAAGGGGTGTTTTTTCATCAAAGTATAAAACCTGTTTAGGGGATATTTTTACAACCATGGACCCGCATGTGTACACCAATATATCTGAGTGGCCCCCCCCCCCCCCCCCCCCCCGGGTAATTTTCATGGTCCAAAGGTTGTTATAGTGCAAATTATCATCATCATTAAATAAAACTTGTTGAATACACTTCTTCAATTTGTTTCTGAATACAAATTACAGATTTTTGCCTTTAGCCCACCATGATACATTGTCAGGTTTTAGCATTATATTGCACCAAATTCCCACAGATATCATCAAGCTTTAATTGCAAAAAAGTCCAAACACTCCAAAAATCAAAACGAATACCGACTACAAATTCTCACTAAAATTAGAAGAATAAAGACAATACAATCTGCATATACACACTGAAATCCATAAACAATCAAGCAATTTGATACATATTTCATATACATAGGAGATCAGTATTTTCATCTGTATCTTGTGTGAATAATGTTATTAGAGACAATATATACGTAATTTTATCTCGGCTGGTCTTGAAAGAACCGTAAAAAGAATGAATCCAAGAATTCAGCCCGTTAGCACACGGTATATGTATCAAAGAACATTCTTCACTAAAGAATCTGCGATTCATCTGCTGAAAACCAGGGCCCTTGTTTCATAAAACTGGTTATCAATAACAAGTTGCAGTAACTGTTATAAGCTACTAATATCCTTGCATCTGATTGGCTGAGCCCATATTTGTCACAGAAATGTGGCATTTGTTACTAATAAGTTTTGTGAAATGGGGGCCCAGAAGGGCATAAGTGAATTGAAGCAATTCTATGTAAAAGGACCATAATGGTTCTGAGCATACATGCATTAGAGCAATAGTCCAATTTACAAATATTTGGTAAAACCCAACACACTTACCCTTTTATTTTTTAGCTTTAGGCACGTTGTTTTTAGCAGCAAAAACCATGAACAGATATGCATGTACACACATTTACATGTACATTTTTGACAAGTACAGTTACATGTAATTCCAAGGTAGCCTCATGCTTTCATCCACTTTGACAGAACAGCCTCTTTTTCCACATTACCAGAGACAGGAGTTTTGTTGCTCAGCTTTATAAAAAGAACATACAGCTTAAATACTTTGTACATGTATTACTGTACCATTTGATGTGGAGCATCATTTCGTTTCTCTTCACAACCGAATATATATAGAAAAGTATTAAGCACAATTCATACATCAAAACTTGATCAAGATGCTCTCGTGATATCCAGCAGACATACAGTATGACTCTATACCGGGTTGTCCCAGAAGAAGTGGAATGGTGGATTTTCAGTACTTTACCTTCAGAAAGTAGATAATCTTTTTACTTCAGTAGGTAAAGCATCTTCTACCAAAGAGAATGATACCAAGATCATTAAATTTGGTGAAGTAATTTTGATTCTATGCCTGTTTCTTAAAATACAGTCATTTTCGAATTTCGCATGTTTTATGCCACAGTGAAGAGCAGAATTGTGTCGGGAATGGCCTTTCATACGGCATGTGTATGGCATGTTTTATTGCTGACATGCATCAATGGACTTCCCTCAAACATCGTATTATGAATACTGCAACATGAATGCAAGGTGACCTAAATATCAAATTGTTTTTTGACAAAATGAAGATTAGGCTAACACTATGGAGAAAAGTGAAAGACTTTTAGATTTGCAGCAAAGAAGAATTATCAACAAAGTTTAAAGACATAGTTCATACTCACAATACATGTAGATGGGTAGATCCAAGTTATTTGTCATTTTTTAGTGTCCAATACCTTACCATATATATGACGGTAATTACAAACTTACGAAAGGCACTAGAAGGACATGTGTCTCTCACTTGGTATTTGGTCCACGATTAAGAAAGTCTTTGAAATTACTAGGATAATCAGATATACCGGAAAGAAATTAAGATTTGGTCCTTAATTTATGAGACATACAACCGTTAGTAGCTTGGTCTTACCCACATATAAACATACACACAGGAACTGAACCCACAGAATATGTGGCCAAAGATAACTTGAAATGGTCTTCACTGGGAAAACAAGTTCCCTTCTGTGCAAATTAATCTTCCGGACACTTGTCATAGCTGAACTTTGAAGAATAATTTTGGGATTTAATGTCTTGTTGCATTGGCATAACTTTAATTTGGCATAAAATTTGGCATAACATAACTTCTGTGAAATAACTACACAATGGAGATACTCGTTTCTGTTCAACAACAAGAACAAAATTATACTTTGTCCAAATACATCGCTTAACATTCTATTCTTGGGCTGTATCTAATACCAGTGATATAGGAGATAGTTCACTAAAGTGAAATGTTACCATCAGGCTAATATCACACACAAACACACCCAAAGTTCACAAATAAATTCAATATATATTTCTTCACACATATACCTCTTCTGAAATGTAACTTAGTTGCTTGCCAAAGACTTGCCAGACACTGCAACAGCTAACATGGAAAGGACATGTATCCTATATTAGTACTAACATATGAAGCATAATTAAAATTGAATCCACAAATTACTTTCAAGTACATCCTAATTTGAGAAGTACAAATAAAAAGTGACAACAAACTGGAATCACTTCTTTAGAGTGCTATAAAAACAAAATGAACATATTTATGTGCCCTAAGCAACTAAAATATGAAAGGCTGCCAATCTAACTTGTGCTTTTTAGTGTTCAGCGAGCAATATATTTCCATCTTTAGTACTTCAACCATTGTGCATTTCAACAAGACAGTTGTAAAGCTGAGAGTCAGACATTTGCAACGTAATGCATTTGTGATACCTCAATCAAGTACAATGTAATTAGAAGAAAAAGCAACAAACCCAAAAGAGGACACACTTCATGTTTTGCCTCCCCCCACCCCTTTTTTTCCATTCATAAAGTTACAAATCAAGAGCATATATGATCAAAGAGAACAATAATCACTGCACAATTATAGCACATTTCTGTAAGAATACAGAAATAATTTTGTAAAATACAAGATGAGTACACAATTTTCAAACTGGCAACACGTCAATAAAACACACTCATTTTCCCCATACTAAACAGAAAACTGTTAATAAGAAAATAGCTGACTTGGATAATTAGAATCACCTCATAAACAAAACAAGTCATATTTTCTTTTTTTGACGAATGAACAGGTAAGTGACAGTAAATATATACATATTGCCAATTCTAAGAAAAAAAAAAAAAAACCTGACATATTCAGCCCATTTGAAATTCACAAGTAATTTCTTGGAAGGGCCACACACAGGGTTCTCTGTAAGATGTTGTTTAAACTTTATATTCCACTGAAATGTACTGGCATTGTTCTATCCATCCAGGAAAAAGGCTGGTAGTGTATGTTTTGACTTATCATACAGTATATTATCCTTTCCGTTATCCTGGTCGGTAGCTTTTTCTCTTGGTATTTCTTTTTAGAAGTCCCCCAAGCTTGGTGTGGGAATTATGGTTCTTATCGAGCATCCTGGCTGCATGCATGCATACCCACATGCACCTGCATATGCAAATGTCAAAACAATCTGAAGAATGCAGCACGTTAATTCAAATGAAATACTCCCTCTGCCAAGAAACACTTACTATCCTTCTGTACATGTATATTACACATATGGCACACAGAAGGTGTATAAGTTTGGTCTTCAGAGCAGTCCTACTATATGTTGTCAATACATTTTGGACTCCTGTTAATGTAATGTCCCATGAAATGTTTAAAGGGTATCAAAAACAGCCTTTAAATATCATCTGATCATTAAACACTGGGGACATAAAATTGACTACTGAGTCTGACTTACATGTACATCCCACGAGCTAATGCCCAGTCAACAGCTTTCTTTTGAGTGTAAGAAGCAAGGATGCAGTAAACATGCATCATATAAAAGTTCCATCTGTGAATTATGAGTTCCTCATTATGCACACTCTTTATATGTAAGCAAAGTAAGAACAAACATGTATTCTAACACTCAAAGGCATATATCGTGAAATCCTCCTTACTTTACGGAACCTTCGCTTTAACCCCATATCTTTTTGGTCATAACTACATGTATTACAAACCCTCTGTAAACTCAAGACAGAGCTATGCTTCTTGACTCATCTCCAGGCATAGCAAAGTTTCAAGACTACAGCAGAGATACACTGTTTGAAAATTATCACCCTTCCAACAACAAATACTATCGATATACATGTACAGTGGTTCCTCAGACAAGATTAAAACAAAAGGCATATGTCTCCTTGTTTTTTACCCAAACATTCCCCATGTTCAGTAACAAACCCTACATAAACTACAATTATGTACAATAAAAACTTTTTCTGTGTTTATTCTTCACACAAGTAAAACACTGACAAGTAGCTAAAATACCTTACACTTAGCCTCAAATGTCTCAAAATTAAAAAAAACTCAAATACTATGTTAATTAGGTAACAGCTATCTTAGAAGTCCATGATCATTCATAATTTCCAATACGGAAAAGGTGCACTTGATATTTGATCGATTTGGCCAATGATAGATAACTCCACAAAGAGCACATCATGCAATGAATTCAGGGCCCCGTCTTATTAAGAGTTGCAATTGATTCAAATCGATCACAACTTTGAGACTGATCTCAACTGTGTAATTAGGAGACAGAAGATGAGATCAATCTCAAAGTTGTGGTCAATTTGAATAAATCACAAATCTTTATAAGACGGGGCCCTGCACTTAAAAAATCTTGACAATCTAAATGTAAAACTTTAAGGCAATAATAAGGTAAGTATTTGTTCTTGTGGCACTCAGAATACGCATAATCCTTGAATACAAATAATAAATTATATGCATTTGGTAGGATTACATTAAACAATGAATAAAGTTGGAAGCAAATCATTTTTTTTTTCTTTTTATATAAAGGCCATAGTTATCAATTGCTATTGAAGACACCCTTTGCAGGAAAAGAAATTGGGGGCAGGATAAACTCATGTGGTATCCTAGCTCATGGCCCCCGAACTCGCACTCGCTATGGCGATCGTGCCTTTTACGTATGCGCTCCCAGGCTACGGAACAAAGTTAACTCCCTGTACATGTCCGAGACTCACCAACACTTCCCACCTTCAAAAATATATCAAAAACCTACCTTTTCACCCAGTAATTTTCTAGATGCCACTGCCAACCTTGCAACATTGATTCAAAGGCTTGGTCAGACACAACAAGGTAATCTGACGCATTTTTTCCACGAGGAGAGCATAATGGGGTTTGATTCATATATTACATGTATTTCTTTAAAAAGCACAGATGCAAAGGAATAGACGCAGGATCCACAGTGAGCAAAGCCACATTTTGGTCAACCCCACGAACCCTTTGCTTACACATGAACTGGAAAAAAAAACACCTTGTGAAACCCTTGTTGAGAGCAGCTACATTTTCAAAATCCCAACTTGCCTTTCACAGAAGAGTAAAAAAATAAGACCGCCAGCATTCCCTGTTGTGGTTTCCTGCGTCACGGGTGAACAAGCCTTAGATGAGAGAAATGTCAGGAACTAACGGAGTTCCTGTCAAAAGATGGATGGCCGCCTCTATCCTTGCTATGGTACCAGACAGGGCAGGTTGGACCAGTTGCCAGTCCTGGCGCCATTTGGCCATGTACAGCGCTCGGGTCAGGGGACCGAAGCCTTGACCATCGTAGCCTGACCGCGAAGGCCCATATATCACATGCCTGAGGTAGAGGAAAGCAAAGAGTGAAATACATACAATCAGATAACATGATACTGATGAAATGATATTTCCTATATATAACCATAACCCTTCTGCTGAAGTAGTTATTTTCCCACTGAGTGGAAGAAGAGGATACTCAGAGACTCCAACCCCAAGCACCTCTTAAGCGGGAGATTCTCCTGCCGAGACCCCCTAGCAAACGGGAGACTCTGACTCAATGTGCACTAAGCACGCATCACCAGCACAAAGCACGAAATTTCTTGCAGCCGGAGGCCACTTTTAGCGTTATAGAAGCTCTCTGGTACTATCTTAGGCTTATTTTTTAACATATGACAACACTAAATGAGGTAAAATCCAATGATTCAGATTCATTTTTTTTTATCAAAAAGGTGGTTGGGCGGGGGAAAAAAGGAGAAACACAGCTAGGGCGGGAAAAATTCAAATTCAAGAGGGAGAGCGGGAGATTTTGTGAAAATTGACTCAAAGCGGCAGATCTCCTGCCAAAAACAGGAGAGTTGGAGTCTCTGGATACTTTGGATGGAGAGATCTGCAGAAAAGGTAAAAAAAGAGGAGTAAAAGACCAGGGAGCAGTGCCTATAGAAAAGGCTAGGAACCGTGGGTTGTGGAACAACATCAATAGCAAAGCCTATGGATAGGGCACTTAGACTGAAATTTCATACACACAAAGAAATAGATAGATAAAGAGGGAGAAAGACAGAGAGAGAGAGAGAGAGGGAGAGTGAGCAAACTTTGCAGTTTAGAAAAGGCTAGAACTGAGGTTGGTGGAACAAAATCATTGGCAAAGTCTACAGATAGGGCACTTAGAGAGACTGCAATTTCATACATTGGCACACAAAGAGATAGATAGGGAGAGAAAGAGAGAGAGAGAGAGAGAAAGAGAGAGAGTGAGCAAAACTTTGCAGTTTCAAAACAGTAGAAAACGGGCACAGTACTTCTACAGTTTCATACAGTGTTATTCAAAGATCAAGGGCACTTAGAGAAACTGAAATTTCATACATTGGCACACAAAGAGATAGATAGGGAGAGAGAGAGAGAGAGAGGGAGAGTGAACAAACTTTGCAGTTTCAAAGCAGTAGAAAACGGGTACAGTACTTCTACAGTTTCATACAGTTTTATTCAAAGATCAAGGAATACTTTGCCAGTCACTGCACAAAAAAGCATCTTGCCCGAGCAACTTCTATAAACTTCTATAAAACTATAAATGCTAGAAAATTCTTTTCCTGATTGTAACAGCCATATCAATACATGGAAATGTTAGACTTTTATATGATCAATGAGCTTTGGCTTTATCGAAGTTTATAAACCAGGATTCAAGATTACTTTTATCCTATGTGTTAGTATCAATGGCAGAACAAAGTCTTGTTGAAGGCAGATTTTAGACCTCATCCAAACCTGGGGAATAGAATTTAAAACACTGAAGCTTATTTTTAATCAAGGGGCAGACTAAGGATTTTGTAGGAGGGGGTACAATTCTCCAAATATTCTGATGAGGCTCCTCCCCCCCCCAAAAAAAAAACCAAGTAAGCAAAGAAAAAACCAAGGCATTATACATTTGAGGTATTTTTGTCCTTTAATATTCTGTGATTGAAGGGGGAGGGGCATAGATGGGAAGTGTGCCATATCTAGGGACTTTGGCAATGATTGGTCCTTCCAAATGATGAAAAACAAAATGATAAAGAGGGGAGGTGGGGGGGGGGGGGGGGGGGGAGTGGGCAGAAAGTGCCCCCCCCAAAAAAAATTTGCCAATATTTAATCCCATGTTGGCCTTACCTGAGCTGCGGTAGATAATAGTTTCCAGGATCACCAGTTAATGCCCTTTCTACCGACATCATTCTATCATTCAGCTCTCGCAAATGGGTTGGACTGAACAGTTCAAGAAGAGAAAAGGTCAAATTGTGAGTATGCACAGTAACGTTTCATTTTGAATAAAAAATCGTATTCAAAACTTTTTGCTTCAGGTTATCATGTAATAAGCAAGTGTTGACGTGTACAGTAGATTTGGTTAGCAAAATGTAAACGAAAAGGTGAAAACTTGCGGAAAACCGCATACCGTGAAACTTACCAACACGGATATGAACACATTGGACAATGGAGCAGATATACAGTACAACAGACGTGGACATAGGCTGAATATTTCATGGAATGCCTTGTGTATTTTCCTTATAAATCATTGATCAGTTACATACATACTGGGATATATCACTCTAGTTCTATATCACTATCATACATGTGCTATGTGATTTTGGCTGTGTGTATGATGAATCTTGGAATGATATACTCTTTCTGACATAAATCAGGAAACAGGCCCCTGGGCCACTAAGGATTTTTAATCAATAAAGCATTTTAAGTTGCACTGAATGTACTTGCATATAATTTTCTTTCCGAATTATTTGGCACAGCTCCTTGTTTGGTAGATACTCTTTATTCATCCACATGAATACAAGAAAGTGCTAAACATAGTTTTGCTTGATTCTATACCAAATGACTTGCTCTTTCAGACCTTGAGAAATGTACTAATTGTCTGAAAATCCTTTGGCAGCTGGAAATGCCTTATACTTTACAAGCAATGAAAGCAATTACATTTTCTTTAAGTTATTTGGCAGATGTGATTTATCCATGCACATGAATATGTAATGATAATTATTTCATTTATTTATTTGATATCATTTATTCATAATTTTGTCGGCAGAAAAGTTACTTTTCAAGGTTTGGAGCAAAGAAGTATTTGGTCTTAAAAGCACTGCTAGCAATAAATACCATGTTTATTTTCTTTGTCACTAAACAATTACACATTTCCTTTCATAGTTGTTTGGCAGATTAAATTCATCCATGCATTTTCAATTTGTCTATCTTTATTCACCCTCCAATTAAAAACATACAGCATCAAAAAACAATGCATCCCCTGCAATTCCAATAGAGAGGAAGAATGAACAGGTGCATCACTGAAAGCCTATAATTGTTTGATAATGATTAATAAATTATGTAATCATATACAGGCATATGGGCAATTCCACGGTAAGGGTATGATTCCGTTACCAATATTTTTAGACTTTCTGTGCCTCTTTTGTACTCTGCCTCCCTTCTCACCATTTAATACTCTGTAAATGTGCCCATTCTTTCATTTGAGCTCTTTCATTCCAACAATTTTATTCTTACATTCATGATATTGTGGTAACACCTCGGTAACGGATTTACCAGAAAAAAGCACCAATTTTAAACTTTAAACATGTCTTTTAAAATCAAGCATGCATTATACCAACACAGACTAAGATTGTGGAATTCTTTATTGTTTCAGCTTTTTTTAATTCAAAGATTTGGCTGTTCAGGGCTATCAAAGTGATTGTTTTTTTTTTACTATAAATGTGAAGTAAGGTGACTGTTTTTCCAATGTGGAATTGCCCATATACACATGTTTATTTTTAATTCTTTCCCAAGAAGACTTACTCTTCAAGGTTTGGAGGAATGTAGTTGTTGGTGTGGAAGTCCTGAGCAGCTGCAGAAAACCTCTGAATGACATCAGTCAGATGGCCTACAGAAAAGAGAAATATTGCATTCGATTTCAGTACTTTCGCTCATGAATTGCATTCGATTTCAGTACTTTCGCTCATGAATTGCATTCGATTTCAGTACTTTCGCTCATGAATTGCATTCGATTTCAGTACTTTCGCTCATGAATTGCATTCGATTTCAGTACTTTCGCTCATGAATTGCATCACGGTTTCTTTTCGAAGGATGAAATTACTGTGATCATTATCGTATTCTTACAGCAGAATAAGCACATCATTTATTCCAATTCAGTTATTTCTTAATGATTTGTTTCCCATTCAGTGAAGATATATGAATCTAAAGCCGGCAAGCCTATCTGAAAGAGTCAACTAGACTGAACAGGATTAATCTGAATTGAGCTAGATATGAATGCACTGAAGTAGATTTTACTAGATGGTATATTGTGATGGTATGAACATGTGGTCAGGAGAGAGGAAAGATGCTAGCATTAGTAGCTATGGAAAGCATAGAATTTTTGAAGGGTCAACTGAAAAACTCCATAACAGAAGAAGATTACAAGAGATGATGATGATGATGATGATGATGATGATAATGGTGGTGACAACAATGGCGATGACAATGACGATGATGATAATGGTGATAATGGTAATGGTGATGATGATGACAATGGCAATGATGGCAATGACAACGACAATGATGATGATGATAATGTGATTAGTATGGTTATGATGGTGGTGATAATTATGATGATGATGATGATGATGATGATGATGATAATGATGATGATAGAATGATGGTGATGAAACCAGATTAAACTGACTTGCGATAATTAAAACTACATGAACAGGATTGACCTACCCATTCCTTCATCAAGTGGGACAGTGAAGTTCTTCATGGTGAGTTCTCGCAGGTACTCCATCAGCTTGTCTGCGTAGTCCACCACATTAATCTTCAGCAGGGTGTCGTCTGCTAGCGAGAGAAGAGCCTCGGCCACCACTTCGGTCACAGCAACATGTATCGACATATCAGGATCTATGAAGCGCTTCACATAGTCATAAGTATCATAGGCTGTATGCTTCACAGGGTAGGTAGGAATGCCTCCATAATATTCCTAAAGATATACAAAATTCAATAAAACTTCTGTCAAAACATATTTCAAAGTGCCAAGGGGTGACATGTTAGATTGTGTGTAATAGTTCTCAGTACTTTTAATAATTTACAGCAGGTTTCTAAGAAAAATGCTGAGGATTCCATGGACAGACAGAGTGAGTATTGAGGCAGTTTCAAGAAGAGCTGAGGTGAAAAGAAAGCTGATCCATGAGATAAGAATCCGGCAGATGAGATTTATGGGACACTTTATATGCAAAGGAGGATTGGAGAATGTAGCGCTAACAGGAAAGACTGAGGGAAAGAGAAGCAGAGGAAGGAGAAGGGTGTTATGGATGGACAGACTGCAGAGATGGCTAGAGGACAGAGGAGTTATGCCCGGCGCACAATGCACGATCCGACTGCGACCCGATTTTCTAACAAATGGCATTTTGCATTAAATATGAAAGTTTAAACAAGTAAATTATCTTATTTGAAGTTCGGAGTAATAATAGGAAAACTAAAATCGAAATTTTGGATAACTGCAAGCGCTGTGGTCCGAGTAAACACCAAATCGGCTTCAAATTGTAGCCGATCGCAAAATTGCTATGATGTCACTACGATTCAGAATGGATTTTGCTTTAATTCTTACAGGGATGCTCCCAGAAGCCCAGAATTTCGATCTTATTATTCACACGGCTATTCGGAACCTTGATCTTTAAGATTTTACATGTTTGAATGTTCATATCAAATGCTATAAATTTTTTTTTCCAAAATCGGATCGCAAATGGATCGTGCAGTGTGTGCCGGGCTTTAAAGAACAGGGGAACGAACTACTGAGACAAGCCAGAAAAAAGAGAGTTGTGGAACAACATCGTCACCAAAGTCAATAGATATGGCACCCAGAGATAGAGAGAGAGAGAGAGAGAGAGAGATAGTCACAATGCACAGCAGTACTGTTGTCAGGGTAAGAGTGCTTACACTGTTTTAGACGGTTAGACCCAAGATTAGTCTCATACATTTGGGATATATTTATCAATGATAAAGAAATCAACATATATCAAATCAATGCTTTTTCAATCCAATTCAATTCAATTCAATGCACGGTTTATTGCAACATGTCACTGCATTTTAAATGGGACAGCTGTACAGTTTTTAAAATGCAGGCAACAATCACATGTATATAAAATCAGAAATCAACAAATTAAGAAAGTAAGAAGTAAAAATGCAATGTTAAGCTGCTATTCACTGTTGTTGTTTTTTCTAAAATCATCTGCCAGTGCTCTGACACGAAGGCCTATACTCTTTAAATTTACACAGTTCCCTGGCTCTAATGTTAAGGTTTAATAAAATCAAAATTTAACAAAGGAAATTAGATGGAGGTCTACAGTTTTCCTTTAGGGGCTTTAGTATGATCATAATGTTTGAGTGAATTAATGCACTGTACCTCTCAGAGGATCTAGGAGATTTCCCATCTAACACTAATGCATGCAGGCCATCACTTGTCCATATTAAAAACACATCTCCATTCTCACTGAGCTTGTGTGCCTGTCATACTCATGGCTAGTATGCTTTTGTATGACGGTTTATCTCATGCTCATGTACAGTCCGACCTCACTTATCCGGCCGCGTTAGGACCGGTGCCAATCCGTATAAGTGAAATGGCCGGATATGTGAGTAATATAGTGGGACACCTTTTCTATGAAAATTGATAGGGTATAGCGGTCTATTTGCTGTAAAATATCCATTTCCTTGGTGTTGTGGATGATTGTAAATGATCAATAATATCTTTCTGTTTGTACGAGATGAAAATAAAAGAAAATAAAACGGAAAATTACCCATGATGTCTCCGTCTCCCAGGCTTTCAGGTAAATTGGATGAAGAATAAAAGAGGGAAGCTGGCCGGGAGACGCGGCCGGTTAGCAGAGGAGTCCGGATAAATGAAGGCCGGATAAGCGGGGTCAGACTGTATAAGGAACTAATATCATTTGCAACTACGATATCAATTCTGATATATTATACCTTATCGTAAGTGTACTTGAGATCCATAACAGGCACTCCAGCGATGTGTAAGAATGGTGCGGCATCGTTACCAAGGCCAAGGGCTTCAATCCTGTGTAACAAAACATTACATACTACAATTTGAAAACAAATGCTGCAAGTCAGTACCTTACAGCGTTGGAATCTCAGCTGCAAGGAGTTTTGCCCAAGAAAGTGTTATTTGGGCAATTCTGCGTCAGAAAAACGGTCACCTTACTTCACATTTGTAGTAAAAACAGTCACTATGATAGCCCTGAATAGCCATATCTTTAAATTAAAAAAAGCTGAAACAATAAAGAATTCCACAATCTTAGTCTGTGTTGGTATAATGCATGTTTGATTTTAAAAGACATGTTTGAAGTCTAAAATTGATGCTTCTTTCTGGTAATTCCGTTACCGAGGTGTTATACCACAATATCCTGAATGCAAGAATAAAACTGTTGGAATGAAAGAGCTCACATGAAAGAATGGGCATATTTACAGAGTATTAAATGGCCAGAAGGGAGGCAGAGTACAAAAGAGGCACAGAAAGTCTAAAAATCTTGGTAACGGAATTACACCCTTACCGTGGAATTGCCCATTTGCAAATTGTACATGCTCCACATAATACATGATCTCTCTCTTATCTTCTTTGTTGATCTTCCGCTTTCCACTATGAATTGTTTGCATATGTACATAAATACTGAATGATCATCTTATTTGTGATGAGACGTCATCTCAAGCTGTGCTTATGAGTATGATGACCCCTTTATCCATGTATGATTTCATATGACCATACATACACACTGAAAGTTTGTAAATGTAGGATGATGTTATACAGGAATAAATAAAAACCAATCAATCAATCATACCTACTCACATGTATGGACACTGTATGACAAATTTGAAGTAATCAAGTTCAAAAAAGACGAGAGATGCCTCAAAAACGATCAAACAACTGACCACTAGACACACACATTAACCCATTCATGACAGAGGTCCACATTTTGTGGTTTGGCTTAATATCTTTCGATGCAAAGCCCTAAAAATCATACCAAATACATGAGCAGAAAGAACAAAAAATTCTACACTTACAGTGCCCATTTTTGTTGCATCAATATTTGTTGTTTTTGATGTTGAAATTTTTTTAAAGGAAAATAAGCATTAAAATCCTTAAATTGGCAATGCGATGAAAATGTTGAAATTACTGTTTTACCCTGCAAATTGGCAACTTTATGACTTCTTGTCATACATTCTGTCAATTTATATTCATTTCAGATACATGATGTTTTATAAGAAAAATGTAGCAATAAAATAAAAAAATTGGTGTTGCAAATTTGAAGAATAAAAGCTGATCAAATTAGGCTTTAAATAATTCCTGTCAAGAATGGGTTAAGCGGGTCACTAATTCTTGCTTCTCATCAATGGACATTATATCAGTATAGCCTTTCTTCAACCAAGACATAACAAAATTTATTGCATTTTCAGACTATAATCTCAGGTGACCAATAGAAGACCTCTGACTTCGAATTCCTGACATAGCTCCCCTCCCCCTCCCCCCAAAAATGTCAAAAACCCAAGTTTGACAGGATTCGATGAAATTGGAAGACTTACTCAGCTCCGCTTTGGCTTGGTTTCTTCTTCTTCCAATTTTCAAATACTTTCATCTTTGAATGAACTGCATCAGGACACTTAACCTGTCAGAAATAGGAAAAAAAAAATTGATAAATCAAAATTATCAGATAAAACAAGATGAATCTTCGACCACGCGTGGTCGAACTTTATGCCTCCGCCATTACCAAATCAGAAATAAATGGCACTTCATGTTGATTTATTTTCATTTATACAATGACATCTTTGACCTTGACCTTCGACCTTGTGACCCCCAAATCTAATGAGAGCATTGCCCTTTCCATATGCATACATGAGCCAAATTTGTTGAACCATCAAATGGTTACTGAGTTATCACAAGAACGAACCATTTCTATGTACATAATGACCTCTATGACCTTTGACCTTTGACCTTGTGACCCCAAAATCTAATCAGATCATTGTCCCTTCCATGTGCATACATGAGCCAAATTTGAAGCCAATCTGTCAAATGGTTCTTAAGTTATCGTGAGAACGAGCCATTTTTATGTGTATTATTACCTCTATGACCTTGACCTTTGACCTTGAGACTCCAAAATCTAATCAGATCATTGTCCCTCCCATATGCATACACAAGCCTAGTTTGAAGTTGATCTGTCAAACGGTTCTTAAATTATCGCGAGAACGAAAACGGAGGCATAAAAACTTACATGATCTATTGGTTCCATCCCACCAAAATTGCCTGTCTTCATATTGCTGATGTTCTGCATTTCGTAAACTTCAGATTCCAAGTCTCCCACTGGCGCATGGACTTGCAGTTCATTTGATTGGTACCCGATTTGGAGGGCATTTCATATTAACAGCAATTATAACCATTTATGTAGCATAATCATCTTTTTTTCATTATGCTCCAACACCCCATCAAAAATTTACTAGCAAATTTACAAATCAAGTCTTACCTATCTAAACCTATACACATGGTGCATAATGTACTTGTACAAAGAAAAGAATGAGCATGTTTGTCATATATGCAACATAAATTTACATCTTTAAATATTATGTTGTAGTCATAGCTTTGGTGGTCAAATGGTTCGAACACCTTAACTTGAGATGTGAAGGTCATGGGTTCAAACCTCAGTCAGCACTAGAGTTCTATGGCAAGACATGATCTACATGTGCCACTCTCCTAGAATGTGTGGAACGGGTAACAGCAAAAAGGCATAGGTGTTTGCACCAAATTCTGTTGCCTGGTGTCTAGCAAAAGTAGGGATCATACTGGAAATGTCTTGAGCACTTTGCTTGGTGTATGTGAGCACTTCCATAAATATCCACTACCACAAAATTATGAAATACATTATACTTACCCTTTGAGTGGCATAGTATATGATCCTGGTCAATAGAGGGCTCCCTGTAGCTGAGAAGGTGTAATTACCTTCCACTGCTCCGTCAAGGTTTATATAGGCCACAGTTCGCTCTCTCAACACCTCAACATTTTCCTGTTTGATGGAGAAACATAATGGTAATGACCATCGTCTGGATTTAATTAGCTCAGGGCCCCTTTTCATAAAACTTGTTATCATTAAAAGCTACCACATTTCTATGACAAATTTGCTCTCAGCCAATCAAATGCAAGGATTTCAGTAGCTTGTAACAGTTACTGTTACTTACATGTGTAGTAATTGCAAAACATTTACAACATATGATACATAAATGCATTGCTAATGTTGTTGAAAGCTTCTGAGTTTTATTGGAGAGAAAATCGCCCCAGTTGAGTCTAAAGTTTAAATTGAGAAAAAATAAAAATTGTATTTCCTTTATCAATTTAATCTACACGAACACAACTACCACCAACACTAGTACTGTTATCATAATCATCACTGTTGTGATTGCCATCACCACCTCCTTCTCCTCTACCTCCTCCTCCTCCTCATCATCAATCTCATTGTCGTCATCAACATCATAATCATTATCATCACCATCACCATCATTCTCACTATCATCTTCCTTTGCTTCCTCTTCCTCCTCCTCATCTTTATCTTCAACCTCCTCCTCCTCCTCTACCTCTTCCTCTACCTCTTCCTCCTCATCTTTATCTTCAACCTCCTCCTCTTCCTCTACCTCTTCCTCCTCCTCATCTTTATCTTCAACCTCCTCCTTCTC
>CM057166.1:22114754-22158250 GCA_029962745.1 Echinometra lucunter
TCCTCCTCCTCCTCCTCCTCCTCCTCCTCCTCATCTCACCTCTACCCATTCTGCAGATCCTATATTCCCATCATCTCCAGCATCCCAGCTGGCTAGAATCACAGTCCTCCTTGGCCTCCATCCTAGCGATAATAAACAAATGCAGCACAATAATCACATTTAGTAAATGAGGAAGCTTACTGGGAGGAATTTTAATTTGGAAACAAATTTCAGCCATTACCCCAGTGTTAAAGATCATATGCTTGATCTGTAATGAAAATCACAGGTCAAAAAAAACTGAAACCAGTGGGTTTCAAACTTGTCATCTACTGCTTGCCGAGCAGCGACTTAACCATCAAGCTATTCTGGTCACAATGAACTGGAATCAAATATCCAAGATATGACAGTAGCCCGGGTTACGGCATGCCAAATCATATGTCCATCACTCATTCTTCAGTCAAAGACATCAAAGAACAAGGTTTCATTTTTTAAAAATAAGTTGCTCACCTTGAGTTTTATACAGTCCTCCAAGCACACGTGCAAGTTCCATCAAAATGGCTGTTCCTGTTCCGGGTTCCACTCCCCCATAGGTCAGAGAATCTCTGTGGTTTCCAACTATGACATATCGATCTGGGGAAGATGAAAATTGCTTGCTTAATCTTAACAGAACCAGCATTTTTTTACTGGGGGGGGGGGGGGGGGGGGAGACCACTACATCATTCATATATGGAAAACTCAAAATACACTAGTCTTATGACCACAATCACCTGTAATGATTGCAATTGTAAGACTATAATGGCTGGACTTCGGTTCTCCCTTCAATAAACATCATGAAAAAGACAATTTCTAAAAAAAGGAACATATGTTTTGCATGTGCTTGTACAAATCCATTTTCTAAGGATTCAAAATTATTTGAACAAATCATTCTTTATGAAAATACCAGGAAAGTTCATGGATTCAAAATGTGAATTTTGGTTCATTTTCTTCACAACTCTGATGCATATCCACTTGATCAGAAATTTTCAAAATTTTGTTGCCTTTTCTGGTTATGCCTACAAGCAAATTGTAAAGACCTTTCCTTTTTGTATCTCAATGGGGGTCGTCAGAGAGTTTAGCATATCAATATGGCACTAACAGAGACAAAAGGTGCATCTTCATCAATTCGAGAAATAATCCGCTATCTCTGATCCCATGAATTAGCCTGATCAGAGAATAGCCAGCTAATGCTCTGAATTAGCCCACTATTCTGCTCGCAAAGTAATCCTACATCATCTTGGACTTATTTGCAGAATAGCCTGCTAAACTGCAAAATAACTGGCTATTGTCGACACGCCTTCATCAGCTCGAGCTTCAGGAGGGGGTTTATCCATTTCATCATGCATAGGTGTGCCCACATCGGGCTATAGCTCGAGCTTCATTGCAAAGAGGGAGTAAGTTGGCTCAGTGGGTAAAGCGTCTGCCTGTCAAACCAAAAGACCGTGGGTTCGAGTCCAACCCAGGCGGATGATTGAAGCCTACGTTGTGTGTTATTGTGCCCCTCCCCCGTTTCATAAACGCAGGTTATACTGCAATGGAAAACACTACGTCCCTCAGATAGGACATTAAATGGAGAGTCACCACCTTTGCACGTTAAAGATCCCACCTGCACTATTCGTATAAGAGTAGGGGGAAACCCCGGTGTATGTGGTCCACCTGCACACCCCCAATTAGAGATATCGGGAGGAGAGACCCAAGGGTCAGTGATTCAATTCCCTTTTCGCCTCCCAGGCACAGGTGACACCAAACCAATAATAGTAATAATAATAAATAAATACACAAAGGTATTGAAGCTCAAGCTGATGTGGAACACGATTGCATGCTTTCGCAGAGTTTGGGCTAATCCCCTAAATAGCCAACTATTAATATGCTCGAGCTCTTGAAGATGCACCTACATAGTTCATTGTTTATCATAATTAAGACTAACCTGGTTCTACTTCGCCTTTGATCATCCCGAAAACATTGGTGATAGTTTCCACCGACAGCACATTGTTGACCGTCATCTTGAATTTCTGGCTATGGGAGGTGAACCCAGGCCCCACGTTGAATGTGTGGTTTCTGAGTTTGATACCCTGCCAGTCATCTGGGGCCACAGGGAATGCCATTTTGCTGCATAAATGAATAATACGGTACTTCATAATTGAAAATAGTAATCATCATCAACATCGTCATCATCTTTATCATTATTAAAAATAAACAAACAAACAAACTTGACTGGTTATGGGAAGTGTACCCAGGTCCCACTTTGAAAGTGTGATTTCTGAGTTTGATACTCTACCAATTGTCTGCGGCTGGAGGGAACATTATCATTATCTTCATCATTATCACAGTCATCAATATCATCTGCAGTAGCTTCATCATCAGCTTCATCATCATCATCATCATCACTATCATCATCACCATCATCAGCAGCAGCTTCATCATCATCATCATCATCACCATCATCATCATCATCAGCTCTAATCATCATCATCACTATCATTACCATCACCATCATCAGCAGCAGCTTCATCATCATCATCATCATCATCATCATCACCATCATCATCAGCTCTAATCATCATCATCACTATCATTACCATCACCATCATCAGCAGCAGCTTCATCATCATCATCATCATCATCATCATCATCATCACCATCATCACCATCATCATCAGCTCTAATCATCATCAGCATCATCATCATCATCAACATCATCATCACCAACAGCAGCATCATCATCATCATCACCATCACCACCATCATCACCACCACCACCACCATCATCATCATCATCATTAGAAGAAGTTGTAGAAGCACTCACGTGAGGTATTTTCTGGCCTGCTCGTATCCTATGGTCTGCACAGGGAAGTCCATCGGCTCATTGACGTCCTCAGAAATAGTTTCTGCAGAGAAGAGGGAATACAGGGAAGACTGATAACAATCATCTCCTTTATATCATCAATTAACTGCCCAGTCTAATTATTAGCAGAAAAAAATTATAAATGAAATGAAACATTTATGTAATAAACAAATAAACAAATGAATAGAAAATAAATATAAGGAAAAAAGAACAAATAATGGATCAGTATAAAAATAAATATACACAAATCAACAAAAATAAATCAGAATGCATGATCGAAACAACTGTACCGGGTACTTCCATTCTGTAGAATGGACTTATACTGCATGTTAATAAAATGTATAATAGGAACCTGACTTGAATCTGGATGAACAATGTTAAAAAGAACCATGAATTTTACACAACTGGTCTCGCAATATCACAATAAGACATAAATTTGCAAACTTGAAGGTGCTGTGAGGTACTAAGGTTTCAAAAACTTGCTTCATTCCCTCCTAAAATGCACCAACAAAAAAAAATTGATTTTTTTTTCTTGTTTGTCACAAGTTTATGAACACAAAGTGCATATCAAGACCAAATAACTGAAGAAGAAAGATATACACTGATCGGAAACTAAATTTATATGATTTACAATTTATGACTTTGATTTATGATTCATGATCATTAGGATTGTGATGGGAAATGCTTTTATGATCAGCGATGTGACACATGCTCTGGCGGCAATTGCTCTAGGGGGTGTTTTATAAAGCTGTTCATAGACTTTGTGCACATGAAGTGCCAAATTGGATGCCTAAAGTTTTTCCTGACATGTTAATGAAGTGTGACTGCATTTGCCATAATCTCAATTAAATTGTGGCAAAAAATATACTTGCCAATAAAAATGGTGTAAAGTATTAAAGCAATAGTAAGGTTAATCTACATCTGCATATTTCACCATTAGCTGATGCGATTTATAATGACTGAGAATCCCATTTGGCTTGCCATACTCTAGTCATTCGTAAAGTCATTTGTAACTTTACTAACAGCTTTATGAAACACCCCCAGGCCATACATGTATTTTGTCAAAGATACACAGTTAGGGGCAGGGTTGCAATAGGGTTTGAAGTTAGGGTTAGCAATAAGGTTAGGATTTAGTATAGACTTTGGTCCAGGGTTAAATTTCAGTTAGCGTACAAAAATGACATGCATCGTGGATTCCTGTTATTTATTATGATCACATTTATGTTCTTGAGCATGACAATGATAATGAATATGAATAGGATAAGGATGATCCCTGTTAATACAGTGTACATGAATACAAAGATCTATGTCCAAAATCCCCTGCATAAAAAATGACAAAATGAATAATACAAAGCAAGCTGAGTTACACACCAGTGTACTGGTGAGCTCGAAGATTGGCACTGTGTGTGGAATAGGACTGGACCCTTGGACTCTTGCTTCATGTCACTTTTTCTTGCCGTTAAAAATTTTGAACAAAAGCAACTCGAGCTCCCCCAACCGCAGCGATATTTCATCTTTTCCCTTTTGGTTCATATACATGCATGTTTTATGTTGAGCCATTATTATTGTTTGGCCTTTTATAATATACGAATATATTTCTTACATGTATACCCCGTAAATTGTACATAATTCAGCCTTTTGGCTGTGAAGTGCAATACACATAAAACCTTTTGAATTTGAATTTCAATTTACAAGAAACCTGTCTATAAATGCTAGCACAGTGAGCAGAATCAGCCGATTAGACGTTTCGTAGCCATTTTCCGCTCTTTTATAGCCGTTTTGTAGCCCTTTTGAAAATGGCTACAAAATGGCTACAAAACTGCAAAACACAGTTAAACGGCTACAAAACAGCTACAAAACGGCACTTTGCAACTTTGGTTCACTGTGGTAGCCACTGCAAGCAAAATGGCAGCGCCTACAGACAAGTGGCATGTTTAATGTAGATATGGAGGAATGGACAAACATGCACATGAGAATTAATGGGTTAAAATGTTAAAATTCAGTTGAATAGTCCATCAAATCATATTCATATTGCAGAATGCACTATCCAGTATAATTCAGCACAATATGGTCAGAATGGCAACGTATATCACGATAAAGGGTGAGGTGTTCAAGCTTTCATGCTAGATGTGATGTACACTGTATACCGACAATCATGGTTCTCACCAGTACATAACACCCATGGTTCCAATACCATGCGTAAAGGGTTTCAGACAAGGAAGAACCATGTGTGAAATTGCTGCACCATGCGTGGCAACAAGGGTAAAAAAATATTGGAGTATATATTCCTAACAATAATGATAAATGTCACAGATTGTTTTGCTTTTTGGCAATGAATTTTTACTTTTATGCCATGAGTAGACAACTCCTGCTTACCAAGAAGTATTTTTCATCCTTTTACTACAGCATATACTGCCGCCACGCCTAACTTTAGGTGTTATTCCGTAAAACTTCCGGAACTTCCACGCTTTGCGCAGAGTGGGAACCGTGTGTGGATTTTTTTCTAGTGAGAACCCTGCCGACAATCCAACTTTCACACAATTTGAACTTTGAGGATGCAAGTGATATATAACAGGTTTATGTAAAATTTGATATACATGCATGGTGGGGGGGGGGGGTGCCATGTAGAATTCCCTTTAAGACAGGAGACCAAGATTTACCTCAGCAGCCGAGTGCAGTGCAGGTGGAAATAATTTTTTTTTTTTTTCTGGGCTTTCAGAACGAGTACATCAATGTTCATCATCCTATGCTAGATATGCCACAGGTATGAAAAAAAAAGAAGAATTGACAGTATCCATGAAGGCTTGTTCATATATGGCACAATCGATTTATTTTACATCTTTTTAATCAGCTGTTTATCATTGCATGTGAGAACAAGCCTTAAAGGAGAAACACACCAAACAGTTAAGAGCAGAAAAGGTGTAATCAAATCACTACAGAATACATAAAAGCCTCAGTTACATTGGCAAAAACCTGGGTTTTTTTGTTGTACCGTTTGCACTTGCCAGAATAACCTAGAGCTTTTCGGTATTTTGACATAAAAAGCGCATGTGCCAAAAAAAACCCCCAATCTCATACAGGCTTTATGGCAAATGATGCGCATGCGTGACCTCTCAGTCATTTTCATCTCGCTGTACTACTGTGCACGAGGGAACACCCCACATGACCAGAAACCCGAATAATACCGGCGAAATACAAGCAAGCGTTTACATTGGCAAAAAACCAATGAAAAACCGGCGGAGTTTAATAAAACCACACTTCGGAAGTGGGTTTTTCGATTCAGATTTTTCGCAAATGTTTAGGGGTAGTTGCTTAGCAACTTCCAACGAAAAACCCAAATGTTAGAAAAACTTGAATCTTTTGATTCTAGTGTAAACAGCACTATAGATTATATCGGTTGAATGACTTTATAAACCCACGGGCAATGGGAGACAAGTGTAGAATCTATGGGAATTACTAAAAATTTAGAATTTAAAAACCTAGAAAACAAATCTTCCAGGATGTTTTGAATTGTGAGTAGCTCGATATGCATCTACTGAAAGCAAAGAAATTTAGTGAAAAGTTTTTGTGACTTTATAAACGTGCAGATGGTCTCTAACTAGAAAATAATTATTTTTGTGGGAAAAATGTGGAAGAGAAACGGAAGATGAAAGCCAACTAAAGTCTCAGAAAGTAGATCTCTGATATAAACCTCTAACCATATACATGACAAGGAAAGGTTTACATCTTGGTGCAATATTGTTAGAATTATTAGAATGTCATATACATATAGTAAATGATCACCATATATTTTAAAATATATTTCAAACATCAAGCAACTTTTACATTCTATGAAATTCCCAGCAGACACATTTTTGCAGTTTATGATGGTAAAGTGAAAAAGAAAAATTAATTCATTTATAAGCAGAGCCTTCACCAAAATTGAGAAATTGGGATTCAGTACAGAAAGCATGTGATTTTTACAAGTTTTTTTTTTTTTTTTCAAATCAAAGTTAAGCTTGGTGGGGTTAGAAAGGAAGGCAGAAAATCTCGTTTGAGTAATTCAGGCAAATCATACCTTGTAGCTTTGAAGCATGGGCTGAATCATTCACGGATCCATATTCTAAGCAAAAAAAAATGAGTGGGGAGTAAAAGGTCACATTTGCACAAAGTGAGGAAAAGAACTTAATCAAGAAAAACCATGCAGAAATCAAATCTTGAACTTTAAAACAAAGATATTAATGAGCAGTGCAAGGTTTTTACAAGGGCCATGAACACAAACACAACTATTTCACTTTTATCCACCTACATGTATGTAGAGGAACTCTGTGCATGACCTTTAGCAACAAACAGATCATGACAACCTGTTAGAAACTAAGTTGTGCTCAGGAATTATTTCAAGACTCAAACTGATCAGCTTTTCTTCTTCAAATTGGCAACAGAACTATTTTTTTAAAAGTCATATATCATTTCATATATAGGAAACGAACATAAAATTGACAGAAAACATGTTGAAATGTTAAAAAGTTGCCAATTTGCATAGAAAAGCAGTGATTTTGTTATCTTTTTTTCCAAGGGAAGACCGCATTTGGGTAGAGGCAGACCTTCACCAAAACTTCAGTCCATCCTTGGTGAATAAACAAATTTAAACACTCCAAAAACATTGAGAACATTGTAAACGCAGCATTTGCAAACAAAGGCCTCAGTCACATATTGACCGATAAGCATGACAACATTTCAAATCCAAGGGGACATCCTACTATTAATAATAATAATAATAATTAATAATTAGACCATTTATATAGCGCAGTCACTATGCAAATATACTCTACTCCGCTGTAGTGTAACAGAGCTCCCAACAATGCTACTGCTCAAACAAATTAAACAATTACGCATATAACACAATTAACCAAAAACTTCTGAAAAAAGATGGGTCTTCAATAAATGTTTGAAGATGGTAACAGTTGGTACCATTGATATCAATGTGTGGTTTATATGCCTGTGTCTGTCAACAGTATTGGGCAGCTATAGGGTGTATCTGTTGAACACTACGCCTGAGGTAACTCAGGCTAAGGCCGTGGAAAATGTGTGTTATACTGAAATCAAATTGTGCACTGTATCTCTTTCTTGTTATTGTTATCATTATCCTTATAAGTTAAATACGATTGAGGCCTAATTCACCGAAAAGTTGGTTAAGGGAATATTAAGACCATTTTTGAACAAAAATTCTGAAAATCCATTAATGCTAACAAGGTTCTTATAAATTTTGATTGGTTTGGAGCTTATACAGTTATACGCTATACGTTATCATTTCGAAAAATTATAATTGCGTAAAGCCACATGAATCAATGGCTTAAGATCCAGGAAATTTTTATATCTGTATGTAAATGTATTTTGTTTGCTGCAATGTAGCCTTCATTTGGGCATTTCCTTGGCAGAATCTAGCAGACTAAAATAAATATGAAACTAAACATCAAACTCCCTCATCATTTACAAATGCTTTCTTGAATAAGTATCCATGCAACTTACCCATGCAAACACATACACATGTACAATAAATACAACAAATGACTGTATAACAAAGGAAGAAGTATAATATTGGATTCTTGAATATGTATACATAGACCATGCAAGGCCCTCAAGGCTTTACAAAGACTACTGATGTCTGCACAGATGGCATTCACAAAATTTCGGTCTACTGAGTATCCATTTTGTACACCTGGGTGGAGAGTGGCAAATGTAATTGTGGGGTCTGTTTCTTGAAACCGTCATAAGTGTACGGTCGTGGACATCTCAATGACAAGCCGGTTAATTCTATAACAATATCTCTATGGGTTGCCCAAGAATTTAGACTTATGACAGTTCTGAGAAACAGGCCCTTGAAAGAAGACTTGTCAGTGGAAGAACTCCTAGCAGTGATTTAAGCACTCAAGGAATTTCGTTTTACCCATGCCCTGTGTTATTTGAACAGTTACCTCTAATTCAAACCAATCATAACTTGATATCAATCACAACTCTGGGCTAAAAAGATTAGAGCCTGTATAGTTTATGATTGACTGGAGGATTTGCGATCAATCTGGATCAATGCAACTTGTGTCCAAATCCCCATTTTCTACACCTGGGTGGAGATTGACGATGAAACCCCGAGTTGATTTGAAATGAATCAGACTCACCTATTGAAGGCAGGAATGGTGTCAGAGGGTCGCCAAAGGCCATCCTGACCTGGTCCCGGATGGTTGCGTTCACCGGTAGCCACCAAGTACTGGAGTCAGCATCTTTGGTAATGTTTGGAGTGTAGTGAAGGGTGTCAGGGAACACCACCAGTGCTATTCCGCCATGATACTTACATGCCCTTGCCTGTAATAGAGAGAACAAGATTTGTAATTCCCAGATCAAATCTTTCTTCTGCTGAAAAATACTTTAATATAAATGCTTCTAGAGCTTGGAAAAATCTTCCACCCTCAATCAGAGCAATAGAAACTCTGTCAACTTTCAAAAGACAACTGAAGACTTACCTTTTTCCATAGAGCTAATTCTCTGTTTTCTTAATGTGTACTTTGTAAGTGCAATGGTACTACTTTGTGTATAGCGCATTATAAATGACCATTATTATTATTATTATTATTATTATTATTAAGAAATAATGGAGGGTGTCAAGATATAGTGAGAATTAAGGTGTTCTGAAGTGTAATCAATGGTGTCAGGACAAGTTCAATATAGAGTCTAACAGCTATCACAATGCTGGTGGGAAAAAAGGTGTGTTCAGAATTGCTGATGTTTGGGGCGTAGTGAAGGGTGTCAGGAAACGGCAACAGAACAAATTTCACTGTGATACTTATATGCCCTTGCCTGAAATAGAGAATACCAGATTAGGTGATGGCTGGAGCTAGGCTTTCCTAATAGTCCTCTGAATTTGGTGGGGCTTGGGGTGTAACAAAGTGTAATGAAAGGTGTCAACTGAAAATACTTGGTGTTTGGAGTGTAAAAGTAAAAGGAAGGTGCCCACATCTGATGATTTGAAATGGAGAGTGTTAGATAAATTCATAATCCGTCCCTCGGATAGGATGTTTAATGGAGGTCCCGTGTAAAAGAGAGGCACCACCTTCGCACGTTGAAGATCCCACTACACTATTTGTATAAGAGTAGGGGGCAACCCCGGTGTATGTGGTCCACCTGAACACCCCCAATCAGTGATATCGGGAGGAGAGACCTGAGGGTTACAGTGATTCAGTTCGCTTTTCGCCTCCCAGGCACAGGTGACGCCAAACCAAATAATAATAATTTTGAAACTTTGAGGTGGAAACTCCGACTGTAATCTTTTAAAAAAAAGTTCTGGAGATATTACTTACAATCATTCGAATGTTCAGTTTGCCTTGTCTCACTAGGCAGATGTTCCCTTCGATGTTAATATTGGCAAGGTGTTTCAGTGTTAAGAAGTCCCGCCATGTTCCGTAGTTAATATAAACTAGCCGTCCCTGTACGTCAATATCAAAACAAATCATTTCTTTTTCCACTGGAAAAGACACATTTCACAAAATCAATTACAAATCAATATATAACAAATACATGTAATAGTGGCAAGATTATGAAAAGCACACAATAAAGGTTTGTTTAAAATGACCCCTTAACAAACAATACATGAAAATAGAACATTGAGAAGGCAATAGGCCATTATCATATGAGAGCAATTCAAATGTAACTCTTTAAACTCTGAAAATTGGCAATGCAGTGAAAATCAGTTAATCATATTTTGGGGTGAAAACTGGCAATTTTTCTATCAAATTTTTCTAAATTTCATTCATTTTGGTTCATGTCATATACCTTTTTTTCTTCAAAATATCTACAGAGTGGAAAATCAAAATAACTTGTGCCAATATGAGGAAGAAAAGTGATTCACTTTCAAACTTAAGAAAACTATGTAATGCTATGGGTTAAATAGTGAGATTCATCTCTCCAAGGTCAAATCATTCAAATTCTTGCCTAAATTGACCTGTCATTTTGTTATTCTATGTTCTAAAGAATTGGGCTGTAAAAATTTGAATCATGTGTGATTGACTTAGACAGAGATGGATTTTTGCAGCCTTCCTAGCACTGTAGTTATAATGGTAACAATTCAAAATGAAACAATCGTACACAAATTCCAGAAGGAAGATTACCAGAACATTGCTACACAGTTTAAACAGAAAAAGGCAGCATCTACATTTACAATGTACATGTAGCTATACTGGCCAGAATTCATGAAAGACATTTATTTTTTAAAACATGGTTTAAAACCTCTATACATATAAGCTTGGTGCATACATGTCCTCATGCCCAGAGGGTGGACAATAATGCACTTACATGTATACAGGCTTATTCGCGTTTGTACATGATTTACACCATGCTTTAAACCCCGGTTTACAATAGACCTCTTTCATGAATCGGGGCCAGTAATTCATGTATTGATAGAATTTCCATTTTCCTAGATAGTATATAAAGTCAATGAAAGGTATGAGGAATTTATGATGAGGTGAAATCCCATGCTGACAGAAATGGGAATTACTATTGTAAATTTGTTCAACACCCCTCATGTTCTACTGGTGGTTGGAGATGTAGGGGGGGGGGTGTATTTTTCAGGTACCTGTACACGTACCAATACCTAGCACCAGGGTAAAAAATACTATTTTCCACAAGAGCTATTCTCTGAAAAAAATGGTGGCCGTGGGCAACTTTACAGGAGCTATTTTTAGGCCCAAGGGAGCTTTGTTGAATTTTAACTGCTGATACCCCAATTTTCTCCCTGAGAGTATGTGTAATTGACCATCAGTATGATGCATTAATGCATGTGTTGTTTCAAGATATGTTAATTCTGCTGATCCTAGATCACGATTCCTGAATTTATTGCTTATTTTCGGAGCTGAGGCAAGGGCGACTCTGAAGATAATGGTAGCCCCAAAGAATTGGGTTTTAAGGATTTTGGGGAGCTCTTTGAGCTCCGCGAAGGGTGAAATCACAGTCGCTCCCCTGTATATTTTCCCTGCCTAACACTCTCTCAAAACAACGTGCGATAAACTTACCTCAACTTCTGTATTTGCTCCATATGGATTAAATCCTGGTAAGAGTGTGTCAGATGGATCATCATTAGGGTAGTAGGTCGTAGTGCAACACACACCGGGTGTGCCATACGTATCAAAATGGGTTGGATGGGTCCTGTCATTTAAAGTCAAAGAAGTGGGGGAAAAAAAAATCAATTTTACAGAACTAGAAAGATCAAATGTACAACAAATGTTAAAAGACTTTATTTGTTAAAGGAGAATGCAACCCAAGCATCAGTGTGCTCTTAGTGAATAAAGATGACCAAGAAGAGTATGAACAGTGAAAGTTTGAGCAAAATTGGACAATCCGTTCAAGAGTTATGAATTTTGAAAGTTTCAGTAAATCCCTATTATGAGGATCCTTGAGTTAGCAACTTTACCAGCATCTGTGATGTCATCGTGGACAACTCTCAATTCATTTTGTACATAATTTTTCCAAAAAAATTGAGTTATATGAAGCTTCAAGTCAGGAATCAACATAATTCTTCCTGATATGCTTGCAGAATTGATATAGCCATGTCATACTCAAACAATAAATCAAAAGAATTTTTATTTCTCTTGAAAATAAAGAAAATATTGAATTCTGTGTACAAAATGAATGGAGAGTTGTCCACGATGACATCACAGATGTTGGCAAAGTTGCCAATTTAAGGATCCCTATAATACGGATTAACTTAAACTTTCAAAGTTCATAACTCTTGAATAGATTGTCCGATTTTCCTCAAACTTTCACTGTTTATACTCTTCTTGGTCATCTTTATTCACTAAGGGCACACTGATTTGGGGGTTGCATTCTCCTCTAAAAACAAATTCCAAATTGAATAGATTTTTTTTTTCTTGCATAACACTTATAGTATGTCTGTCACACCAACACACCTGGCATTCCACAGCTTTTGACCCTGCTTAACCCATTCGTGACAGAGGTCCACATTTTGTGGTTTGGCCTAATATCTTTTGATGCAAAGCCCTAAAAATCATACCAAATACATGAGCAGAAAGAGCAAAAAATTCTACACAAACTGTGCCCAATTTGGTTGCATTAATTTTCATTGTTTGATGCTGAAAATCTTTTAAAGGAAAATAAGCATTAAAATCCTTAAATTGGCAATGAGATAGAAAGTTTAAAATCACTGTTTTCCCCTGCAAATTGGCAACTTTTTGACTTCTCATCATAATTTCTGTCAATTTATATTCATTTCAGATACATGACGTTTTATAATAAAAATGTAGCAATGAAATAAAAATGTTGGTGTTGCCAATTTGAAGAATAAAAGCTGATCAAATAAGGCTTTAAATAATTCCTGTCACGAATGGGTTAAGCATTGCTACTACATGTATTATGGTGCATGAGCATTTGAAGCATTTAATTCCTGCCAGGTACCCAACTCACCACATATATCACCCATGTCCAATTGAACTAAAATGAATTGATAAGGTTCATTAAATGTATTCAAGGTAGCAGCTATTAACAAGGTGATGCATCACAAATGAATCAAATGAAAATACAGCATAAAACGAAGTAACAATACAATGCAAAATAGGAAAATACTACATACACATAGCAGGATTATATATCATAAATCATATCAAAATAACGTAAGTGTAGATTCAATGTATTTCATCTGATTGTAAACTTTACTAGTGATACTGATATGGCATGACAAAAGGAAGGTTGATTGCATAGCAATCACTGGAAAGGGTTCAACTGAAAAGTGTTGTTTACAAATTGACATCATCTCATTAATGAACATGTATGAATAAGACTGAATAAGCCTGTCCAGTATAGCAAATGTAGATTCATGTCTTGCTGAAGGTCTGCGGGGTAGGGCAGAGATTTGAACCTGTACCTTGGGGTTAACAGTCCAGAGACTTATCCACTAGACCCTGACACATCTACATTCTAATATCAGACATAAAAATCTTTTTTTTTCTTCTTATTCCACTCATGCGACCCATCACAACAAAACGAGACACAGCTGAGCCCCATACAACTGTTCATGTACATGTATATCAAATAAAAGCTTAAGAAATAGAGAATAAGAATCAGTTAAAAAATAAAATGTAAGAAGAAAAAAAATCAACTTCTGTCTCATTTTGATGTGAAAGGTTGCAATCTTAAGATTGCTATGGCTTGTTCGGACCAGGGGCAGCACCAGGGTATTTTTCTTTCTTTTTTTTTTTTTTTTTTTTTTGGGGGGGGGGGGGGGGGAAGTATTTTTCTGATTTTTAACCTTGGCCCACGCGTGAGTTTATTTACATTTTAAATGGACAAATAGGGCTATCATGGTTGCATGACCCTGCCCACCCTTCCCTCATATTCTACCTTTTCTTCTTCTTCTTCTTTTTTTTGATCACTTGAAAAATCACAGTAAGGTGCAGCCCCCCTGCCCCCCCCCTTTAGCGCCGCTCGTGGTTCAGACATACCATGGTAAATCGTATCCAAAAAACGTTTTTCTGCGTGTTGTGTACTACATGAATGGCAGGTGAGAATGAGTGACATAAAAAAAAGTACCTACGTATAACCATGCTGCCTCACTTTGACAAAAGGAAGCAAGTGACATATTAAAGGCATTTGCTAACATTGTTACGATTTTAAAAAAATCTCATTTTGTTACTTAAAAATGGGATAAACATTAGGGTTATAGTGTAAAAATACCAGTGTGAAAGTTTCAGAGCATAATATCCACGGGAAGTATTTTTAAATATTAGAAATGTGAACCAATGTTTGAAAAATATACGAGGGTCGGTTGCATAGACCCAACGTAAGGAGTGCGCATGCGCACGTGACTCAACGGACCGCACTGTGTGTATTGACGTATCACGCGGCGGAAGGCAAGTAACAGTATTTTTGAATTCGCGCAAACGGTCCTCTTAGTTCAGTGTCTCTCGAGACGAAAGCTAATAAAATCGCGGTTTGCGTCTAACTTACAGCTTTTCCTTCCAAATTATGGTTGGTTTCAGGGTTTTTGAGTACAAATACAAGTACTCATACACATGTTTCATCTTAGTTTGAGAATTTTTTCAATCAGCTGCTCACAAAGTTAGCCAATGCCTTTAACACAATTTGAGTTATTGTTTATCTAGTGTGCTCCTCTTCCAGGCCGAATTTAATGCATGGACACTCACCCTGCCTAGAGATATGTCAGGCAAGACATCATGGTATTGCATTGATGTCAGTGCAGGGCATAAATTAATTGACGGCCGTCGATGCCCCTATGACTGGCCACGATGCCCTCCAAAAAAGTGATCAATTCACGGCCAAAAAGGCCGTGCCCTTTCTTTTCAAGCTGGCCGTCGTGCCCTATTCTGTAAGTCATAAAATGCCCTACTTCTGGCTGCAAAATTTACCATTGCCGAGGCTGATATAAAGAGTAAAACCAATTTTGATTGCAAACGTGCCTCCGGCCCATCCAAACAAGATCCTGTCTCATGTAAGAATCGCTTCATTTCGATATCACAAGTAAATCCGTGCACACATGTAATGAATGCACCTAATGTACGTACATATATACCGTAAGTTTTAATTTCGCGCGTGCATTTTGGTGGCATCGATAGCTGCTATTGATACCTACTTGTATTTGTTTCAGGTCACCCCAGCTCGCCACTTTCTGATCTATTCTGTCTCTTGTGTTTTTCCGTACACCTTTTCTGCCATATTATACTTACTGTTTGGGAAGGTTTATAATTTATTTTATGTTTTGGATGCATGGTTCGTGATTATAATAATGTTTTCTGTGAAAATCTTCTGAGTCTTGCTGACTTCAGCGAATGGTGTTTGTGTACTGCATGGTAGTTGTGTGGTGCCTGGCTATGCGCTGCGGTGGCTGTGCAGTGATTTCGTAATCGTAGTATTTCGGCCCTGTCATTTGAGCTTTGAGTTTAGGCGTTTAACTCCTATTTTTTGTCTGTTTGAGTGAATTTAGAAATGGTTGTTTATTTTTTTATGGATATCTCTGTGGATTTACTGATTTTGTTTGATTTTATTTGATGTGAGGGCTGAGGCTCTTCTGTTACTTGTACTTCGTCTTCGAGTCGACTTTGCTGAAGGACGGGTGTGTGTGTATATGACTGTTGATAACTTAGTGAATGACCAACTTTGCGTGCCTGTTGATTATGAAAATGATAGTAATGTGTCTTTCTGCTTTGTTAGACATTGAATTTTGAATGGAATGAAATAATTTTATGAATTGCAAGCAAGTATTGTGCCAAAAGAACCTGCTGTACAAATGTTTCCTTTTCCACGTTTTCCTTCTTTTTTCTTTTAAAAAAAAAATCTTTCTGAAAGACATTTGCCCCCTCGGCCCTGATGAAAAAAAACAACAAAACAAAAACAATTGCTATGTAAAGGAAGGACATGCTGAAACAATTCAAAACACTACATACAAAATTACTAACACTTTTCCACACTTTATACTCTAATCAGTATGGAAGGATCTTAAAGAGATTTTAAAGAAACTCTCATGGATAAATCCCATACATAACTGATAACTCGATAAAAATGGAACCAACATATTTATAAGTATAACATGATTAATCGGTTTCCCATGTTCAGGTTTGTTCATTATAAGGTCCAAAACACACTACCTGCAGGAAAATATACATTTTTAAAATTTCAGAGGCTGTTGCTGATGGGACATTATTTTGATACACATCTTAAAGAAACTACACAGAAAAATTTTTTGGCCTTTCGATGCCCTTTTAAAAAAATGATTTTAGCCTTGGTGCCCTAAAAAAATTGAGGCATTTTAAGGCCAAAGTGGCCTTGCCCTAAAAATGACAAAATTTAAGGCCTGCAGTGTAAATGACAGATACATTTTGCTCTTTTGCAGGAAATGTCACTTTTGTCACTTGCTTCCTTTTGTCAAAGTAGGGCAGCATGGTTTTTATCTATACAAAAATATCAAGCAGTACACTTAAAAAAAAAACAAAAAAACCCCCACAGTTTTTGTAAACTATTTCTGGTGTAAATGTGAACAACACTTTGAACATGACGGACAAAAAAAGCGGACAAAATAAACAACCCCTCATTCTACCCTTCACAATGGGTCTGGTAGTCAAAAGAACATCCCTTCACTGCTATTGTCTAAAATATGTGGAACAGGTGTCACATGCATATTCACCTGGAACTACATGATTAAACATAATAGCTGTGAAGGGATATTCTTTTGACTACCAGATCCATTGTGAAGGGTAGAATGAGAGGTTGTTTATTTTGTCCGCTTTCTTTGTCTGCCATGTTCATAGTGCAAGCCATTAATTTGGGGCCTCACATATTTGGTCTTGAAAGTTGGACTTGGTACTTCTTGGTGTACACCTTCCAGCCTCCGGCACTAGCCCATGCATTCTTGATGTCTGCTACTATCTGTGCACTATAAGGAGAGCCTGCATAGTGGGGCTGTTGAGTGTAACGCCTGCAAAACAGAGACAGCAAAAAGAATTAGGTGAAAGGTTTACATTGGTAAACAAAATTCTCCTAGCTGGGCAATTCAATAAGTTGCGTTAAATGTGTTTGATCCTTTAAAAGATAAGAAGCAGTTTACTTTACATGAAAAGGACATTGGGAAAAAAATTAGTAGACCTTACCAAATTTTCTTTCCTCATACAGAGTCCATTGGAAACAAACCCATTCGTGACAGGAATTATTTAAAGCCTAATTTGATCAGCTTTTATTCTTCAAATTGGCAACACCAACACTTTTATTTTATTGCTACATTTTTCTTATAAAACGTCATGTATCTGAAATGAATATAAATTGACAGAAATTTTGATAAGAAGTCAAAAAAGTTGCCAATTTGCAGGGGAAAACGGTGATTTTAAACTTTCTATCACATTGCTAATTTAAGGATTTTAATGCTTATTTTCCTTTGCAAAATTTTCAGCATCAAACAACGAATATTGACGCAACCAAAATGGGCACAGTTTGTGTAGAATTTTTTGCTCTTTCTGCTCATGTATTTGGTATGATTTTTAGGGCTTTGCATCAAAAAATATTAGGCCAAATCACAAAATGCGGACCTATGTCACGAATGGGTTAAAGTGATCTTAGGAACAGAATTTTGATGTATTGTAAATTTCTTTAATGTCAACTACCACAGCCAAAACCAGGTCAGCTATTATACAGTTGATAGTACATTGTGGAAAATCATAAAATAAGAGGGCATTGGCACCTTTCTACTGAGATTTGTTGTTCTCTCAACATCTTTAAAGTTATTACATAATGGTAATTTTTTTTTTTTTGATATATGATCAAGAATAGAGTTCTAAGAAGAATAACATTAAAAGTTTCATGATTTTCAATCGAAATCAATGCATTTTGGATAATTTTCTCATAAAAAGTCAAGAGTTGACCAAAAAATTTGAGTATGAGGTATGACGTAAAAGTGGGTACCCAGCTTCGCGCATTGCAGTTATGCTGCGCGCTAGACTGTACAATATGTATTACACCTTGCGCGCATTTTGCTAGAAGTGCGCGACAAGGAACCCACTTTGACGTCATTTTGACGTAAAAGTGGGTACCCAGTTGAAACTGGGTCACAGCTGAGGGGTCAAAAATATCCTGAAATCTTACCACATTTGGGGGTTTCCTTGGCAACACAACTTTTTAAAAAAACTTTAGGCAGATGATTTTCTGCTAATAAAATCATGCTCTTTTAAATTAAATGAACTAACATTGTTTCAGCATTGGGTACCCCCTTTAAATACTGATTATAATACATGCACTTACTTCAGATAGTTATCCAATGTATCATTTCTGATGAGCGTGTGAAGGATATTGCTGTAATTACTGTGAGGCGCCGGTTCCTCTGTTGGAGGGGGTGCTGTTGCACTGTGGGGCTGCTGGGTAGCGACTTCGCAGTGCTCCACAAAGGTATGGTGCAAAAAGTGTCCGATCACAATGCCGATGAAGAAAAGGCAGATGGCAAAAATTAGAAGGCCTACTGTCTTTCTGTGCTGGACAAACCACCTCTTGATGGCGGGCCATCGACCGTAGTCGCCATACTTGTCGTGGATTTTCAGATCTAGAGTATCAATATCCATTTCTCCTGCAAAGCGGGTGTAGGCGGCTCCACCTTTGTCCATCGCCATGGTCATATCTTAAAAAGAAAACCTGGAGAAAAAAGAAGTTAGAAAAAAAATGCATTAATCCCTAGAAAGTTATTGTGATAACAGTGCTTTTTGCAAAAAAAGTTCACTGACCTTTTAACCTTTGACCTTGGTCACATTCCACTCATTTTTTAACTTGACCTATGGCTTTAAGAGATGTACCTGTGGTATGAATTTGGTAATTCTGTCTCAATTCCATAGAAAGTTATTGTGACTACGCCCCGGCCAACGCCAAAGACGGAACCCCCCCCCCCCCCCCCCCCCCCCCCCCCCCCCGGCTGCAGCTATGCCCAGAATCAAACTTTATACCCAAATTCATCTGCAAATCTACATACTAGTATCCCTTTTGTTTATGAATTATCAGTATTTTTGAACTAGCAATATATATTTGAAACTCATGTTTGAATATATAGTAAAGTGACATGGGCCCCCTAACATATAAAATAAGCCAAAAGCAAGATTGTGTCTCGCCCACCCGTGACTAAATAACACGAAAGTTTCCCCAAGCACATCCCTAAGCAAGTTTGATGTCACAAGAAAGTCTTGCAGGAAAACTGTAATGTTTGACCTAAAATGACCTTTAACCTCACCATGTGACCTCCGACAGCACCGCAACATGGTGGTACCCCTAGTGCATCTACCACCCAAGTTTGGTTGCCATTGGACCAGCAGTTGCCAAGGTATGCGTCATAAGAGAGTCTTGCAGGTAAATTTTATCATTTGAAATAAAATGACCTTTGACCCTTACCATGTGATATCTGATACCACTATAACATGAAGGTCCCCCAAGTGCATCTATGACCCGAGTTTAGTTGAAAAGGGAGCAACGGTTGCAAAGTTATTTGTCATAAGAGAGTCTTGCAGGTAAACTCTAACATTTGACCTCAAATGACCTTTGACCTCACCATGTGACCTCCAACAGCACCACAACATGATGTTATCCCTAGTGCATCTATCACCCAAGTTTGGTTGCCATTGGACCAACAGTAGCCAAGTTATGTGTCATAAGAGAGTCCTGCAGGTAAACTTTAACGTATGTAAAGAGTCTTACAGGTACTCTAATGTGACCTCAAATGACCTTTGACCTCACCATGTGACCTCCGACAGCACTGCAACATGATGGTACCCCTAGTGCATCTACCACCCAATTTTGGTTGCCATTGGACCAGCAGTTGCCAAGGTATGCGTCATAAGAGAGTCTTGCAGGTAAACTTTAACATTTGTAACGGACGGACGACGGACGGACAGACGCCATTTGGATCCCTTAGTCTTGCCTTCACCTCCGGTGGGCGAGACAATAAAAAGTGTTTTGTGATTGTTAAACATTAAACAATGCAGACTGGTACACAAACTACAGTAAGAATTAGACTGACACAGCAAAATATTCATGTTCACAGTCATATCATATTACAAGTGGTATCTGGGCCCCCGTTTCATAAAACTTGTTATCAGTAACAACTGCCACATTTCTATGACAAATTTGCTCTCAGCCAATCAGATGCAAGGATTTCAGTAGCTTATAGCGCTTATTGCAAACTTGTTATTAATAACAAGTTTTATGAAACGAGGGGGGGGGGGTTGATCTTATTACACCAAAACAAATAATGATTATTGTGAAAGACTTCAGTTGGCTTCAATAAACTACCTCCTACACACATGTCATGTGCCAAATAACACTCCCTGATGTAAGCAAATTACACAAGTAGACTAAACCCTGGATTCATCCACTGTAGCGATCGATAAGATTTGTCTCGCCTGAGTAACTTAATTACTACAATGTACCATACTGCTTTTGGCATCAGTGAAAGAGAGTACAATAGTCTGCTGTCATTACCAAATACTGCATGGGTAATGTGATCCGGATAAAGCTCATGCAGTTTGTGGTCTAATCTGCTCAATAGCCCATGACCACTAATTTTCTACGCAACATGTACCTATTTCTATTGCACATTTGACAAAGTTGTCTGATGCCTGGATTTTCTTGATTAATTCAATGAGAACAGCTTCCTTTATCAATTCATTTTAAAAACTGTTTAAACAAAGTTGTAATTTGTGAATTCTCTGCCAACACACACAACATGCATATTCTGTAATATTAACATGATTTATGCACATTACTGCGGCTTAATCGATATTTTCCTTTTGGTATTACAGTCAAGCAGGTTATTGATATATGATTATTTTGCAAATGACGTATTTGTTTGTGTCACGTCTATTATTGCTTTGTTATATCTCTCTAAATTTCTATGGAATTTCATTTCATATACATCATGCATTTTGATGTTAAATATGTTTATAATTATTCAGGGCCCCATGGAAGATCACCTTTTACTGGTAAATGGGCTACCCTGACAAAAGATTAGAAATAAATAAACAAATAAAAGTAATAGATAACAAGCAAAACTATAACTGCATGCTGCACATATTTCTTCAGTGCTCCTTTCTCTATTTCCTTCAAAACCTGGGGGTGTTTCATAAAGCTGTTCGTAAAGTTACAAATGACTTTAAGCAAGACTTGAATATGGCAAGCCACATGGGATTCTAAATCATTATAAATCTCATCAGCTAAAGGTGAAATATGCAGACGTACATGTAGAATAACATTACTATTGTTGACAAACATTTTTATAGGGAAATATAAGTTTTGCCGCAATTTAATTGAGATTACCCGAAATGCAGTCACACTTTGTTAAAAGGTCAGGAAAATGTTCAGGCATCTCATTTGGCACTTCATATTCCAGTCGTTCGTGAAGTCATGCGTAACTTTACGAACAGCTCTATGAAACACCCCCTAATCCTATACCTATTTCTATTCTAAGGTATGGTAGTTCTACTACTCATCGACCACCTTTTTTGAAACCGACCACCTTCGTGCAATGCTTTCCTGCGCATGAAATAAAAAAGTATGCGTGGAACTTGGCACAATACCCCACAGTAATGAAACAGGCTATCGTAACCAAAGTCCAAGAGAAATTAGGATGAAATAACAGAATTTAATTATCTTTTAAAAAGCTTTGATAATGAAAATGATAAACGCAGGCTTAATCAATACAGAGGACGGGCGGTCAGTTTAAATAATGAGCTCACACAGGTGCCCAGTGAAAAACATCACATGCCTTTGTCGCCGAGATTTCCGTGCGTATTGTACAAGTCAACAATCTGAACAAGAGATGTTAATCTGCTGCATTTTCAGCACAAGTGAGATGAAATTAAGGGAAAACGAATATTTTCTGAGATACAACGTAACCAATTAAAGGCGGTCGATGAGTAGTAGGTCCAACCATACAAGTATCTTACAAAAAAAAAAAAAAAAAAGGCTGTACAAATTGCAACATTTCAATAGTCTGTTTTTTCAGTGTTTTATATATCGTTTTTGCTCTTTACTTGCTTTTCATTTGTTTGTTAGAAAGTTCTTGTTTGTTCATGTGGCTTGCATGAGGAGTCTAATGTCCTATTACTTTATTACAAGTATGTTAGGAATGTGTATGCCTATACACTGGGGTGGTATTTCTAAAATGATGTTATTCCTTTTTTTAAGGAAAGTCATAACAAACTCAAAATTTGCAGTTCAACACTATGGCACAGAGCCAGCTTTGTGCATGCATTAACTAATGAATTATTTTATTCTGAATTTCTTGTGACGACACACTGTTTTACTAACATAAAGAGACAACAACATTTCCAGAATATCCCTGTATATTCTGTTTTCCTTGACAATCTTGCAACTGACAATGCATAACGCTTGAATATGATTTTGGGCTCAAGTTTTATTAATACAACATTTGCAAACAATTTTATTACAAGCAGTCATGGTTGGTGGCATTTGAATACTAATCACTGAAGTGAAGTTGTAAAGAAACTACCCAAATATACATGTACTATTTGACAAGTTCTGCCATGGCGAACTGTAAGCAAAAGACCAGAAACTATGATAAAGCATGGTCCTCTTTCTTTGAGCTTCGAGCGTCGAGCTTCAATGTAACACAGAGTATGAAGGCAAACAAACCGCAACTCTAGGTGCTTTCACACCTACCCAACCAAGAAAAAATACCTGGCATTTTCTGATCCAGTATTCTACCCCGATCAGAATATACCAGGTATTTTGCTAGTGTGAAACGAAAGTTCTAGTAATACATGTACCCCCAAAGAAAAATACCTGTAGTTTAGTGGTACTTTCTCAAATTCCAGGTAATTTCTCCAAGGTTGCAGGGATATTTGCAAGTGTGAAAGCAAATTACGAGAACTTCTATGGACCTTAATACACATGCTTATAACTACTAGAACTTTCCTGCAAAGGTCTGGTTCAGGGAGGTGTGAGAGCATGAAATAATTATTGGGTATTTTGGGGCCTGCAAAAGTTCCTGTAGTTTACAGGTATTTTTCTTGATCAGTTAGGCGTGAAAGCGCCTTCTGTCAATAGCACTAGAGATAGAGATAGATACATGTACAAAGCAAAGGTAAACAAGTGCCATGTGATGTTTGTATAGTGAGAGAGGGAACTGGGAAAGTTAAAGGGGGTACCCAGTGCTGAAACGATGTCCCTTCATTTAAAAGAGCATGATTTAATTAGCAGAAAATCATCTGTCTGAAGTTTAAAAAAGTTGTGTTGCCAAGAAAAACCCAAAATATGGTAAGATTTCAGCCTATTTTTGGCCCCTCAGCTGAGTCCCAGTTTCCAATTGGGTACCCACACAATGGGCAATTCCATGATAAAGTGGACATGACCATCAAATTTTAAAAATGGTCAAACCTGAACAAGTTTGGTATCATATTAAAGCTAAAAGACTGAATTTTTCAATTCTGTCCATAATAACGAAAAATTTGGTCCTTAAGATGCCAAATATGCAAATTAAATTAGCATAATTAATTTTTGTTTAAATGTGTGAAAAATGCATTAAAATTAAATATGTGTAGCAAGTGTTCCATTGAAAGATTCATAAAAATCTAAATGTGTTTTTCTGAGTTTTAGGGCTGAATTTCATAACAGGTTCACCAAAGTTCAAAATTTTCTTCGCGTTATGCTTCAGCGAACATTTAAACTCTCATGATAAATAATGTCACGGTGTTACAGTAAAAACTGATGTTTTTTAAATTTTATGAAAACTACACAAACAATATTAAAATCTTTTAGTGCCCAAATCATTCTCACATATAACTATCATATACAAGTACTTACAAGTTAATTAGTCAGTTTGTTAATTAATTAAAAGTTACTTAAATCATGTCACGGTGTTACAATAACTGTAACACCGTGACTATAACACCTTGACCTACATTGCTATTGCACAGAAAGCATAGTAGGTTCCTGCCAAATGATGTTTGTTGAAGTGACCAGCTGATTTCTGTCAGTTGGGATGGAGGCTTGGCTGTTTCCAGGAAAGGTATAAACAAAGAGACCATGGAGAAAACCACAAGAAGATGCCACATAAGCAATAGTACTGCACAATACCAACAGCAAATTTGCCAGCAACAGTTCTCTATGGTGTGTTGACTGCTAGTTTATTCTTGGAGCCAAAATTCCTCAAGAGTTACAGCTTTCAAGGCAAGAGTTTTAGTGAATTGAGTACCCATTATTTCACTTTGCAATGCCAATCCAGGAAGCAAACTAAAAAGGACTTCAAGAAATCTTACAACCTTAAAGATGAAAAAAAGAAGTTACACAATTTGATTTTGAGACTGTTTTAATGCTGCTGTTTAAAAATTACAAAAGAAAGCTTTTATAACATAATGCATACATGTATAAGATCTTTGTATTATCTGCAGATCTTGAGTACCATCAATAATACACACACCATTTTAAGCTTTGGATAAATTGCACATGAAAAAAAAATAATAAATCAAGCATGACAACTAACAAAGCAGTATTTAAAGAGCAGTATTTAAATATGAATGTATGTATCTGGATCCAAGCACAAAATTGTGGATTGAATTGTTTATTCAAAATTCTCAATCTGTATGCCTTTTAATGATTGTCTTTTAATGTTTATATGTAGCCTAATCATGTACATTATTTTTTTTTTCCATTTATGAGTTGCAAAATTTCTATAACATCTTGGAAATTGAGCGAATATCTACATGCAAGTCTGTAGATGCTGTGTGTTAATTTTTCTTCCTGTAATTGTTATGGGCTCAACTTATCTTTGTATACGTACATGTACATGCATAATTACCATAAAGTTGCAATTAAAAGTATATATCAGTTTGCTGAGTGTTTCTATTAAGCTTTTTTTCTTTGTCTTCTCGTAAAATTGTATTTCAATTAATCTGCATATTTACATTAAAGTTTTTCTGCATTAGAGAGAATTCATAACTTTTTTGAGTAAAACTTTTCCCGTATCTTATGAATGAAACATGGGGGACTACAAGAACCGTCACAGTGTTACAGTGTATATAGTTTTATTTTTTGTTGTTTTTGTTAGTGAAATTTTTAACTAGATTTTTCATCCTCATTAATTACATGTACTCTGATGTATGACATAAATCTTATTGATAAAAGATTGCTCAATGATACCTTTTAGATTACTATAGGTTAAGGAAGAATGATGTGAAAATTCTACATACGTTTTGTACATGCAGTTCAGAAGTCACGGTGTTACAGTCACGGTGTTACAGTGCATTTGTTTATAATATGTATCATCATTGTCATGTTTATTGATTATTTTTCTATAAACTACTTGGTTATTACTGTCAAGTCTCTACTGTATCTCAACAACATAATCTCTTTTTAAAATGTTCAGTAACTTCACAGAGTTTATTAAATGAATCAAGTACGAGAAAATGCATGTCCATTTTGAGTCACGGTGTTACAGTTGTAATTAATTATGCATAATTCATTAATTAGCATGAAGTTAAAGATTTTTGTTGTTGTTGTAGGTTACTTGTGATTAGAGTCATAGATACATAATCCAATTTTTTTCAAAAGATAAATAGTTTGTTGGTATTCCACATTTAATGAGTAAATAGGTGTTCCAAAATGTCACGGTGTTATCGTGGAATTGCCCCAATGACGTCATAGTGGTTACCTTGTCACGCAATTCTAGCAAAATGCGCACAAGGTATAAAACAAATTGTAGTCTAGCGCGCGCCACAGCTGCAATGCGCGAAGCTGGGTAACCACATCTACGTCATACCTCATACTCAAATTTTTAGGTCAACATGTGTCTTTGAACACGTACATGTACAAGAGTACGATACAGCAGCGCCTAAATGGGATTTGTACAGTGAGTACCCTTTAAAGTGATTACACAATGGTAAAATTTTTTTGATATATGATTGAGAATAGAATTATAAGAAGAATAACATTAAAAATATGATGATTTTCAATCGAAATCAATGCATTTTGGCTAATTTTCTCATAAAAAGTCAAGAGCTGACCAAAAAATTTGAGTATGAGGTATGACGTCAAAGTGGGTACCCAGCTTCGCGCATTGCAGTTGTGCTGTGCGCTAGACTGTACAATATGTATTATACCTTGCGCACATTTTGCTAGAAGTGCGCGACGAGGTACCCACTTTGACGTCATTTTGACGTCAAAGTGGGTACCCAGTTGAAACTGGGTCACAGCTGAGGGATCAGAAATATCTGAAATCTTACCACATTTGGGGGTTTCCTTGGCAATATGACTTTTAAAAAAACTTAAGGCAGATGATTTTCTTCTAATAAAATCTTAATGAACTATATGTAACAATGTTTCAGCATTGGGTACCCCCTTTAAGGGTACTGTATTCTAATAGAATACAATGCATCAGAATTCAGTGAGAGAGGACATACATGTAATACACTGTCTACTGGGCATTATAAGAGGGAATAGATGAGAAGGGCACCAACAATGTAACCACAACTTATTGAAATAGGGACCTTGGGAGGTACAAAGAAACACCAGAATCATTAAAATTGCACTCTAACCCACCATCTCAAGAATTAAGAAGTAAATACTGAACACCTGCTACATTTTCAGGGTTTTTTTCCTTCTACTTTTATTATTCAAGAACTTTGCATGCTAAATGTTTTAATAAAACGTCTTCCAAAGAAAACAAAAAATCAGAAAAATATATATTGTAATGTCTTCACGATAGCTGGCTCATAATTTACATCAATTACATGATAAGGTTGAACATTCCAAATGAAATTTGAATGTTGTTATCCTGCTTCTCAATACTCTGTATCTGTAATTCTTTTTTTTTTTTTCTTGTAATTTGCTTGATTTTCTCTTGATTCTTGTTGTTTTGCTATTTGCTTATGCTTAATAAATACTTAATTTAAAAAAAAATACAATAACAAGGATTATTTGACAATGTCTACATTTTGAAATATTTCCCTGGCACATCATGGTACATTGTACTTTGCACTCTCGGATAACAAAATATGGCAGGAGTTTTCATGTATACAAGTGACTTGTTTAACAAATCCACATTCACAATATTGACAGAACACACAGTCTAGTATCATATTTTCGAAGAGTACACAAATTAGAAGAAAAAGTACGAATTAGGGTAAATACAATGTAGAAAGAGTCAAATGGAACATTCCAAGTCATTTGCTACATACAGATATGACTCCAGCTCCAATGTACTACATAACACTATAGAGATGAAAAAAATTGTACCTATACACTGTATATGTAGGTTTTAGAAGGTAAAGACATGGTTTATAAAATCAAGGAAGCATAACCATTTCCAGGCCAATTATCCATGACTAGCCTTACAAAACTAGCTCGCTTTACATTCCATTCTTTTGATCTGCTTTAGAATACGTGGTGTGCTTTACAAGGAAGGAAAATACCTACTAGACAATCTGAACAGAGAACACATGGCAATGATGACACAAATATTTTTTTTTTTTAAATCTTAATTTGCCATTAAAGCCTGTCTCTAGTTTTGGTAGCAAAAGGAAAATTGGCATTAAACTGATCAAGTATAGTCTCATATTGTCCATCTTGCATGAAAAGATATATGTGTAAAATTGTGTGACATTTCTTCCATGAATTCTGACGAATTATAGTGTAAATGTACGAGTGAAACGCAATATAACGGTCATACTCAGCGGTAGGCTCTGACACCTCCACGCTGACGAGCTTGGTGTAAAACACACAGCATGTCGCTGTGTACATGCGGACAAATGGAACTCCCATTGGTTTTATGTGTGCACATGTACACTGTGTGATGCTGCGTTGACAATGTTTTCAGGGGTCTGAAAACTAAAGGTTTGACATTTTGATTGTGAAATACACCCACACAAATGAGTTTTCATTCAGTATCCTATACATCTTAAAGGTTTTATGATACAGTCTCTCATCTCATCTGGCAATGAATTGAAATAGTGAAAGATACTTTTCCGAGATTTAACAAAACTAGAGACCAGCTTTAATCATGAGTTTAACAGAACTGGATGGCTTTACTGGTGTGTACATCAGTATTGGGTGTCTTGAGACATGTCTCGGTCTCGAGACAATAATTGTGTGTCTCGTGTCTCGTCTCGGTCTCGGACGCTAATGTCTTGGTCTCGGGCTCTGTCTCGAAGGGAAATGTCTCGTGTCTCGGAGGGTGAGACATCGGCGAGACATCGGCGAGACACTGAAAAAGAGTTTGATGAGTTAATCTCACTGCTTTACTTCAAAATGTAGAATAAAATCACATTTTTTCATTCTGAAAGTAAAAGGAACCCGAAAGAGAGTAGACATTCAGAGTTGGATACCTTGAAATACAGTTTGTAGATTTTAAATTTTTATTTAACAATCAGAGAATACATACCAAAATACAAACGCAGAAAAAACTAGAAGTAAATAAAATTCAGAATTGACGGTCAGGTGTCCAACAACTGTATGTTACAAAAATGGTAAAAGTCCCACATCTGTAAGCCCCCCCCACCCCCCCCCCCCCACATGTCTCGTGACAGTGATTGTGTGTCTCGTGTCTCGTCTCAGTCTTGGAAACTAATGTCTTGGTCTCGGTCTTGGTCTCGGCTGTTCTGGCCACAAGTGTCTCTGTCTTGGTCTCTGTCTCGGGGATCATTGTCTCGGTCTCGGTCTCTGTCTCATCTGAGACTGTCTCGGACGCAACATTGATGTACATGTATGTACCCTGTTTTTGTAGAATATTGTGAAAGAACAAATTTCCTGGGATTAGATCCTCTATTCTGTTGCAAGAGTCTTTCTCATAATACAAATAGAATGAAAATATATGAAAAATTAAAAGCAAACAAAGTGATCCAAGATTTGCTCCAAACTTTCTTTTCTCCCCCCTTAAAATTTTGTGGAAGGGGTTGCAACTGGTTTTATGTCAATTGTCAAGTTTAGAGTAAGGCTACTTTTAAAAGGGTAAGGATCAAATATATATGTTTACTCCAAGATTTTTGTGATAGCAATTCTGTATGAGTGACGTCCCAAAACTGACAGCAGATTCCACAGGTTTTTTTTATTGGAGTAATACAAATTATGACTCTATCTGTTACAAGATTATAAACAAGTAGAAGAAATATACAGAGAAGGGGGGCACTATTTAGGCCTAGATGGGTAGCTTTAAACTGCTAAAAAAAAGTGGCAGAATATGTCCAGTTTCTAAGATTCTGCAATACACAAGAAAAGGACAAGGAGGAGGAGGAGGAGGAGGAGGAGAAGGAAAGGGGATGAGGAGAACAACAACAAAAAAAAAAGAGAAAGAGGAAGGTAGGAGGAGGAAGGGGAAGAGGAGGGACATGAGGAGAAATGAAACACTTACAAATGACTGACACCGGAGGCAAAGGAAGTGATAAGCTCAAGAACTTATTGAAATTGGTTAAATGGGAGAATACATTATACGGCTAACGGAAATATCCATGGGACAAACTCTTTCTACGAGCAATCGGATTCGTAAACCAGACCATTGGCATATCAACTACGTATCTGGGTACATGTACAATTAAATGAATCAAGAGTACTTGTTTCCTTATCTGAGGCAGACATTTAACAAGCAAATAGCATGTTTACAGAGTCAATAGCAGACAGAGATTGAGATAATTTGCCATATTCCCTGGAGAATAGCATCTAGCATTCTTCTCTTTTTTTTTTCTACTCTCCACGTAGCCTTTCCAGGCTACCTCGTCCCTTGTGGCCTCGTTTAAAAAACAATAAAAAATTCCAGTAACAACAGTGAGGCAGTACACTACATGTCCGTGTATGGAAGTGTATCCTATTACCGAACACTTTCCATAGATTCAATAATATCAAAGTATTGTCTAAATATTCATCAAACTTCCACCATGAATAATCAAATACCTACAGAAAATGAAGATGTAACAAATTTTCAAAGACAAGTAGTCTTTGATCCGATATCACCTTCCGATCGCACCCCTCTCCACATACGCGGCATTTTGGTGACCTGAAAATGGAATTGTATTACCGAACGTGCATTTCCTATGGGAAAAAGTTGGACAATGTACCATATCGACAATCAGCTAAGCTATGTAGTTTGACCATTTTTTTTTTTTTTGCTTTTTGAGAAAACAGTGATACTAAAGTGTTTTTGCCTCGTTTTTGTCATCTTCCTTTTGAAATTTCCTGCGGGAGAATGTTGTAAAGTTCTAAGCGGAGGAAATTGATTTTTGATGCGTAAATGCGTGCGTTCAGTAATACAATGCTGTTCGGTAATACAATCACTGACTAGATCTATACATGTAAGGCTCGTACTCGTGAACATGAACTTTTTTTCTTTTAATACTTTTTTATTCCTTCATTCAGTTTTTCAAAATGAATGCTACATCACATTACATCAGGTACAGAATTAAGAAATGAAGGATTTCTTCTGTAGATTTTCTGGTCTCCACTTCGTCCTTCGAAGTTTGTATTGACTAACATTAGATTTATTGTAATTGAACTGAAACTGAAATGAAACTTTATGGCTTTTACATGGGCTGAGGAGCCTGAGGAACGGAAGTTTTAAATCTTTCCTCCCACCAGTGCTTGTCAAATAACCCTTGACTTTAAGGCTTAAATTTTTCCACTGTTTTCACTTCAACTCCATTGTTACAATGGTAGGCAGCCTGTTCCCAATCCAATCCATGATCTACGTTAATTCTGGCTGAAAATTTTACTTCTGACTGTTCTGAGTTCTTATCGTGAATGTTAGAATATTATCATGATTAGATCTAACAGTTAGATCTATCTAGTACTAATTCAGCACAATCATGACAATGATTACAACTTAAAAGCATTTAAATCACACGCATGGGAATAGTGCCTTTTTCATTTCAACACAGTGGCACAGCACATTGCACAAATAGCACAGACTCGGTTTCAAACTTATCCAAGCTAGGAAGACAAAAAGTTAGACCTGGAAACTTGACTTATCCAAGCTAGGAAGACAACAAGATAGACCTGGAAACTTGACTGCAGGAACAACTGTATTTTTTCCAGTAGATGCGGTATAAAGGTATAAAGGTATAATTCAACATGGCAATAAATATGATAAAAATGATTGGATAACTCTACATAACATGCCATCCATATATAACCAATCAATCAGAGTGAAAATTAATCGAACAAGGTATAGGCCTAGTCCTAGATCTAGATAAAAAATAGAAGTTGGTACTTGGTAGATCTGCCAAGTTAACCCATTCGTGACAGAGGTCCACATTTTGTGGTTTGGCCTAATATCTTTTGATGCAAAGCCCTAAAAATCATACCAAATACATGAGCAGAAAGAGCAAAAAATTCTACACAAACTGTGCCCATTTTGGTTGCGTCAATATTCGTTGTTTGATGCTGAATTTTTTAAAAAGGAAAATAAGCATTAAAATCCTTAAATTGGCAATGTGATAGAAAGTTTAAAACACAGAAATAGAAGACGTAGAAAGCGCATGCGGGTACGTAAAGTATAGCCAGCGTTCGCACGTGATCACGTGACCTCCGCCATCTTGGTTAGTCCTCTGTTTACATCCGCTCACTGTATTTTCGACCGGCTAGAATTTCTTGCATTTTTTACTGCTTTCTGAGCTCTGTGTTGTTTTTACGGCATATAACTCTACCAATCGTTAAGAGAATGGATGCAGAAAGGCTTCTACAGGTTAGTGGATTTTATTTAATGCAGTCTTGAAATATTATTAGGGTGTAAAGAGACTGTCAATGACGGTGTTCTGGGTAGCCCGTATTTGTAGTTGTAGTCCCATCTGTTCGTTTTGATGTTTTATTTTAATGGGACAACAGTAGTGTATGTTCAAAATCCTACCTAGAAAGCCTAGATTAACGTAAAGCTTGTTGTTAAATCATACTAAGCCTTTTTATTTGGTATTTGCAACTTGTGCTTTTGTCTAACAATTATTAATAATGAAATTGGATCTAGTCAAGACATGGTGGTTTAGTCTACTCTAGCATGTCTAGACCTCTACACCATGTAACTTTTTAGATGTCTTAACAGTTTGTTTGAATTTCCAAATTTTTTGGAATACTAATTTTTTTTGTCGAAGAGATTATTTACATGATAAGTTTTACTTATACTATATTTTTTTCAGGAAATTGATTGTAATTCTTAGATTAGAAATTAGTTTGACCTATGGTATTTACTGTTACGACTTACGAGGTAGGCTATGACCTATCAACATGTTTTTTTTTCTTTCCAATTCTAGATTTCCAAGAGGACATCATTCTTCTGAAGGAATTCCCAGCAAACATGAGAAGAGATCGTTTTACGCCCAGCCAGTATTCAAGTTTATGTTCCAACCACTTTTTAGAGGAAAGCAGAGAAAAGCTTCGATCCTACTGGGCAGGCAATTCAACTGTGTAGATTCAGGCATTTTCTTGTCCTTGTCGTCAGAAGCTTCGCCACAAAGATGCTTTCTCATGTACTGATTTAAAGATTGATGCATCTTATCCATTTTAGTATGATGCAATATGTTTTGTTTTTTATCACTATGGACGTGCATTCTGTTTACATTTTGTGCTCATTTGATACTTTGCAATATGCTCATGCAACGCAACTTCAGTCACTGAAATGATATTCAAGTTTGTGCCTATTTCCTTAACTTGCCTTAATTTGCCATTTTCAGAGATTATATTGTAAATACATATATATGTATATGTATGTTTTGTACTTAAGTGTTGTACAGATGCAATAGTTTTGTACTTAAGTATTGTACAGTTTCAATAGTGGAAGATTGATAAATGTATGAGTGGTGCTCATCTCAACTTGATGTAATATAGCATGATGCAATACAATGTCTTTAAGAGAATCCTTGCTTTCACAGCTGAGTGTCATGATCAGGACATCACTGATTTGGGTTTGGTGGTATGTAGATTCCCAAGTCAATTTTTTTTTTTCTTCTTAAAAGTACTCCATGTCTCATGAAGTATCACAAGTGCAGAATTTATTTCATTATCAAATCTCACACCAGAATATTTCAACTGCCAATAAGTCATTACCATTCTACTTTGCTGCAGTATGAGTTGCCCAGAAAATGGAAGTGATAGGTGGGATACATGCATGAGTGGTACTTATTAAGTAAAATTTGCGGCAGCATGTTGCACAGTTTACCGCTGTTATAGGTTCATATGTATGAGCTGTGATTCTATTGTGATATGCTCTAGTTTACTTGCCTTTGTTGTGCCTTTTCACAATTTTATGCCAATTATTTCCAGTGCAGTTTCATTAAGACACGGTTGAAGAAACATAACGCTGTGTAGAATGTAAACTATACTTTTATTTTTTTCTCTTGTTTGAGTTAGTGTAAAAACATAAAGTATTCATCATGGATATTGAAGAACGATCACCATTAGAATTTAAAAGGAGTTCTGAATTTTTCAATATAAGCCTGTCGACATATGCACCTATTTGTTTGAAAATATGAATAGCTTGTGCTAAGTTTGTTTGGCAAGAAATGTTTTGTGCATTGGTGTAACTCACAAAATACAAAAGAGAAAGAATTTTGAACTTGACTAGAAAAATATTCTGACAAAATTATGTAATGCATGTACATGTAACGTGTCTTGTAAGGTGACTGTTTTTGTTGCATTTTATGCTATTGGGCTTATGATGATCATATAGCAATTGACTCCATCGGGGCCATACGCAGATTTTTTTTGGGGGGCGGGGGGGGGGGGGGCAAGACGTGTAAAAATTTCCAAAAAAAGCCCAAATGCTAGGGAGCAAAGCCACTGAGCTGGTCACGAGGGCTTTTTTGCATTTTTCAAAAATTCTGGGGTCCCCCCCCCCCCCCCGCTGCATACGGCCATGGACTCCATGTAATGTACGTACTGAGTAGGGAAAAAATATTTCTGTACAGGGGCTTTTTCCTACTGTTCAATTCATTCCGAATCATATTTTGTATTGAACCTAATGACAATTTTTATGGAGGCTCTTGCAACTTACAAGGGCTATTTTTTTTTTTACATTTGGGGCAATTCATCTGTAGCCCTCCAGTAATTTTTCCCCTACTAATTCCCTACTAAGTAATTAATTGGAGGTTCATAGTGTATTCCCTAATTTATTACTTGTTACTTGCCAATGTGTTTGCCAGTTTCTACATCACCATTTTCACATTATTGCTGTTACTGATAATGTGAACCTCGAATTTTTCTGGGAGGAAAGAATAAACATTGAACGTTACTTAATTGAAATAATCTGTAGCCTGTTAAATTTTATTTGGGTGGCATAGTTTCGCAAATTCTCTTTACATATTATATCTTTTGTCCTTTTGGTTGTTTGTATGTCTGTTTGACTGTTTGTTTGTTGTTTTTTGTGAAGTGCGCTGAAATATATGAAGTTGATTGAGTAAATGTTTGTTTAAGCATTTGTGTAATGAAGAATGACATCGTGTGTGTGTGTGTGAGTTTATATGTAGTGTTGACTTATAAGTCTCCCCCCCCCCTCCCCAGAGGGAAAAAAAAATCAAAGTTTAATCGACTTTTCAAATTCAGATTTTCAAAATCACGGGGTATGAATGAATTTGGACAAATTATGGTTAGGATGTTCATTGAAAAAAATAATATAAAACAATACTTCATTCCACGTATTTTTTTTTATTTTATGAGAAGCTCCCTCCCAAAATATTAAAAAAATCAAATTAGATAAGGAAATGTGTCTTGAAAGAGAACCCAAACTTAAAGAAAACTGACAAGAAAATTATAAGGAAACTAAGTGTTAAAGAGAAACTGAGGTACTAAAATGGAGAATAACGTATTATCTTGAAAGAGTTAATTAGAAGCTTTCTTTATTCATCTTGGCAAAAAATAATAACTTATACTGCCGTTGTGCAAGTAGATAATGCACACGATCAATTGGCTTATGAATAGGTAGGCCAACCTCAGAATGCATGGCCTCTTTGGAGAAAATTTCAGAACAGAAATTGACAGTGTCATATACGGTCGAGTGGGCTTGCCGAAGAGACCGAGGACTAAGCAAGATGGCGGCATGTGCACTCAAGCGAATCGCCCAGCGGGTCCGACGGCGATACCGCGATGCGTGCTTTGTGAATGGGTATGCGCCTTCTACGTCTTCTATTTCTGTGGTTTAAAATCACTGTTTTCCCCTGCAAATTGGCAACTTTTTGACTTCTCATCATAATTTCAGTCAATTTATATTCATTTCAGATACATGACATTTTATAAGAAAAATGCTTGCAATAAAATAAAATGTTGGTGTTGCCAATTTGAAGAATAAAAGCTGATCAAATTAGGCTTTAAATAATTCCTGTCACGAATGGGTTAACAAAGCTTAGATCTAGTGACGGACACACTAGCCGGCCCAGTGCCCCATCGCATCATGTCCATCGTAGGCGTAGGCTGTTGCAGCGGACCGTTCGTCAGGTTTGCCCCGATCGCTTCTTTCACACTGTGAGTGTGGGCAAATATTTGGCATACTATTATTACTGATTACAACTTAAAAGCATTTAAATCATACTAAGAAACACACCATGATCCACTAAAAGCTGTCAAAATGCTCTAAAAATGTCTAAGGCATGTTTAAAATTACCCTTTTCTGTACAGAATCAGCAACAACAGCACGGACACACTTGTGATGCAAGTACACCTAGTCTACGTCATATACCGTATATGCACACAATTTCAACACTATTATTAATTCTGTAAGCTCATATTTCTCAAGAAAGAAAAAGTTTTAGATGATTTCTGTATATAGAAAAGTGTATTTAAAAATGTTCACAGTTTTCTATCCTTTTCGGTATTCATTATGTCTCCACTGTTAATAATTCTACCAAGATTCTATTGTGACTTTAACTTAAGTTGTTTGTAAACGCAGACTAAGTGTGATGCACGGCAGACGCTACGAAAGAAAATGTGCGTATGGTCTTTGTAGACAGGTGGTTCTCATACGGCCATGAGTTCAAATTCACAAACGAACGGAGACAAAATCCGGGGGTGAAATAACAGTAGGAACATTATCGAAGTTAATTTCAGGCGTTTATTTCCAAAGCCAACATTGGTCACCCTGAAATTGTAAAATGGTACATCATTGCTATTCATCTTTCTCTCTCGTTTTGATCCCTCCGTTCTTCGGATATAAGCACATTTAACAGGTTGATCTGCAGCAGCATCGATGCCCCCAAAATGTAGTTTTTAAAGACTATACATGTATACCCACCCAGTTGTTGGATGTCCGGACAGGTTGTATATCCGGACAGTCGATTTTAAACAGCCAATTGAAAAAGTTCACAAGCAAATTAATCTCTTATGTTTTAGCACAAACTGTTAGACAATATTATAGCGAACAAATATTGATGATGATTAGCACAAATCAATGCATAGTTTTTGTTTAATCCAAAGACAAAAAAGAAGGCTTCCTTTTTGTTACGTGTCCGGACACCCAACCCCCATCCTACACTTCTTTAATTAATCGCATGACACCTGTTCCGTGAGAAGCAATGGTCTTTCATTGTGGTAAGGACCTTGGAGTGAATGACTAATCTGATACAAAATAATCGATATTAAATCAAACTTGCACAGGTTGAAAAAGAAAAGCCCCCCCCCCCCCCGAAAAAAAAAGTCTCATAAAATCTCGTAGTATATTCAAATCAGCCTTGTAGGCCTACTAGTTGACCCGCTGGCCAGCAAAGCCTACTGAACCAAAGAACTCCTTGATTGAACTCGGCGAGCTAGTGACGGCGCAAGTGACCAAGCTTTGGGCTTAAACTCAATTATGCCAGTTAAATGAGGCCCTATTAAAAGACTTCACGCATGCATGGTCAACAAAAGTGGCGGATCATGCACAATATACCTCTCCCTCTGTAGAGTGAATTTACCGTAGTTGTCTTTGGGATTGGTTGTTGTTGTTGTTGTAGTTGAATTAGTTTTAAAGACTTGTATAAATCAGGTATGATTATTTACGTTTTATGTCACCATTCGAAAGACGTGACTCGGACTCGAACCTGCGTCCAATCAGAGTCAGTGTACTGGGCGAAGACAAATAGCTGACTGTGGACCGCTAGACCAACTCCTGCTTGGACATGTTAGATTTTTGTTATAGCATTACTAGTATATGTGCAACCTTGAACCTTGACGAGATACTGGGATGGTGCAGACGACAAAATATGTGGAATTTTATTTACAATAAAAACATCAATGTGCGAGTAACTCGCACATTGATGTTTTTATTGTTTTTATCCCAGGTCCTGAATTTCGCATCCCGGGTCCTGAACTTCGCATCCCAGGTCATGAAATTCATGACCCGTGGCGCGAACTTTGCATCCCAGTCGTGAAATCCACGACCCGCGATGATGCGAAATTCATGACCCGTGGCGCGAACTTTGCATCTCAGTCGTGAAATTCACAACCTGTGGCGCGAAATTCATGACCTGGGATGGGAAGTTCAGGACCCGGGATGCGAAATTCAGGAGCTGGGGATGCGAAATTCACGTCGCACATGACCTGTTGTCGAGCGTACTTCAGGGCCACCATACAAACCCGCACTTTCCCCTTTTTCCTGCATCATTTTTTCTACACTGCCGCTATATACCGGAAGCTCTGGGAGGGTACACTCTAAGAAAAGAAGGTGCATTTTTGCACCCCAAATGCTACAATAGCAGCACCTTTTGGGGTGCAATCCTGCACCCTACATGAAAAAGGTGCAAAGATGCACCCTTTTGTACCTGTTTGCACCCGGAAATGCCCCATCTGCACCCTTAAAGGTGCAGTTATGCACCCTAAAGGGTGCAGAAATTTTGCATCCAAAAGGGTGCAAATTTTGCACCTTCCCTAAAGGGTACAACTCTGCACCCTTAGGCTGGAATTCACAAAAGAGGTTTAATTTAGTACCAGGTTTAAACCCCCTCATGGTTTTTTTAGTCCATAGTTTAAACCTCCCCATGGTTTAAATCCATTTCTGATTCACAAACGATGTGCTATTTAGTCCCTGGTTTAAACCAGGTTTAAACCTGGCCATGGTCTAAACACCGTACTAAATTTGACCCATGGGGGTTCGACATGTAGCTCACTTCACCCTTAATGGTGCATAATGCTTCTTTGGATGCAAAGTTGCACTCCTAAAGGAGCTCCTGGTGTACCATTTGAAGGGTGCAAATCTGAACCTTTTTTTTCTTATAGTGTGCAGGCAAGGGACGCCTTTTTCAATTCACTTTTCAATAAAAGATTTATTTAAAAAATATAAATGTTCCACAGTAATAAAAAACCCAACTGATTTATACATGGTTTTTTTTTTTCACAAGCTTTGAAATACTATACAAATACAAATTGCAATTGCGAGTGAAAATATATAATACAAAATTGCATAAACACATTAAAGAAATATTCAATAACATAAAATGCACTGATGAAATTATAATAAATTCTAAGAATAACATGTTCAAAGAATTGTAAAGATATATTATTAATATACAGTTATAAAATGAATAAATATAAAAACATCGCAGAAAATGGTGAGGTGATTATTTTGAGTTTTGATCTGTAAAATGTTTATTAAGTACACGTACAAGAATTAGAAGGGCACTGTTTTTAAATCTATTTGTCATATATTATTAAATTCTTTATTTATTTCGTTTTTTTTTTTTCATTTCGTAGGTTGAAATTATAATTTCTTTTTGGAGCTAACCACGATTGACACATGGTATTTAGCCAGTATTTTGCACTTACTGTTAAAATGATTTAGTAAATAGATAAAACTATAGTATACACACCTCACAAAAAAGTACTAACCCCTTTGTTTTTTTGGATCATAGTTCAAATAAGGTGTGTTGTGTCGGACAACTCTTAACAGAATTTGAAAGAAAATTTAATTCCAAACATTTTGACATTTTCATTTGTTTGAAATCGAATAAAGAATGTGAGCACCTGCCACATAATATATGCAATACCCCCCAAATAAAAGTTGCAGCAATCCCTATTCATATATGGCAGTCTTTATTCACAGAATGGATTCTGGCTGTCAACTTGATCTCTTTGTTTTCGGTCACTATATGGTACAAACAAAAATACAGAGGTGGTCTACAAATTAATGACAGACAGAGTCAAAACATGTGCCAATCAACGTCCATTCACCACATGCATGAGGCAATGAATGTTCGGCAAGAAAAAGTGTCAGCGCTCAAAAGAATGCCTAAGCTGTCTGAAAATGAGGAGATTGCATCTTGCCGGAAAGACAACCTAGGCATCCTTTCATGCTTTTGAGCGCTGACACTTTTTCCTTGCCGCACATCCAACGCTCATGCATACCGGAATGTTTATCATTCAGTTCTTTTCCATTGTTATTCTTTTTCCTTTCATTGTATGTTTCAATTACTAGTATGTCCTTCAGTCATATAAGTCACTTTATTTTTCCATGTGGTCAAAGGCATTGCTGCTAGTGTTCTGTTCCTTGACGTTTTTCCTTGGTTCAAGCATAACTCAATGTGTTTATATGCATCTATACATTCTTCGCGTTCTATGTTAAATTGGTATCAATTTATTCTGTAGGAATTTGCTCAGCTGGTATCATCAATTACTTAATCCTTTATATACATGCATATTTTCGATCTGGTACTACTACTACAACACTATTCATATATGCGTGTTTCGACTTCTATGGTATTTATGTGTTATTACTCTGCTACATATCTGCACTTGTTGTCCCAACTTTGAATACAAATCTATTTCAAACTTGGTACGGATACTTGTCACTTAAGTTTCATTGTTACTCTTAACAATTTGCATTACTCCAGACATGTTTTCTTATCATTCCTCCATTCATCCGTATTTTATTATGTACCTTATGATTATGATTTGCATGTGAATACTCTTGACGGAGGGAAATGGTGATGACATAACAACCTTCCTAAATTCCACATCTCCCGAGCTCCAGCTTAATGTTGAATCCCAATGATCTTCTTCCCAGCGTCACCTGCAAACTACCAAAATAGAAAACGATGTCATCTCATTATCTCATTCAAATCCCAATCATTTCTTTGTTTCACATTTCAATATCAGGGAGCCTCAACAAAAATATTGACCAGTTACTCTCATTCGTTGACAAACTTGAATTCCGAGACGCTGTTATTGGTATTTTGTGTGAAACCTGGCATTAAACGACTCACCACCATTCCCTCTATTAAATATTCGTGGTTACAATCTCATAACAAACAAGCAGGTCCGTTAAAAAAGGAGGAGGTGGTGTTGGTTTTTTATGTTTCCAAGAATCTAAATTATGAATCACTTGACGAACGAATCAATGTATATATCTGAAACAATTGAATGTATGTTTATTGAAATACGAGTACCCAGTAGAAGTAACGTGATTATTGGTGAAATTTATAGGACCGCCAAACTCTACCCCTTCTGAATTTAATGAATCACTTCAATGCTCTTCTTTCGAAAACATGCTTTCATAATAAGACGTGTATTGTTATGGGGGATTTTAATCTCAACATCCTAAACATCATGATAATCATGCTGTTCATATTTTCTTAACTTTCTTGATCTGCATGACTAAGTCACAGTTGTTTGTGGGGGTTTTGTTTTTGTTTTGTTTTTTTTGTGCTTTCTGTGGCTTTAAATTTTATTTCTGTTATAGTTTACCAGCTGAGCAATGTGCTATAATTATTTGGTTTTTTTTTTAACCATGTTAACTTTACATGCATATTTCGACAAAAATTATATAGGCCTACGATATATTGACTAAATTATGTATACCATTATATGGGTTTTTTTTTTCTTTCTTTGAGGATGCATATTATCTTTTTAACACATGTTAGCAATTTGTATTGCCTTGACCCCTTTAATTTTCTATTTTCGAATTTTATTATTTTTTTTTTTACTGTATTTAAATGAAAATTCAAATATGTATATTTAAGGTCCTTGAATTTATCCGTCTTCCACAATTAATTACTCACAAACTTTTTTTTACGGGGCCTGCAGTTTTACAAGCTTGCTTTTATGTAGGTCCCATCATATTTCTTGACCTAAATTAAGCTTTTACCATAACCTCGACTGATTGTTTCTTTATATTATGTTATTGTACACTTCTCAGTTGTTTATAATTTAATAGTTATGTATTTATTTTTGCTGCCTTATTTTCATGTCAATCAAATGTTAATGAGAAAATATGAAAATAAATGAAATGAAATGAAAAATTGGAATGACTTTGATCGGCACACTGTTTGCCTGTAATTATTTTATAGACCACCTCTGTGTTTTTTGTTTATAACCCTGTTGTCCGAAAACAAAGAGATGAGTTGACAACCAGATTATTCTGTGAATAGAGACTGCCATATCTTGCTGCCAACTTTTATTTTGGAGGTATTGCATATGAACCGTCATTGTGCTAACATTCTTCATTCGATTTCAACAAAATGATGAAGTGTCAAATGTTTGGAATTAAATTTTCTTTCAAATTTTGTTAAAAGTTGGTCGATACAACCACACCATACTTGAACTATGCTCGAAAGACAAAGTGGTTAGTTACTTTTTGTGAGGTTTTGCATATATATATATATATATATATATATATATATATATATGGGTATTAATATATATTATAGTATAACTGAAAGAAATGAAAATATATATATATATATATATACATAGGCGCCGGAAGCGGGGGGGGGGGGGGGGGCGGAGGCGGGGCAAATCGATTTGTCCACCCAGGCCCCCCCCCCCTCGGAAAAAAAAAGTTTGTTTTTTTTATCATATACAACCATGTAAAATGAGCATATTGACATGATTAGTGCTCTAAAATGCAAACTTTCAGCATTCAAAAATCAAAATTTTCCTACTCGCCCCGTCGCTACGCTCCCTCGTATTGTAATTAGGAGCAAACGTTTTCTCGGTACTTAGAATTCTGTCTATCATCTATTAAAAAGGGCAGATGCTTGCTTTTATTCGGGGGGTTGTTTTGCCCCCCCCCCCCCTCCTCAGTATCCTCATTATATGGCATAAGGGCGCTCGTCATTTTTCATATTTGGGCAATGCCCGGAATATTGAAATTTCTGTACATTTTCACCACCAAATTGTAAAATTTGCGCGCTCGCTTCGCTCGCGCCGGGACGAAGTTGTGAAACTGAATAGCTAATTTTCGGGGCAAAGGGTGTCGGCCCCCACCGCCACATTTACCAGTATGCCATTCATAACCCTCCCATTGCCATGCCAAATAATCATGTTTCAGTACTAATAATGAGAGAAGATGGGAAACAGTTTTGGATAACAGTACTGTCTTAATTTTCAAAAATCTAAACTTTTTATACACGAATAAATATGTATCAAGGGGGGGGGAAGGGGGGGGGAGAAAGGTGCTTGTTCGGTGGCGGGGGGAGGGATGTGCTGTGTATATATATATATATATATAGAGTACGTTGTATGCTGGTGGTAAGCATTTGAGGTGGACCCCATAGAGGTTTGGGGTGGTCCCCTGGAGTGTTTGCCCCCCCAAAGCTGGGACCCTTCCGGCGCGCCTGTATATACTATATGTGAGATCAATTGAGAGAATAATAGCGTAACATGAATCAAAGTTCCCTAGAGCTGTCCTACCATTTTGGAAATTTTGCAAAGGTTGAAAAATGCCTCCGCCGGGAATCGAACCCAAGCCTTTGGCTATGAACGCCAATGCCTTAACCACTAGACCACGGACAGGTTGACAAATCTTCAACCCTCACTAATTAATTCCTTGTCGGTGGCAGATGAGTTTCGAACAATTACCTGCCCTTATTTTTTTATGAAACTCATCTGCCACCGACAAAGGAATTAATTAGTGAGGGTTGAAGATTTGTCAATCTGTCGGTTTAAGCGAATTTGGAGTCGCCGAAACCACTGGCCCGTCTCCGTGGTCTAGTGGTTAAGGTTCAACCTTTGCAAAATTTCCAAATTGGTAGGACAGCTCCGGGGAACTTTGATTCATGTTACGCTATCATTCTCTCAATTGATCTCACATGTATTTATTTCCACGAGAGTTGCCAAAGCTGTTGTATATGTTACTGATCACAAAAAATATATATATTTATATATTGAAAGAAATTTGACAAATGCAAACAACTTGGCAACTCCCTTGTAAATAATAACACTGAAAGAAATGAAAATG